>CM050166.1:184949962-185287462 GCA_027410445.1 Discoglossus pictus | reverse complement strand
GGTGCAGTGTTAGCTTGCAGGCTATTGTGGTATTCTGACATACAAGGTGCCTGTGTACATGACTCATGCCAAGATGCCACCAGATCGTATAATGAGTTGATGTCATGCCATCCGCACCAGTTGTGTCATCTTGTAGTAACTGGTTGTATCATATCACCAGTTGTGTAATGTTTTAATTCTAGAGTCTGATGTAGTTCAGAGCCAAAAATGTCACTTTTTCCTAACCAACAATGTAGCAGGGCACACATAGTCTGAACGAAAAGATCTGCCTACAAAAACATGTTCCAGACATTGAGCCCACTTATTGGCTCAGATTAGCCCTTATCCAATGTACGTTTTGTTTTCAAAGCTTTTTGTTTGCGGCAGCTCGCATGATATATTTAAAACATAATTGTTTTGGTAAAATGCAGACCCAATTATTCTTATTATCATTATTATTATTAGCCTTTATTTGTAATGCACCAACATATTCTGTAGCGCTATACACAGACTTACAATCAAGGCAAAAACAATAACAGTATTAACAACGGATGGAGGGCCCTGTCTTTGAGCTTAGAAACCAGTGTCCATAGTGCTTTCCCCAAAGCAGCGTTCACTATTGAAAACTCGCAAACTTACAATCTACATCACTATCAAATTTCATGTCAAAATAATAGTTTTTAAATATGTTATGGCTTTTTTTTACACAGCAAGTAGAAATTGAAATTCATTTTTTCATCTCAAAATCCTATCTAGGGATGTGTGTTTTTGCCAGGTTGTGCTATTCATTAATAATGTGCCGTGTGATCTGCAGGTCTATCTGTGTGTCCTTCAGAACGAACGTACTGTTACACGGGAGATCGCAGAGAGTGCTAGACTATATTAATACAAGTGTGGCCTGGGGTGGGTTGAAAAGCTCTTTGTCTTTCGTAGAATCCAGGAAACAAAAGCTGCAGTTTGCTTGTATTAAGTGTACATTTGCTTTGTGTTTGTTGTTTTGTCATCCTCTTCTCTCTTTTTTGGTGTGGAATGGAGTAAACATAGGATTTGCAGCAGATAACGAATAGGCCTGTCTAGTCAGCTTATTTACTTATACACATATTTCCTATCATGCGTTTAAAAGAACACTACATAAACTTATTTTTACATGAAAATCAGTGCTACAAAGACTAAGCTTTTTGTTTTAGGTACTTTCAGCTCAACTGGTGCAGTGCCCTGACACACCTTAATAAGTTATGTGTGTATGTATATATATATGTATATATATATGTATATATATATATATATATATATATATATATATATATATATATATATATATATATATATATATATATATATATATATATATATATATATATATAAATTGTACATCTGTGTTCACATTTGAATGTGTAAAACAAGTAAAAAAAAAACCTGCTTCCAGCTCAGAATTCTGATAAAAACAGTTATTACACTGCATTCTGGGAAGCTGAGCTGGGACATGCAAATGTGCCCACAAATGCCTCTCTCTCAATCCATAGCCACTATCAAACATGGCTTCCTTTAATTTAGAGGCACTTGCAACAAACTATTTTATACACTTCAGTAGTGAGTTCTAGGTAGCTATAGAAGTCATTAGTGGTGTATTTTTATTGCTCCGTAATAAAACCAATATGGACGTTTTCTTTACAATCTCACACCTACTTGTAGTGTGTATGCGGTGGAGCAAGCAACTCAAAGGATATTTATTTTAATTTTATTAAGTAAATATTACAGTTTAAATACAACATCTTGAGATTTTATGATAGTATGTATCAAAGCAGGATTTTATATAATAAGAGATAAACTAGAAAATACAATACCATAGTGATCATATAGTTATCTGCATTAACCCTACTATATAGATTATAGAATCGATGATCAAGTGTTATTCTATGGCATTGAGGATTTATTACAAATTACATCTGTAAATTTACATAGGAGGAAAAGCAATTCTAAATAGTACCCCCGTATTTAAATGAAGGAAAAATCCATGCACATTACTGTTTCGAGAGGTCTTTGGCAAGACAGGTCTGGTCCCAGACACAATAGGTGTTTAGTATGGGTTTGTATTATAATATTGGAGGGTCACCTGTTAGTGCGCGGAGGTTGGTATGTTAAAAATAATTATGAATTCTGTTTTCTAATTGTACGGTATGGGTTAAAAGGTGCCATTTTGTTAAGAATGTTGCTCCTTTTTAGATCTTTATTTAATAAGGCATCTATCCAATCCATTTTGAATAAAAAATGTAATTTAAGTGTATCTGATAATATGCGGCTGGTGATTTTGATGGCTGTATGTGTGTGTATGTGTGTGTATGTGTGTGTGTGTATGTGTGTATATATATATATATATATATATATATATATATATATATATATATATAAATAAATTATTGCTTAACTGCTGCTTTTATACGGCTACTTAAAACATTGTATGACATTTTTTTTAATGTGTCTTTCAAATATGCTTCTCCGGTGGTTGTTGAACAACTATCCTTTTTGTAAATTTAGCACGTTCAAAAATGGCACCTTAAAACCATATCCTCTTTTCTGTTGCATTTCTTTTTCTGAGAAATTATTCCCTTGCAAATTTGTATAAATATTTAAGTATATTTGAAGTGCTCTTTCATATCCCTCACTCTTTCCTTTACGGTCTTCTCTCTACCGAGAAGTACATATTAAAGTCATTATGTTTTTCCTTATTAGTTTTGATAAACTATTCTAGTTTCTGCTGAACTGAACACAGTCGATGTGTTATCTTTGAATGATATAGACAGGGCTAAAAGGATGTGTAAAAATAAACTTACTAACAACCAGTCATATTTTAATGATATAGTGAAAACTGAAGTCAGATGTCTTTATGAAGAATATTGTATGTGGGCGGTGTGAAGGAACGCCCAACACTTCTCATACACAGACACTTATTAGTTAGATTTTGTATGTGCAATATTTGTTTTCCATATTATTTTAGCTTCCATTTTTTAAATGTTTTGATAAAATATCATGTGTAACTTTATTGCACAAAGATAGGAAAGTGATTGTAAATATCTGTAAGCTATGGTATTAATAGGGGGCTATAGCTTGGTATAATTATGCTATTAATAAGTATATATTACATGAAGTAAAAACAGCTTGCAAGCTCTTAACTTAAAAAAACAAAAACATTTATTTAAAAGAGCATGTTTTAAACTTTACAAAAGTTGAGTTTCTGCGTGAAAAAAAAAACATTAGTAAAGCATATACATGTACATATATAATTGATACATAATTAATTAACAACTAATTAATTAATATTTAATCAGCATATTCTGTAACTATGTTTAAACTTTCAAGAAATTAAACAATCATACAGCTGTATGTAATGTCATTGGCTGTAGCAGATTCATGCAGTTCTCTTCTATCTGATTTGCTCACACGGACAACCCAACTTGGAAAATCATACCTGTAACTTGTTTTATTACCCTTAACATATGCAATAACAATGTTTCCATGTTCCTTTAAATATAAGCAGATTGTTAACTCTGCACCACATATCAAGACACTCTGTAAATGACGGGGTCTTGTATGGTTTTGTCACACCTGATAATTGACAAGTTGCTCCTGAGCTTCCAGTTAAAGAGCCCCATTTCTAGAGTATCAGATAGTAAGGAAGACTTTTTAAGATGTCACCATAAAGGGAGATTGTACAAAGTGCGGACAGGTTTGTTTTTGCCCATCATTATCTGTATTTATTTTGGCCGCAAAAACGTAAATGTTTGTGTAAATAAGAATTAATAAACTCAACAAGCAGTCCTTGTCTTTGGTTTAATTTAAAATCTTGCATAACTCTACATATAAAAGAACTCTTTAAGGAGAAGGGATCGATCCTTCTGTAACTAAATACACATATTGACAGCTTGGATACCAGATACTTAGTTCAAACTTACAGGGTAAATATGTTGTCACGTCATAGATCTGTAAAGGAGATAGGAGAACGTCCTGAATAAACTTTAGTCCGTTGTATAGTAGAATTTGTATTGTTTATTTATGAAGTGCTGAGTTTTTTTGTATACTTAATTTTTCAAGGGTTTTATATACTATAACTAGTAATCCTAGTAACATTACCAAGTACTACTGTCTTTAAATTTGAATATATGACGTATGTGTGCGGCTAGGAAATTAAAGAAATGTGTAATAATTATTATTTTTTATTTGTAATACCCCAAACACATTTATAGCATGTTTTATAGTTGTAACTTAATTTTAGGAACCTGGGGAAGAGTCATCAGGATCCAGCTAAAGAAAATAGAGCTCAAAAGTGTTAGAACCCCACTGGCCAGGCTTCTGGGATTTTGCCAAACCTGTATTATAATTTAGTGGGTTCCCTGGTGGTTAGGATTCGGTGCTTTCACCTCTGTGACATGGGTTCGATTCCAGTCAGTGAACCAAGACGTTACACCACCCTGAAGCCATGCAGGGTTGGGCCTGATCAGTACTTGGATGGGAGACCACCTAGGAATACCAGGAGTTGTATGCTGTAGCCCCCTGGAGAAGGAACTGGCAACCCACTACAGTATCTCTGCCATGAATACCAAGTGGTTCGACATGTTGTGTTGCGGTCCATGAGGTCACAGAGAGTCTGACACGACTGAGCAACACAAACACACAAAACATAATTTATAAGCTTTACATTCAGGCATTTTTGGTCTTATTGCGCAAAAGCTGAGCTGTTGTGGTCTCATAAAAAATATTAACACTGGAGATTAAAGCAATGTCATCAAAAATGTCCTTGTGGTTGTTTAACAAGAGTTTTTTTTTTTACTATTATAGAGTCCATGACATTCTTGTAAACATGTCACTTACGGCGTGTGTCCTTGCTTTGTGCCTGAGTGTGCCCGTCATTATATCACAGGCGTAACTAAACAATGCCAGGAAAGTGCATGTCTACTGAGAATGTATGGTGGGATTGGACTCAGGAGAAGCATAAAACGCAGATCAGTTTGTCAAAGAATCCCAGTGCATAACGCTAACTCCAAATGTCATTAAAAATGTAATGGGAATTTCTATTTATTATTTCTTGTGATAAACTAGAAAAACTACAATGTTTACCTTCTTCTAAAAGGGAAACCAACTGGGTAAGGACAAATCTCTAATCTCCAATAGGGTGCCTCCAACCAAGAAAGCTTCAGCCAACCTGAAGCCCCCAAATTCTTTATATCCCTAGTAGACAAAGAGTAGGAAAGGAGACTTAATCATTCTTGTATATGTAATATATTCTCATCATGTATACTGAATCAATCCGTTTTTCCTAATTATAGGTATTCTTTAAAAATCAATAACATTCACACATTAAAAACATTTGTGTCCAGTCTGTGCCCTAATAACTTCCAATCTCCTAAATTCACTTATATCTTTGAAAAGTATTTAATCAATTCTTCCCACATTATTGCTGAGATCAAACTAACTAGGAGAAGAAGCTGATAACAATTCCAAATAGTGGCTTAAACACGTTGTGGGTAACCGCTAACAGCCTTCTTAATAAGCCTAACGGCCGTTTCGTCCCTTATGAGGGGCTTTTTAAGAGGCAATGGAATGCAGAATAGATATAAGGAACCACGACTCAGACTTACTGATTGGCATTGGTTCTTTTATTTTGCTTTATCTTAAATGCATGGTTTTAGTGCGGTACACAGATGTTGTCAAATCGTGAGCCAAGGACGACTCTCTCTCTGACAAATCTACCTTGTCAAGTTTAGAGCTATGGCCACTGGTTTCATGTGTGTGCTCTATGATACCTATCAATGTTCTGTTCTCTGACAAACTGTACTTACAAGTGATCTTGCATCAAGCAACTGAGCACAAGTGATATAATTTATCAAAGTACAAAAAAGTGTTTCTGAAATGTCTAATATGCTTGTTAGTGTCATTTTACATGGGCTGAAAAATAAAATGGTTCCCATGTAATTTCCTTTGTGCATCCCTTGATCCTTTTCCTAGTAGCAGACCTCAGCCAAGCACAGAGGACAGGAATAGTTCAGAAGGGTTTTATAATGCTAATTCAAGAGCTATATATAATCTCTCCTCTTTGTTCTTCCATGTGCTGCAGCATATAATAAAGGTTCAAAGGAATTTGGTGCACTGTGAAGAAACTGCAATGTAGAAGTGAGCTTAGATTAGTAATATTGTGGTACATACTTAACAAACAAGTGCCCTTTTTCTTTTACTGCAGTGGTGATTTAACAAAACGCGTAACATGAGCAGCTGTGTAAGCCATGGACAGAAAATATTTGTTGGGAAAATCTGAGTTTTTGAGGAGTCTAGGAATCCATTTTGTTTGTTACATAACTTTCTCAGAGCTGAACGATGAGTGTGTGCATTGGCTATCAGTGGAGAGAGGGATGGGGACGGAGGGAACAGAAAGCATTTAAGACAATTGAACAAGGCCGAACTTGACACCATACCCTTTCCGTCTCACTCACCCTGAAGCAAATTCCTTGCTTAAGGAAATGCAACAATATCGCTCCAGATAAGTAAACACCCCTAGCTTCCAATAATGTGTTAGAGATTCCCAAAGGCCAGTGGAGGCATCAACATTTATTGTTCTAACTTTAAAATTAATTAGATTTATCATTTTTCATACAAATATTCTTTTTCATTGTGTGTGTGTGTGCTTTGCGTTGCTCGTCGTTCGTGTCAGACTCTCCGTGACCTCATGGACCGCAACACACCATGCTGATCCATTTGGTATTCATGGCAGAGATACAGGAGTGCGTTGCCATTTGGGTGATCACAGCATAAAGCTCTTGGTAATCCTAGGTGGTCTTCCTTCCTAGTACTGACCAGGCCCAACCCTCTTGGTGGTGTGACCTCTTGGTTCCCTGACTGGAATCGAGCCCAGGTTGCAGCAGTGAAAGCACCAAATCCTAACCACTGGACCACCAGGGAACCCTTTTTTGTGTAGTGGTCCTTTAAATATATCTATTGGCCCTATACAAATCAATCAATACTTATTGTTGAAAGATGAGCCAAGGAGTGTTAAGCACAGCACAATTGAACTAAAACATAACTTTTATTAATCCATTGTTTAAAAGAAAACAGCCATTCTGTTTGTTTGTTTTTCCAAGTAGAAGTGCTTCTTTAGTAGTGTCTATGCTCAAGGTGAAACATTAGATTTACCTCTCTCTCTCTCTCTCTCTCTCTCTCTCCTCTCTTTCTCTCTCCTCTCTTTCTCTCTCCTCTCTTTCTCTCTCTCTTTCTCTCTCTCTCTCTCTCTCTCTCTCTCCTCTCTTTCTCTCTCTCTTTCTCTCTCTCTTTCTCTCTCTCCTCTCTTTCTCTCCTCTCTTTCTCTCTCTCTTTCTCTCTCTCTTTCTCTCTCTCTTTCTCTCTCTCTTTCTCTCTCTCTCTCTTTCTCTCTCTCTTTCTCTCTCTCTCTCTCTCTCTCTTTCTCTCTCTCTCTCTCTCTCTCTCTCTCTCTCTCTCTCCTCTCTTTCTCTCTCTCTTTCTCTCTCTCTTTCTCTCTCTCTTTCTCTCTCTCTTTCTCTCTCTCTTTCTCTCTCTCTCTCTTTCTCTCTCTCTCTCTCTCTCTCTCCTTCTTTCTCTCTCTCTCTCTCTCTCTCTCTCTCTCCTTCTTTCTCTCTCTCTCTCTCTCCTTCTTTCTCTCTCTCTCCCTTTCTCTCCTTTCTCTTTCTCTCTCTCCTCTCCTCTCTCTCTCTCTCCTCTCTCTTTCTCTCTCTCCCTTTCTCTCCTTTCTCTTTCTCTCTCCTTCTTTCTCTCTCTCTCTCTCTCTCTCTCCTTCTTTCTCTCTCTCTCTCTCTCTCCTTCTTTCTCTCTCCTTCTTTCTCTCTCTCTCTTTCTCTCTCTCTCTCTCTCTCTCTCTTTCTCTCTCTCTCTCTCCTTCTTTCTCTCTCTCTCTCTCTCTCTCTCCTTCTTTCTCTCTCTCTCTCTCTCCTTCTTTCTCTCTCTCTCTCTCTCCTTCTTTCTCTTTCTCTCTCTCTCCTTTCTCTTTCTCTCTCCTTCTTTCTCTTTCTCTCTCCTTCTTTCTCTTTCTCTCTCCTTCTTTCTCTCTCTCTCTCTCTCTCTCTCCTTCTTTCTCTCTCTCTCTCTCTCTCCTTCTTTCTCTCTCCTTCTTTCTCTCTCTCTCTTTCTCTCTCTCTCTCTCTCTCTCTTTCTCTCTCTCTCTCTCTTTCTTTCTCTCTTTCTTTCTCTCTCTCTCTCATAATAAGACTTATTTCTGATATTGTCTACGGTTTTATTTTTCTCCTTTTTCTTTAGAAAGGCCATTAAACGAGCACTGTTGCCCTATATTTAAAATATATAGTCTTGAACTGCATGTGGTGATGGGCTAAATGTTTTTAGAAAATACCGCCTATTACCTTTTATATGAAATCGTGCTGCAGTGAACTCCATTATTTTGGGTTCTGATGATCCGTCTTCTTGTGGGAAGAGACCTTTTATTGCTACAATGGAAATGCGGCAGCTAGAAATGTCAGTGATTATGATAAAACAGATGTAAATCTCATTAGTTTACAAGGACACACTCTGATAAAAAAGCAACTAAGAAAATCTGGTATTATACAACTTTAGCTCTGGCATCCATCTCACTATCAATCAGGCTCCTATTAACTCTCAATGAGAGTTCTCCATGCACCTGTGGGAGAACATTAGTAGTTCCTTTTATACAAGGCTGATTAATTGTTCCTAATAGGAATCTGACACTGAAATCATTAAATACTTAAATGTGAAGCCTGTGCGTAAACCTCCAAAATATACCTATGGTCCTGTTCTCTTGACTTAGTAGGGTCACCCGTCAGAGGAGAGTGATCAAGAGCACCATAGGGTGGATTTACCTAGTCAGGCTATCAAACACTGTATTGCGTTACCTAGTCAAGCTCCCAAAAATGATATTGTGTGCACATTTATGTTGGATAAGCCATGGAGCTCTGTGAGGTGCTGCAGGAAACCTATCGAACTTGTACTTTGGGTTGTGTTCTACAAAAGACGGAAGTTAATCATTTTGTATTGTTTGGTTCGTTTGATTGGGTTTCTTATCCGTTAAAGATTGGGTTCTTCCAGCTATTCCTTGCTTCTTCTCTCTGTTCCCTCTGGGGGGCTGTCTAAGTTACTTACATCAAGTCTGGCAAGAGGCATTTGTCCTCATCATGTGTCTATAAATAAACTGGTCACCAAAGACATCTGTACAACATTTAATATAAAGTGCGCAGAAACTGAACTATGTGCTGTATGTTTATAAATTTGAGGATCGGTAAAATATTTTTTTTTGTTCCCATTCTTAATGAAAACCAATATTTTCTTTACATTTTTGAGTATCTGACCTGTACTAATCACATACAAGCCTTTGGGACAATCTGTTCTTTTTAGCCCTGTTTGAAGCAATTAAATGTTCAGTGTTGCCTTGTGAATTAGATAATTAGATATTGCGGTGTTCAGGGGCTCAGAGTTTGGCAGCATGTTAACTAGTTAGAGTTATGTATGTCCAAGCCATTCAGGAGCTCCCATCTTGACACTCCTCCTCGCTGAGCAAGCATGCTTGTGTTCCCGGCCTGGTACCGGTCTTAGAAAGCTCCAGAATGTTCCTGCACAAACTGGCCATCCTAGTTCCCAGTGTCTGGGTGCACTCATTGACACAGCTTCATGTGATCTTTATTGCAGGCAGCAAGTTTCAACAAGCTGTAGAAATATCCCGCTGAAAGTCGCTTTATTTCCTCATTTAACTCCTTCAATGCTGCGTGTGCCTAGGCTTAATGTGTAGGCACAGCAGCATCTAGTGGAAGGACTGTACCATACGTATATCCTATCTGCAATGTCTATCCAGTATGCTCTTGGAAAATCACACGTGGTAATTAATAAACTGTGTTTGCATGGAAGAGTTAATACATGAAGGCTCTTTTTCCCACATTTTTAGTTATATTGGGAGCCACCTGTTTTGTTGTCAAGAAGCAATGGCTGCCCATAGTAAAAGAAAATGCATTTGGCAGTAATATATTAAAGGTTGTACTATTTTACATTCACCAATTATCAAACCTGCTTCTTCAAGCGGGCATAACATGGGATTTATATTGCTAGCCATCTTGTGCTGTGGAAAACAAAGTTTTATTCCTCTAGTTCTCAACTGCTGCTTCTTAATAGTTTGGCCAACCTCAGACAAATGTTAATAAACACTCTATTGCTATGCTAGGTGCTGGTTTAGGAAATGCTCCTTATGTCCGTGTAGTATGTAACATGTAGGCTTTAAGCACAAAACATTTTTGCATCTGCAGATTCTAGATTCGTATATTGAATACATTGTGAACATTTCTTAATCCTTCAACCTAATAGACACATTTATAGCAGTAAATGGTCACTTATTTAGATATTTCTTCCACTTAACCCAACATGCATTTATCTGTATTTTGTTTTTATTTTTGTATTTAGAGACTTGTGTGATAATATTTTTTTATGCTTGTCACTTTTTTAAGTACAGTGTATCACTTAAATGTATTTGATGTTTAACACGCCTGTATTACATTGTTCTTGTCTTGTAGCTTAAGATGCCTGAATGCTTCGAGCAATAACCTGGAAATGCTTCCCTCAGCATGTCTGTCTGAGGAGACACAGAGTGTGTTACAGGAGCTGTATCTGACCAATAATAACCTTACTGACAAGTGTGTCCCCTTGTTAACGGGTCATCCTCACTTGAAGATTCTGCACATGGCCTACAATCGCCTGCAGTCCTTCCCAGCAAGGTGAGTGTTATCTCTCTCAGACAGAAACAATACCTTGAATTCAGGATCTCCTGACTGCTGATAGCCGTAAAGGAATTAGCGATACACATAATAAACATGTCACTGCATTTTGTTAGTGTGGACTGCCTCCATTTCTAATTTTGATGATCCGGTTTCCTGGAAATCTTTAGAAGCTGGCTATAGCAGTGCTGACTTCTAGGAATCCTCTCAAGAGAGACACCTCCTTATCTGCTGTAGCAGCAACTCTCTGCTATGTTTAGCAGGGTTTCTCTCACAAATTGGCTACGGTGCCTCTTGGTGTCCAGTGTCTCACAATCCCAATTATTTGCTTTGAAACTCAGTTCTACTCTATAGAATGGAATAAAACTGTAGCATTTACAAAACTAGGATAATTTCAATATAATATTTATGTGTTGGTGGGAATACATTTTTTTTTAAATGTATTATGAGCTTGATTACATGGCTCCTGCACGATGTCCCTCAGGGCTGACTCGTAACTATAGGAGCTCTTACAAGAAAAGTACGTAGCTTACTAAATGGAAAGTTCACTTGCATGATTTCTTACTGGAGCCATGTAATCAAGCTTTATGTGCATGTTATTATTTATTTATAAAGTTCCAACATGTTCCATAGCGCTGCAACAATGGAGCCATCAATAAATAAAAAAGTAAAGTTTGTTGTGACCAACATACATAGAGCATTGTGAGAGACAAAATTACACTTGACAAATTAGTCGCTGTAAATTAGAAAGATTTTAGTGTTTCTGTTGTTTATCAGAGATATATATCACTTAATTTATATTGAAAACATACATTATAATATGTTGTTTTTTTTATTCCACAGTAAAATGGCTAAACTGGAGGAACTGGAAGAAATTGACATTAGTGGGAACAAACTAAAAGCCATACCTACCACCATCATGAACTGCAGACGCATGCATACGGTCATCGCTCACTCCAACTGCCTGGAAGTCTTCCCTGAAGTCATGCAGCTTGCGGAAATCAAGGTCAAGCACATTTCAGTATTCTAGCTCAATATCCGTAATGTAATGTCGGTAATATACTTGGCTTTATTATAAGTTGTGCCATTTATGAGTGTTAAGAAGGCCCTAGAACTTTGTTAAGGGTTGTTTTGTTGTGAAACGAACTGATGAGTGATACACTGAGAAATGGTAAATTCATGATGTGATTCCTGCATCATACCCAGTTGCTTTGTGTGTACTGACAACTGTAGCACTTGGCATAAATATATACATGTCTAGCTAAATGTTATATGGAAGGTTTCCTGTTTTTTAATATTAAAAAAGCAACCTATGTGTGTGTTTGCATATCTAAACATCATTAGATTAACAAGTGCTTAAAAGCTCTTTGTTAGTCACAGAAACATTCCAACAGTCCTTGCAAGGGCCATCCCCTGTAGGTCATGCATATAAAGTTTCTCTAGTACTAGTTGTACTAGCCAATGAAATACTGTGTCTCCGCATTAGTTCAGCAACATGGTGCTAAGAAACAGCATGTCACTCGCTTGTACATCTAGTACTATAGAAGCATTGTATGCATAAGCTTCATGAGTCTGTTTGGAAGTGAGTAAAAACAGCATTTTGTATTAACTTTTGTTAATAGAATAATATTTAAATATGCAAATAAACACTTAGACCCCTATTCAATTGTCCAAATCGCAATTTGGACCGTAATGGAGCTTGTAAAAGTTACAAATATTTAATTGCCTACATTTTGCTCCTTGCAATCCGTTTGCACATTGCAGGCTCAAAATCACTGTGGTTGTCAAAAACGTAACTCAGTCCTATTTCCTTCTTTTGATGTTTCAAAAAGACGCAAAAATCCATATTAATTTACAACAATTCAACAAGCCCGCAATTACCTCCAAACCCGTAAATGGCAAATGTATCTAAAAGTTCTACGAGTACTAGATAGAACTCGCAAGTGGGTTAAACATCTGATCGTAACACTGCAAAAGCAAATATAAACACACCACTACATGACTCCTAACTAGTTTGATTGGATCCTACATTTGATATAAGGTTAACCACCATTCTGATGCACCAATAGTTTTTATTACCTACCTGTTTTTTTATACATCGCCCTTTTTATTATTCTTCTCTTCTTGTTTTCTGTATTAGCAGCTTGTAGCATAAATTGTTGCAAACTAAACAGGAGATATATTTTTTTGCAAGAGGTCTCTTAGATATTTTTTTGTTATGGCCACAAAGAAGTATACAGCACACTACACGTTTTACATATTTTTTTTTTTTTTATACGTATACAAGTTTATAAAACAGATCATAATTTATTATTATTAACTTTTATTTGTAATGTGCCAACATATTCCGTAGCGCTGTACAGGGGAAGAAAACAGGGAAAAATAAAATATTAACAACTGAAGAAAATGGAGGGCCCTGTTTGCGCGTAGAGTCTTTGTAGAAATAGTTTTTTTTCAAAGCACCCTACAAGACTGGAAACTTGCTGCTTTCTGTCTAAAGGGAATGGGAGAAAGGCAGAAACCTGGGGAAGAGTAACAGATAAGGAGTATCAGGGTCAGAAAGGAGGTGAAAGTTTGCTTAGGTGGGAAGGTGTGTAAACTTGGAAAGGGTTTTTATTTACTGGTAGAGGAGGAGTGAGGGGTCAGGGTTAGAAAATGTATCTCCAGGAGCCAGCAAAATAAGCAAGGAGAGGAAATGAGAGTAGGACTTGCCGAGCACAAATAACCAATTATTATCATAGTTAAATTAGTTGATATTATACAAAAATTAAAGAATACAGAGTATTATTTTCAAGAAATGCATTGGCCTTTTGTGCTAAATACAACTCTTTAAGTGCAATGTAAACAGTTTAGACTTGTGCAGATGCCCGTTTCATGCCACTGGGTGTAATTTTCCTGAAACATGGCAGGCTAGAGTTCAACATAGGTACAAATCACATAAAAGGACATATGTCTTGGGATTATGCTCTGACACGACTATAGGTCAATGTTTCATATATATAGCTCTGTCATTATAACCCAGATGTACAGTGGCTACAGTGGATGATTTTCATCCTGCAATTTGTATATGGAGTTGAAGATGTGATTGAGAACTGATGCCTCATACTTTTTGAAGCCGCCTTGTTTGTATTCACATTCCTATTTCTTCTTGCTTAAGACCTGGTTTCCCAGCATTTGTTTCCTTTTACATCAAATAAGAAGCAGCTGCAGGCAACTAATGCACCACAGTCAATATTTAGAAGCAATGTACTTTAATGCACCCGTCAGCCTCTTGTACTGAGAAGAAAAGTCACTTCTGTTCAGTCTCATTTGTGCCAAATAGAAATCTGCAGGGGTTGCTTAAAGATCGTCCATTCCTCAGCAGCAACACAGGGCAACAACAAAACAAAGAGCACAGCTGTTGAGCTTGCTTTTTAATTATTTTTATGTGCATTTGTATGATTTTAGAATTTGCATTCCTTTATATATATCAGGGGAGCATACAAAGGGCCCATCTTGATACTTCTGCTACTTCTCTGAGGATGGTGTGTCCTTGTAAACTAATGAGCTTTCATTTAGTCCTGATTAAAGCAATGGCAGTTTTAGCCACCACATTCCTGCTTGTGCAGATAAAAAGTTTCTGCATTCAGTGTATCCTCCAATCTAAGCAAGTAGATTGAGGAAATACAGTGAGTGTACATTAAGTGAAGGGCAGGATATTACACATTAGCTCTATATGTTTGCATTATATACTGTATAGACAGTGACACATACCTCAAGAATAATTTACATAAGAAAAAAGTACTTGTACAATATGTAGCCATTTTCAACACGGTTTAAACAAATGTATTTTAAGATGACGGTGTCCCTTATATCGACACTGTGACCCCAACAAGTTGGTCTAATATTAAAGACCATTCTAAACTGTCTATACATTATACTACCTGTTTTTCTCTACAGTAAATCATTTGTGTGATATTTAGCATTGCTTGTGCCTCTCACGCATGCTAATGTGTGGTGCGCTATGCTAATTTGCAGCTCAGTGGTTAATAGGGATGGTGGAGGGGTCTAACTGCATTGTTTTTGCTACCACAGAGACAGGCAAGCAGATTGCAATCCTAATTAGCAAATCAAAGCAGCTAAATAGTATTTGGGAGACACTTCAGGAATATTCCAGATTAGAATCAAATGGCTAGTAGAATGTAGAGAGTTTTTCTTGCTCTTTAAAAATACTTCAAAATCTTTTTTTTTTTTTTAAACATAAATTTGCAGCAATAGATAACTGCCAGGCTGTCGGTTACATCTTAGATATCCCTGAACGTGTCCCTTTATGTAAAGTGTTGAATTGTCAACATTCAGCCACATTTGTAATTAAAAAGAATGTATTCACCCAAGTGATTGACTCCATAGGTTGTGATGACATTTAATGTTGGGAGCACTAGTAGAACTTGCATGTTTTCACATAGTTTCCGTTGATTTGGGGCACAGCTGGTTGGGCAGAACTTGCTGGATAAATACCTTTGTGTGCTGTTGTCTTATTCTGGAGTCTTCTTTGCCAAGCTCAGGATAAGATAAGATGGAGCTGACAGTTTAGTTACATTTGTATGCATAGATTTTACAGCAAGAAACAATAAACCAATCTATTATGCTTCTTATATCTACTTAAACATATACTTAATTGGCAAAGCAAAAGTCCCAAGTATTATATAATTCTAAAACTATAAGTGACAAAAAGTACTTTTTTTTTATTTAATGTGATTAAAAAAATAAAAAATAAACATATTGTAGCAGTCGTCTTTCGTTGACATTTGTAATCTTTGTCTGTCATTCAGCCTTTTCAATCCCTGCCTTATCACAGTGTCTTATCTTTGAGCATGTGCAAATCTCCAGGAAGTAATTAGCAAGTGATTAGACTAGCACAAAGTAATGGATAAGCTGGGGCATGTTCTCAGCCGTCCTTTCTGCTGAGCATGTGCAAACACTCAGGAAGTAACTGACACAGAATTAGACAGGAGCACAAAGATAATAAACTGAGATAAGTGGTAGATCAGAAAAGGATAGTTACAGTTTTTTAATAACATTTAGTTGACCATCTACTTGTTACCACATACAGTTTACCAATCCCTACCATTTCTGTAGAGCTTCCAAAATGATCCTTAAATTATCTACACTCCAGCTTCAACTTTGTGTTTTTGTATTGTTTTTTGGGGGGTTGCTTCACATAAGGTGGGGTACTAGATCAGTTGGGTTAATATCTTCTGTTCATCCAAATATACATTATCTAGGAGGAAATGGATATTACTTTTCAACTGGATGCTTAAATATGATAAACAAGAATACAAAAAGACTTGGTTTAATAACTAACAGCCTTATTAAATTGCGATTCAGCCAATTGAATAGGGCTCTATATAAACACAGAGCAAATATTTTTTACAGAAGTTTTTAGTTAGTGAAGATCTTGCTTTTGGATAGAAGATCACTAACTAAAAACTTCTGTAAAAAATATGCAATGTGCTTATATAGAGCCCTATTCAATTGGCCAAATTGCAATTTAATAAGGCTGTAAATATGCAATTTCTGTTATCTGCAAATTGCAATTAAGTGTAGACGATAGTTTGATTTGCCCGTAGCTACTGTAAGACATCAGGTAGTCTGGTGATCTTCGCTGTTCCTCCTTATATCCCTCACGTGCCATGACATTTGGCAGTCTGTTCTTTCCTGTGTTTTGCCATCACTATAATTACACTGAAGTAGCTTGCATGCCTGCTGGAGCATGAAGAGGGCTGTTTGTCAGTCAACTTGGACAACCAAAGTATAAGTTCATGGTTAGCATTTTTTTCCCACGGAGAAGAACTTGTTCTGGCAACAGTGTCCTGTACTGGAGGGGAGCATTGTCCTTGTATACTTACTGTAATTTACTCTGTGACTTGTGCCATTAAATAACATACTCTTTACGTTAAAGTAACTATAGATTAGTCCAAACATATTTTATAAATTAAATAGATAAACCAAAATAATACTATGTGCATATATTCATTTTGTCAGCATAACATATTTAATAAAACTGTATCCACAGTCAGGTAAGGTTACATTACAAGAATGTTCTCAGAATAGAAATACTTTTAATGTAGAAGAAGAGAAACAACTGTGATGAAGTAAAGTAACGGCTGTAAAACCATGTGAGATGTTTTTAATTAAGTTGCATATACTGTATTCTCCTAAAGGGAAACTGCTACCTTGACAAATGTTGTATTAAGCCAATAATATTGCATTAGACCAGTAACCACTAGCCTTAGTTGCGTCTTCTGTTGTATCCAAGACGGCTTTCCATCTTTTCTAGGCCCATGCTTTGTATAATGCTACACAGTGACCCATGCGTAGTAGCTGTATGGCGATATTATGATTTATGGTAAAAGCCCCCCTCTCCCTTCTTGAGAAGATCATGTCGCTAGTCTGCACAGACTGTATTTATGGAACCCAAAAGAGCTGCTGAAGTACATACTGGAGACTGCTTATTGAAAACAAGATGTCTCCATCTTGGACAAGGGGCTTGTTATGTATAATTAATCTAGGAAAAGATCATCTAGTAGGACATGTGGGTTTATTGTCAATCTTATGTGCCAGTTCCTAGACATGTTAGAGGTGTAACGTTTTCCTTAAGACCATGTGTGTTTGTTTCTTGTCTCTGATGTGGTTCATCGCTCATAGTACCAACTCCTGGTATGCTTATTAAAATGTATGTATGTATTTCTTGTCATTACTCTTGTAACTCTGTTTATATGAAGTTGTTCTCTCTATTGGTATGTCTGTGGGCTGATGAAGAACATTAGCAAGTTTGTTTAATTTTAATGTTTTATTAACCGACCTGATGAGTCTTACCTATTTTCTCCGTCTTCCTCCTAAAGTGTGTGGACCTGAGCTGCAATGAACTAACTGAAATCACATTACCTGAAAACCTGCCTCCCAAACTACAGGAACTGGACCTGACTGGAAACGCCCGTCTGCTTCTGGACCACAAAACCCTGGAGCTGCTCAAGTGAGTAATGAAGCTTTTAGTGTGAAGCACGTGATAGGTCTCTGGATACTGAGAGGTAATGGGTCACAGGAACATAGAGCTTCTTATAGTTTACACCCTCTGGCTGCACTTATCAGGTACACAAAGTCATCTTGTACCCTGTGAGATGCACTATGACCGGGGGTAGGATGCATCATGGGACTCTTTGACCTGCATTTGTTGTTTGTCATCTACTGTCGCTGTAGTGTCTGTTTTCTTTTATGATATTATTGAAAGTCTTGTATTTTTTTATATCGTGTGCTTCGCATCCACTAAAAATCCACTAGAGAAATCAGTCTCCATCACTGCATCTTTGCACTCTGTCCTTACATCGGCCACTCATGAACATATTCATTAATAACTGTCCTTATTGTCACTATAACTATTTAAAGTACAGGAATTCATTCAAATCAGCTTTAACTTAAGTATATGAACAATAAGACACACATTGCTGACCAAGCATTAACTTAACCAAGTGTTAATAGTCTTTTAATTAAAAATGTATTTGTTCTTATGACTGCATTAGCGTGTTTTTTATTTAATACTTTGAGTATATCTATGTATGTAGGTATGTGTGTGTATGTATGTATGTATGTGTGTATATATATATATATATATGTATATATATGTATATATCTATATGTATATATCTATATATATATATATCTATATATATATATATCTATATATATATATATATATATATATATATATATATATATATATATAGAGCAAATAAAAAGTACATCTGTGTTCTCATTTGAATGTCTAAAGCAAGTTAAAAAACCTGCTTCCAGCTCAGAATTCCGAGAAAAACAGTTATTACACTGCATTCTGGGAAACTAAGCTGGGACACACAAATGTGCCCACAAATGCCTCGCTCTTCATTCCGTAGCCATTATCAAACATGGCTTCCTTTAAGCTTATGCATTAAACACAGGCTGAGTATCAAATCCATGTACAGCTGTTTCAAGCTTACTGGCTATCATCAGCATGGAGAGGGATCTCAGCTTGTGTTGTGGATCTTATGAGAAGGTAGTTCACCACAACAATCACTTATAATGTGGTGGACAAAAGAGCGATAGAAGCCCTCCATATAATATAGTGAGTTCATCTAGGTATCCAGTCCAATAGGTAATAGACAGTGATTGTGTTGTACTATATATGGCACTTGTTATTTTGCCATAGTGGTGCCTATTGCAATCTGACTTCCCTTACTGATATGTAGTCTGGTTCAAATCTGTGACGGCAATAGAGCAAAACACGTGATGTGGCTGCATTTTAGCATACCTTGCTGAATAGACCCATTTGTACTCAATAACCTCTTCAATGCTGCAGACAAATCTGGAAAGTGATTTCTATAGTCACAGATTAGTAAGGGTCACCTTGCATAATTTACACTGGTCACAGGACTTGCTTTTAAATACCTTTATTTCTTCCTGTACATGACACAGCAAAATATGTCTTGTATGTGTATAAAGTGCACCCAAGGGTGTCAGAAGAGGAATTCTTCATGCAGATTTTTCTTTAAAGGCTTTTCATGTTGAAATGTACAGGTCACTGGAGAGCTCTATCTTAAAATGAATTATTTAAGAACTAACACTTATAGCAGTAAAGCATAAATGGAGTAAAAACAAAAAGCAACTTTTACATGGCCAGTGTACGCACTTTTTATGTTAAGCCTATTTTTAGTTCACCACATTAATTAACATTAAAAATGCATGAGCAAACAGCAGCAGAACACATTTTTGCCCAGAAAATATAATTTAAAAACAATTTACATCATTAAACCCCCCTGCTGTACCTGTCCCCACCTCTCTCATTGTCCTGAGCACTATTTAAATTAATTGAAAGATTTGCACTGGCTGTCAGTTGAAATCTTTTCACTTCCATAATACAAACAAAATTGTTTATTGCAACTGAGTTCTTTCTTATACCAGATAACTTATTTTATCTGTCTTGTCAAGCTGACAGAGGAGATCTTAATGGTGGAGAGCAGGGCTGCATATAGAAGCATTTAAGAGTTAATACTTTTAAGTTATTTTTCATTTATTCGCTCGTGGATGATCTAACTGTATTAGTTCGTCTAAAAACAATAAAACATATACTTTATTTTTCAGCTTTTATCTAAAGATTTTTTTTCCATTATCCATTCTGTTTCTTAAAACAGCATATTATAATTATAGGACTGCAGTGGACATTTTAGCTAGCATGCAGTTGTTTGGTGGAAACGTCGGACAGAACAGTAACATATATATATATATATATATATATATATATATATATATATATATATATATATATATATATATATATATATATATATATATATATATATAATTTTTTTTTTTTTTTAACTTGTTTTAGACATTCAGATGTGAACACAGATGTACTTTTTATTTACTATACTACTGTATGGTGGAGGGCTTCTATTGCTCTTTTGCCCACCATATTATAAATGATTGTTGTGGTGAACTACCTACTCATAAGGTCAACAACACAGGCTGAGATCCCGCTCCATGCTGATGATAGCCAGTAAGCTTGAAATGGCTGTGCGTGTGTAGGATTCCCAGCTTGTGTATAATCAAACCTTGGCTTTGCATACAAGCTGTGTAATGCAGCAGGCATAAGCTTAAAGGAAGCCATGTTTAAAATGGTTATGAATTGAAGAACGAAGCACTTGTGTGCACATTTGCAATTTCCTTGCTCAGCTTCCCAAAATGCAGTGTAATAACTGTATTTCTCGGAATTCTGAGCAGGAAGCAGGTTTTTTAACTTGTTTTATATATATATAAAGAGTGAGGTAGCCGTGAATGTCCAGTAATCCAGATGAAAAATCAGAGTATTGCAGTATATAGTGATACCTTTTTTATTGGACAAACATATTCATAGGTTTCATGACGAGCTCTTGTTCCTCTCTTTGTTGAGTCAGAGTCAATACTAGTATTATTAGTAGTAGTAGTATTATATTAGTATTGACTCTGACACGACAAAGAGAGGAACGCTCTCGAAAGCTCGTCATGAAACCTATGAATATGTTTGTTCAATAAAAAAGGTATTGCTATATACTGCAATATTCTGATATATATATATATATATATATATATATATATATATATATATATATATATATATATATATATATATTTATATGTGTTTGTGTATGTGTGTGTATATATATATATATATATATATATATATGATCTATCTATTTATCTATAAAATTCAAGAATAAGGAGTGTACAAAAATATAAAAAAAAAATGATATCCAGTCATTTAATGTCTAAATGTGCATTACCGTATTTTTCGCCGTATAAGACGCCCATTTTCTTCCCCAAAACTGGGGGGGGGGGGGGGGGGGGGGGGTGCGTCTTATACAACGAAAACACATTTTGCCTGCATTAAAACTGCCTCTTTCTGCCCCCTTGATCCTCTCCACCTCCGGATTCTCCCCTTCGACCCCTCTAATCCTTCCCTTGGCCCCCTTTAGATCCCCACTTATCCCCCCCGCCCCCCATTGGTGCTTACTACGGCACCAGCAGCATGCCTCTGAACTGCATCTCGTCTGCCGGCGCATCTTAGTGACGTCACACACGAGACGCAAGGGAAGGCTGCAGTACAGGAGGAGTGCTGGTAGGAAGCGCTGCGCGATGGGGTGAGATCAAGATGGGCCAAGGGATGATCATGGATGGGCAGAGGGGAGAATCAAGAGAGGAAAGGGCAGGTTCAAGAGGGGCAAGGGGGATTCAGGAGGGTCAGGGAGGGTCAAGAGCTCCTGGAGGCTCCCAAATGCTCCAAATGTGTGTGTGTGTGTGTGATGTATGTATTTATGTGTATATATATATATATATATATATATATATATATATATATATATATATATATATATATATATATATATATATATATATATATATATATATATATATATATATTATATATATATAAATTTGTGTGTGTATATATGTGTGAAGTGTGTTTGTGTTTGATTCAGAATATTTTTTTCTTGTTTTACTCCTCTAAAAACTAGGTGCGTCTTATGGGCAGGTGCGTCTTATATGGCGAAAAATACAGTATATTGTCAGTTAGCAGTGCTGCCTTATTACAGTATACAACATTGTGGAATATTTTGCCAGTAAAATACTGAGGCTCAGTGGTAGTGATTGCAGCTACACATGCTGCTAATTTAATGCTTGTGAATTATTTTTACAACCCTTCTCGGGTGTATTGTGGTTACAAGGCCACCAAAGCCATTATGGTAGCCAAAAACACCATTAGTAACTCTAAAGTGAGGTGTAATAGGAAAATACATGAGATTCCCTAGGTTAGGTGTGGTATTTGTGAGTGCTCCCTCTGTGTGATCCATATAAAGTATAGATGGTCATACAATGATAGTCCGCAGAATGTGCATTGTGAGCTTCAGAGGACCCAAACCTGGCTCATGTGACAAAAGAAGTATTTTATTAAAAAGCCAATCGCACATTGGGAACATAACGGCAGCCATGACAAATTCAATCACGGGAAGGACATGTCCGAAACAGTAGAAAAAACGATTGGAAATTGGGCTGATCTATATGAAATAACTTGCAGATAATGTTAAGATTAATAATAGTGAACTTTTTTTTATAAGGGATATGCAACAGGAAAAATAAAATATCTTTTTGAAGCCTACAAGATCTTTTGTGAGAAAATCCTTTAGTCTATTAGTTGGTAAATGATTATTTTTCTTCCACAGTTTACCAGTCTGTGCCGGAGTCAAATAATCAGGATACATATAAAAATATTAAATCAAATAATATTTTTATTTTTAATTAAAATCAATGCAACTTTTATATCAGTTAAAGGTATATTAAAGTGAGCTGGGTTATTAATGCATCTGATAGAGGAGAATTTATAGTGTCTGAAAAAAATTGTTTGCATGAAACAGTTAGTATGAAGTTTGCTGCTTTTCTTGCATTTGCAAAGAGTTTTTCTCTCAATGTTGACACCCCCTGAAATTCCCAGGGAATATTGGGATACATTATATACATTATACGTTGTCTCATTTTTGCCTGGGGATTGTGCAGACATGCTCAGTTAGCAACTGGAGTATACTGTGGCAAGTCACATTATGTCATGTTTCCTTTAGCAAATCAGCAGCTTTTATATCTGGTATATTTTTTTAACGAAGTACCCGGTATGCACAGTGCCATTGCTGGGGGTGTGTACATCATCCCCAGCGCATTCTTTTTTATTTTTTTTGCAAAAAATGTTTGCATTTTTGTATGCAATACATTTTGTGCTAGGTGGGTTATGATGCATTCTTGCATATACCTTTAAGCATTGATATAGCTTTTTACCAGAATTTGCTAAATCATTTTTGAAGACATGCCTGCAAAAATATGCTTTTATATTTAATGATTTAATGTATGTACCATCTATATTATACACATGGACATTTTTGAAATGTATGTACTTTTTTATTTCCCTTTTTAGTAACATCCGATGCTTTAAGGTGGACCAGCCCTCATGTGGGTTCTCCGCAAATGACGCGTCTGGCGCCCCAGCTGTGTGGAGTCATGGATATACAGAGGCATCAGGAATTAAGAACAAGTATGTCATTGTGAATAAAGGCTATTATTTATAGGTAGCTGTAGCACACCTGGCTTTAAGGGGAGATGGCGTGCAGATATTTCTATAATGCAGTTAAAAGTGCATGTTTTAAACATTATAAATGTGTTTTTATCCATGACAAAATATTTAATAAAGCTTGTTTCAAGTTAGTGGAAACTAACAGGATATGCCACCGGAAATACCTCTGTGGCAGCAGAGTATGCACGACACTAGATCTTATTGGCAGATACTTATGACTCAGCCAATGTGCAGTAATATAGCTGTATGACCGGGACAAGCCCTCAAGATAGTTATACATTCAAAGCAATTTATTCTGCTCAGAAGCTTAATTTTCAAAAAAGAAACATCCTATCCTACACTATCACATGCCCTCTTTCAACAAAGAAAAAAACATGCCTTCAGCAGCCCTTTAAGTTCACATGGCACTTACCATATTTCCACCATATATTAAACAGTACAAAACTTGTTTGCAGTGCTTTTATTTTCATTAAAAACAAAAAAGGTAAACTATTTGAATATTTAATCAATCTGCAGCCAACATTGCACCAATACTAAAGCTTCCAACAGACTGTAGGAGATTGGCTGGCAACCTGTTTAATATGGCGGGCCTCATATGCCAACCCTGAGTTCTTAAGAGACCCACAATATGTATCCCTTTTTATCTTACCCAAAGCAAAAATGGTAAAATTGCTGTTTAAAATGAGTAGTGAGCAGTATTTAGAAATAGTATTAGAGATTGTTTTCTAGTTTTATAGAAATAGAATGAACCGTGTATTGTTAAAAAGGGGCATGCTCTCTCACTCCATACAACAGGCTGGGGATGAACTGGAAGAGCCTAGGGGGCCTCATGCAGATCCTCTGTAGCCTGTTGTACCCATCACTGCTCGAGGATGTGACGTGCACTTCTGCATTGCCTAAAATCACTATAGCGGACACACAAATGGATCAGCCACTTGTTCTTTGTAGGGATGTCTTGTTAATGGCCTGTGGCATTTCCCCCCTCTACTCTATACGGCAAACCCCTCTGATCATCAACCACTCATGCGATACTCATATATAAACCTTGCCATCAATTTAAGATGAGGATACGGAGCATATTTACTTTTTGTTTGTGCTGGAATAAAAAAATATATATATTTTTTACCAATAAATGAATAGTGCAGTACAGTTTTCTGGTAAATTCTGTCTGCAGCAGTTCTTTTTAACAATGGACTTAATGTGCGGTTCTTAATGAATGGGCATGTGGGAAAAGGCCTCTTTCTCACGTGAAAGTAGAGTTAGGGCCTTTAGTTAAAAAGCGGGCCAGGCAGTGACGTCAGGCTTTGTCCTACCCCTCCCACGTGTCCTTTGTTGGCTGTGGTTGCTATGGGACAGTGTAACTGATGCAGGATGCCTTCATAGCACAGCATGTACAGTGTGTCTGGTCTGAGAGAGACCCACATTTCAGCGCCATTCATTGGTGGCTGAAAGGTTTTGCTTTCAAGTGGCAGCATGAAGCATGATGTCAGCTCGGAGGAATGTTAACTGCTTACTAGCCACCTGCTATAGAAGATCCAAGTGTAGCTTCAGTCTCAACACATTGTTAATGATGAGAAAACATCATGAATGCCTCTACATTAACGAGAATTTTCATGTTTTGTTCATTTTTTGTTTCCCATTTCTCTGATCTGCTTTTCACCCATAAAATGTTCTAATATTTCACATAGCTTACTATATTTAGTATGTTTCTGTATGTGTGTAGAATTAGTAAAGGCTTTTAAATGCTATAAAACCACTATTTTTCCTAAATATATTATAGTACAATGTGGTGCAGGGGAGCCAATAGGATGATGGATAATGGATTCAGTGATGTAATACACCAGCAAGAAGTTTCTAACCATATGAAGCTTGATCACCACTCCTGACTGGTGGAAATCAATGTACCTACAGATATTTAAAGTCAGTTCTTTAGTAACTGAATCTTTTATCCTGGAGGAAGTAGATTTTTAAGTCTGCAAAAACACAAAAGTATTTTTGTTTTTAATTGTCCGTACCTTTTGATGTACAATTTGCCCAGTCCATAAGACTATCATTCACTCTCTCTGTCCCTAGGTTGTGTGTGGCATCCTTGCTGGTCAACAACTTCTGTGATAATCGTGAAGCTGTGTATGGTGTGTTTGATGGTGACCGAAATGTGGAGGTGCCCAGCCTGCTGCAGTGTACAATGAGCGACATCCTGGCAGATGAACTGCAGAAAACCAAGAGTGAGGAGGAATATATGGGAAACACCTTCCTGGTCATGCAGAGGTCAGCCCAACATCTTATCTGGTTTCCTTTGTACCATCTAATAATGCGTTACTTCTGACAGGACAGAAGGTGGTAATTCCATTGTGATTATATGATGGATTTAACTCACAACATGCTGCATTCATCAATCTTGTAGTATTAAAAGTCTTCAATTTCTTCCATATACTCTAAGGTTGCACTTTAATATACAATAACTAATACACAAATCATACAAATATTAAGTTCTCTCAAGACAGAGAAAATAAACATGATTTTAACCAACGTAGGGGTAAGATCTGTAATTTGTAACCAACTAATCTTCTGGAGAGCTTGTAAGTATAAGTGCATATTTTATTGTACATGCACTAATTCAATTACTGCAGGATATACACCGTCACAGTAGTAGTGTAGTCTATCTATAGCTTGAGTCCTATACCCATCTTAAATTAGCTCTCCCATGAAGGAGCAGGGATTCTCAGCAGGCCAAGAAAGCATTAAGATTTTTTAAAAGAACTGTGCAATGTTATCTCTTAATAGGAATTAAACGGCCTTGTTTGTTTGAATCACATTCAAAATGCTAAGTTTTTAGAGGTCCACTAAATTAAAACATAATCACAGAAAGCTGACTGTGACTCCTGTATGAATATATAAATCAAGCGACTGCATATGTCTTGTAGTGTTAGTGATTAATAAATTGCTTTACAACTTAATTTGCCTTGTTTGACAAACCGTATATCAGTACATGTAAGTGTTTTATGTAATCAATCCTCACTACCCCATTAGCAGGCCGAGGTGTGTTTATTAGCTGTGATAGGCAGCCAATTAAATGGTATCAATCTACTTAAGGATTTATTATGTGGAATGTATGATTTGTGAGAGTGGCGTTGACAGTAGCATGTTTCTGCACCAAGAACAAAGAATCTCTTATTGTTCTGATTGTTCATCTGTATCCCTCTGCTCTGTTACTTGTAGGAAGCTCGGTACTGCTGGGCAGAAGCTGGGTGGCTCTGCTGTTCTCTGCCACATAAAGCACGATCCTATGGACCCTGCTGGTTGCTTCACACTGACCTCTGCCAATGTGGGCAAGTGCCAAACCGTACTCTGCAGAGATGGGAAGCCACTTAACCTGTCCAAGTGTTACACTGTTAGTTGTGAAGAGGAGCTGAAGAGGGTGAAACAACACAAGGCCATCATTACAGAGGTATGCACATCTCGTTAGGCTAATTGTACCCCCTGTACTTTGTAATCAGTGCTACGGAAATCGTTGGAGCTTTATAAATAAAGTAATAATATTAATAATGTTTGAGTGTGGGGCTGACTCCCTTCCAAACAGCTTACTGGAGATAATAATATTCCTTCTTCACTGTCAAAGATTGACAACCACTTGAGTATCACAATTTCATTTTTTTATGCTGTGTACTATACTATACTATACTCCCCAAAGTGTCATCAGGAAGGCCCTGTAAGAGGAATCACATTTTGCACATTCTCTATCATGTTCCTCAAAGGAGCTTAAGCTACATATGAGACTTTAGGAATGCGTTAATTGAGGTAAGAGGCCAAGGGATTTGTTTATATGGAAAAGGCGTGTCTCTGATTTAATCCATCGGACATTGTTTTGATGAAAGGCTCCTTTCAATGAACATATTCAAATAAATATCTGACCAGTGTCTTGATAAAATCTTTCTTCTCCTAGAGTCACAAAGCTAAACTTAACTGGAACATTAAAAAAAGATTACATGCATGCCAACACTGGTAATTATCACTTATGAGGATCCTGCTGGATTTAAATAGCTGTGACTGCATGATTGAAATATTTTCATTTAGTATTCCTAATTTATAGTTCTCCCTGAAGGCTTATTTTAGGCATGTGCAGTGAACAAATACACATGCAGTTTAATCGTGTGTGCGTTTGTAATTGTGTATACTGGATTATTGTCATTCAGTTTGTGTTGAGTAAATCACCTTGCATATACCACATAGAAATCCATAATTAGTTTGTGTGTAATTGGCTCGTTTAGGGGAATGCGAGCTCTGCCTTGAGATTTTGGTGACTCATAAAATACAATGATGCAGATTAGATCTAAAATAAATTTTGCTAAGCAGTTACAGATCAGACTCCCACACTAAACACATTTCTACTACTGTCCAGAGGTTTTAGAGTAGCTTTAATATCTGCAAGTCTCCTAAATGCACCACACAAATAAGCTCTCTCGCTTTCCTTTCTGTTGTCTATGCGATGGCATTACTCCTCCCTCTCACTATCCTGAGAAACAGCCCCCCTTACTCTGTGCAAAAAGTAATTGGAGCATAAATAACATTGCACTGCAGCTGGCACAATGAGAGGCGCCTACTAAAGTGGCAACAGCAACTTTTATCTTAACATGTGCACTGCCTAAGCCTTCTAGCAATGAAAGAGGCACACTCATCATCTAGACATCTTCACTCTTATTAAGAGATTGTAGTCTACATATAGTCACCAGTTATAGATCCTACCCCAACAGCTTTTTTATTTAGTTTTTCAGATTGGCTGAATTCTGCAGTTTTTCACTCTTTGTGCAATGCTAACGCTTATGAATCCGTGGTACAATATCTATTTAAAAGAGCATGTTTTAAACTATTTTTGTCATGACACATAAGTGATGATGTTTAGAATTTATGTATACTCTACTGTGGAAATGTAACAATTGCATTTAGAAGTAATATGTGTTATGACTATTATATGTGTATATCTGTACTCATGGAGAGGCTTGCCATGGGTGCCGGAGGCGCTCATGGAGAGGCTTGCCATGGGTGCCGGAGGCGCTTATGTAGAGGCTTGCCATGGGTGCAGGAGGCGCTCATGGAGAGGCTTGCCATGGGTGCAGGAGGCGCTCATGGAGAGGCTTGCCATGGGTGCAGGAGGCGCTCATGGAGAGGCTTGCCATGGGTGCAGGAGGTGCTCATGGAGAGGCTTGCCATGGGCGTCGGAGGCGCTCATGGAGAGGCTTGCCATGGGCGTCGGAGGCGCACATGGAGAGGCTTGCCATGGGCGTCGGAGGCGCACATGGAGAGGCTTGCCATGGGCGTCGGAGGCGCTCATGGAGAGGCTTGCCATGGGCGTCGGAGGCGCTCATGGAGAGGCTTGCCATGGGCGTCGGAGGTGCTCATGGAGAGGCTTGCCATGGGCGTCGGAGGCGCTCATGGAGAGGCTTGCCATGGGCGTCGGAGGCGCTCATGGAGAGGCTTGTCATGGGCGTCGGAGGCGCTCATGGAGAGGCTTGTCATGGGCGTCGGAGGCGCTCATGGAGAGGCTTGTCATGGGCGTCGGAGGCGCTCATGGAGAGGCTTGTCATGGGCGTCGAAGGCAGGCAGGTTAGAGGGGGGAGAGGCTCGCAATGTTTGGCAAACATCATTGCCAGGCTTCAAATGTTATTGCCGTCATGTGTATATATGTGTGTATGTGTATATATATATATATGTATGTATGTGTGTATTTATATATATATTACACACACACACAAATGTACTTTATTTATTTATTTATTTATTTATTTTATATATAAACAAATGAAGGCAGGGGAATTGAACCTATGACTCTATGACTTACCAGTGGAATATTTAAAACAGATTGCTTACCACTGCACCAGCACACTCTGCTTTTAAAAACAGTATAAATCGAACATATAATGCCTTAATATGTATGCAGATGTTTTATCTATTTGTCAATCCTTGATCAATTCTTGTATAACTATAATGTTAATTCTTGATCAATTTAAAAAAATGTAAACCGATTTTCCACATGATTTTCCACCCTCTAACTGATGGTGCAGAGCACATATGTCAACTTTTGTGGTCATTTAAAACAATTATTTATGCTACAACCTGCTTACCTGTGAAACTGAAGATTGTCTTTGTCAAAATGTCCTGCAATATGAAAACTTTGAATATAGTTTTAGGTAATATATAATAAAATGGAGAGTTAAAAACTGTCTGATTACATGGGCATGCCTGAATAAAATCCAAGTCATTTAATTTAAATGAATGAAACATTATATTAGATAGCAAGCATCTATTGGAGGTTCTAGACTGAAGGAATCATTCCGTTTATTTATCTTTTATTAGTAGACTGTCTCAATCTTGATTCTAACATTGTTTTTCTTTTCATGTTGCAGGATGGGAAGGTGAATGGAGTGACTGATTCCACTCGAATTCTGGGATACACATTCCTTCACCCCAGTGTAATTCCACGGCCCCATGTTCAGTCTGTTGCACTTACGCCTCAGGATGAATTCTTTATCCTTGGAAGTAAAGGCCTTTGGGACAGCCTTTCAGAAGAGGAGGCAGTGGAAGCTGTCAGAAATGTGCCAGATGCCCTGGCAGCCTCCAAGAAATTGTGCAGCTTGGCACAAAGCTATGGTTGCAGTGGCAGCTTGAGTGCTGTGGTGGTGCAGTTAAATGTTACAGAGGACTGTTTTTGTTGCTGTGAGTTAAATGGTGGCGTGCCGCCTCCCAGCCCTGGCATCTTTACTCCCTCTGTTAATGTAGTCATCAAAGACAGGGCACCAGATAGCCTTGGCATGCCATCCTCAAGCAGTGGTTTGGCATCTGAGATAAGCAGCGAGATATCAACTTCTGAGATGAGCAGTGAGGTGGGATCCACAGCATCCGATGAGCCGCCACCAGTGTCACTTCACGATAATGGAGTTGGCCCTGCAGGTTGCCCAAGTGAACAACGATGTACACTACATCCAGTTTGTCTTTCCAGCTCCTTCCAACGGCAGCTGTCCAGTGCCACTTTCTCCAGTGCCTTCTCAGACAATGGGCTGGACAGTGAAGACGAAGAGCCCATAGAGGGTGTCTTCTCCAATGGAAGCAGGGTTGAGGTTGAAGTGGACATCCATTGTTCTCGAGCCAAGAATGGCGTGCACAGTGCACATGCAGCTCTTCCAGAGCCTGCCGATGAAGGTATTGTCATCAGCGCTAATGAGGATGATGTTGGGGGGATGGGCAAGAGGCAGGACTTCTCTTGCAACACTCTTGGTCGCCAGAGAAGGTGTAACGGCTCTGTGGCACCTGTAGAAAAGAGCCACAACCTGATTGAGATTGCAGCTGATGCTCCCCTTCGAAAGATGGGGGGTTACTTTGCAGCTCCAGCTCAACCAGACCCTGATGACCAGTTTATTATACCTCCTGAACTTGAAGAGGAAGTCAAGGAGATCATGAAACAACATCAGGAGCAGCAGCAACAACAACAGCAGCAACAACAGCAACAACAACAACAGCAGCAGCAGCAACAACAACAGCAGCTTCTGCAGCACAGGCAATTCCAAATGGACCAGTTGCCAGACTACTATGATACACCACTATGACCCTTTGATTCTATTTACACTTAATTTTAAATGAACTCAATGAGCTTCCTTGACTCTTCCAATGGATTGTGAAGAGCACACTTTTAGGTACTTTTTTCAAGCATATGCCCTCATCCCACTTTTAGACCTTCCTGACCTCATCTGTTTGGTATTCTTTCTTTTACCAGCTCACCACTCACCCCATTTTTTTCCTTGTTTTTTTTTAATAAGCACCCATTCTCTTTATAATTGCTTTAACAAAAAATGTTTTAATCACTGTTTTCCCATGACATATCACGTTAAAGGAAAAAAAATGAGATATGTTTGAAGAAAGGTTTTGATGAAAAAAAAGTTTAATATATTGCAGAGAAACAAATAATACAGATTTGTAATATTTTTTAAGAAAAATAATAGTTTTGTTTATTTGAGAATCAAGTCAGTGTGGCGATGCTAAAGAATTGTAACATTGTGATACTACTTTGGACGAGAAAAAAAGTGATGGCTTTTTTGGGGGGGTAGAGGTTTTTTTGAAAGTGCTTAGATATTTGTAGATCAATATGACTTAACTCTTAGGAGTTGCTTACTCTTTCCTGTGACTTAAATCACAGAGTTTCACTAATTTTCTCTGAGAGAACAGTTGATTAGGAATTTTAACCCTTACAAGCGTTGGAGGAGCCTGCCAAACACTTGCATGGCAAGTCCCCCAGCGCTGGAAGGGTTAATGTAAATAGCTTATGTATTGTATAGTGTTCCATAATGATAAACCTTTTTGGTGCTGCAGCTATGGGATGGCTGTTGCAAGAGATCCACATTGAGAATCAACTACTCAGGTGACCTGTGCAACACTGAATGATTTAATATATTTTGTAGTCTTGACAGGGCACAGCCAGTTACTTTGAAGGCTTTTTCCTTTAAATCTTTATATCAACTCAAGTCACAACTGAGTGGGTGTGCTGGATATTTTATTTTTTAAAAGATCCAAATAAAAGATATATGAATCTTTTGCAGACTGACCATGTTATCCCTCGCTCCTTCCCTGACTGTGTTCTGTAATGCTGCCGCTACCACAATCCAGCATGATTGTACAAAGCTCATTTAGATGATTGAACCTACCCAGAGCTATATCAATGCCGAATGCACAAATGAACATGTCATCATTTTTGGTATAATAAACATCAAACTTTACAAATAATCAACCTCATCTTCCTTTGTATACTTTGTTTAATGTTGGGAACATTTTATAGGGTATGTGCAAAGTCTCACTTTAGCTCGGAAAAAATATAGATGATCTTCAGTAAATTCCACTACCATCATTCAGTGTATTTGGCACATATACACAATATGCTTTGTGTCTTATCATTTTAGCAGCAGAAAAAGATGGCACCCTCTAGATCAGTAGTTAGACCTCACCTAATTCTGATTCTACTTTTGGAGAGTATATCTCCAAAAGGACATTCACAAATTAGAAACCAATCAAAGTATAAGTAGGGCAATTACGATGGTGCATGGTCTAAAAGACCAAACTTGCAAGGAATGACGTCATAAAGTCAGAGGACAATGGGGAGAGAGTTGATATGAAATGACCTTCAAACAAATCAAAGGATTTAATAACGTATAAGACAGAAGTATCTTCTAGAAACGAAGAATGCAAGAAAGAGCTCTTGATTTGAAGGTAGAGAGTAAATAATTGTAAGGGTAATGTGTGTGTTACATTACAGAAATGGTAAGTAAAACAGAAGTCCAGTGTATATTATATGGACAAATACAATAAATAAATAAATAAAAGTATGAATAAGATGTATTCTTTCCAGAGAAACGTGATGCCATCAGCCATATATGTGCACATATATGTGTGGAATGGATTCACAATTTCAAGTTAAGGTGATTAATTAACGCTTTATCGGAAATACTGCATAGCATAACATAGAAATTGCAGGAGACGATCCTTGTGAGAGAGGTCAATCTAGGCTTCTGTGTGTCCATTTGCTCATTGTGTGCAACGTCCAGAATGTGTATCTGACTGCAGTAGCATTGGCACTATTTAAATATAGGGAATCCCGCATTTGCTGGCTAAATATTCCATTAGAAGTAAGTAAATATTTTATTAAAATAAAGCAGACCTTGTTGGTCTCACAAGCACGCCCTGTTAGGTTTATGCACTTTGCCTTCTCCTGCCAAGAAACTCTGCCACTAGTGAGAACACCCGACTGTCTTAATATTAACACTGCTGTACTTTGACAGATAAGATGTGTTACCTGTCTCTGGAGTCGGGCGCATACTGTCACTGATGTTATAAGCTTCAGACCCTTCAGTTATTTGAGTTTGAAATGGAAGCCCTCACACAAGGGGTGTAATTATTCCCTGTCATCTTACATTGGCTCACTTTTGCAATGGAATATGAAGAGTTGCAGTCTTTCTCTTTCTCTTTCCCTCCTCCTCTCTCTCAAATGGGATTTTATATGAGGTGCTAAACTGGTTGATTTAAATACTATTTATATACATTTCCATGCACATTGGTGAAGCCATGTTAAATTGTCAGAGAGAAGGATTTCACCATCAACAATGAAAATGGTGATTTCACAGTATGGCAGTAAACATGTATATTGTGAAAGCTTTAAGAAAGGGTTGGCTTGATTTTTCGATTTTTATAATCATTTATGGTTATGAATATGGACATAGAAGGAGGTAGCATGGTGATCCAGGAAGACATTACATTGTTGGGCTCAGGAAGCATCTTTTTTTGTTTTTTCTTTTCTCTTATTCAATACATTTACAGTGTTTATTATATGAATTAAAATCGCCTATTGTTTAACCATGACCCTGAGGACTGGGGGAGTATGACTGATGTGAAACAAGTATTGTTTTCTAGGGATTGGCTGTTTGAAAGCCACTTACATAATAATGTAAAATATATTTTTGAATATATTAAGGTCTATTCTAATCAGCAGAGTTTTTTTTTGTCAAGATTACAAATCACTGTATACTTTGTGAGAGGATGTTTTCTGTTGCTTGAAAAATCCATTTGAACGATCAATTTGACTTGTGGGTGAATTGGTCTGATGCAAGCACTGGTCACTTGGGCACATTGTAAAATCAACCCTGGATATAGCAGTTAGTAGCGCAAACCTGGAAATACCTGTATGTAGAGTCTACTTTTTGTGTGTGCTACCATATAAATTACTGTTCTCAAGGTATTGCTAGGTAGATCTCTGTATGACAGCTTGTGCAGCATACTTTGTCTTCGTGGAGATTTGATCATCCCGTGTTTTTTGTTTAGTTTTTTTGGTCTTTCAGCATTTTTTTAATGTGACAGACCGTTTTAACAATGCTATTATAGTAGCAAACAATCTTAATATTAGTACCAAAAACAGTAGGTTACATGCCTCCAAAATTTTGGACATCCCTGGGAAAAGCAAAATAAAGCAGACTGGACCACATTTCGTTTGCAAAAATGTATTTATATATTTAACATTAATATAGCTCTTTTATTTAATGTGCTTTCAACTGTTGGATGGTTTATGACATATAACAGTTTCCAAGTTTGACAGCCTTGGTTGAATAGTTTAAACATACAGATTCTAGGGGAGTAAGAGGCCATGTCCTGAGCAAAAATCAAGGATATAAGGATCACATACTGTATATAGTTCTTAGCAATACGGGTTGTTGCTAACGCTTGCAGGCTTGCGTATCTGGCCAAAGACCCTCCTTGCGCTGGTGGAGATGAGCGCCATAGGCGCTCATCCCTACAACCCCGTACGACTTAGGCAGGGAGCGCCAAAGGGGCTCACTGCGCTGTGGAGATGAGCTCCATAGGCACTCATCCCTATGACCCCGCACGACGGCAGGGAGTCAGGTTGCACGACAATTGAACCACAATTTGCAGAGTTTCCACACACAAAAATTGTGCATACATTAATTACAAATAGGTAAAGTATATTAATTTATGATTTTATTAATTCATTAATTATCATTACAAAATACATATAGAGAAAAAAAAAAAAAAGGACCAGGTGACAGGATTGCAATAAACACCAACCGAGAGGCTCGCAATGAGACCAAAAAGACATACTTTGTGTGGCAAACAGCATTACAATTTTCTAACCATCATTTTTTGACGGCCAATTCGCTAGTCTTTTAGAAAAAGCTCTGTTCATCGCTATGGCGGAAAAAAAGCGAGCTAAGTGAAGATTTAAATGCCCGCAATGCGTTTTTGAGCATTATTGAAAGATTTAGCTCTTTCTGGGGACTGGGACCAGAAAGTAAGCTATCACGAATCAGCGCTCAACGATGTAGCGCAAACCGGGGTATACATGTATTTAATAATGTATTCATTTTTTGCAAATGAAGCTCTGGAAGTAGAAAATACTGATTCCAATGTTCACCTGATCTGGGGGCTTGCCTCTGTCAGCCAATGAGCAGTGATATAGATCTATGACAATAACGTATGTATGCTCTGTGCATTTCCTGTTTATTTCAGTGAAGACTAAATCGGTTTTATTAAATATTTTTTTTGTGCACAATACAACTTTGGTAATGTTTATAGCATGAAAAAGATGATGTCCTTATTTACTGTGCTTTTCTGAAGTTACCATTAATAGTTATATACATTATTGCATTGATAACACAAAAACAATGACTAGATTTCAATACACCATATAACTGGTTTAAATTAAAATGCACATATTAGTGAGGCATTGTGGGCCATTAGCTGCCCAGAGTTTTCACTGCATTGCATTAAAAAAGGATCTGCTGAAAAGGCGACATTGTCTAGAGAGCAGGCCCTGTCCGTTTTGTATGAAAAGCATTGTCTGAACACAAGCAATGCCAAGTGTGCCACCTGTAGGTTCCAGGCTGAACAAGCACCACACAGCAACACATGTTGAAGACAAATCTTTTGAAGTGAGTGGAATAAGAATTACGCTCTTTGATCTCTCACACAAAGGGTAATGTGTATTGTCTTGTTGTACAAACAAAGAATAGAAAAAGTGTTTCCCATGTGTTTATGAAAGGGTTGTTAGGCAAGCACAGGTGGTCCCCAGGTTAAGGACGAGATCCGTTCCTGAGAACGTCTTTGGGTTGGATTTATACGGAACTCGGATCCCTGATGAATAATAATAATTAGAATAATAACAATACTATAATGGCTCATATTTGGTAATAATAAGACAGTAATACTTAATTATAACCCTGTACTCTAATAATGGGATCTCTGGTGGTCTGGTGGTTAGGATTCAGTACTTTCACTGATTCTAGTCAGGGAACCAAGAGGTAACACAACAACTTTGAAGCCATGCAGGGTTAGGCCTGTCAGTACTTGGATGAGAAACCACCTAAGAGTACCAGGAGCTGTATGCTGTGGCCCACTGGAGAAGGAACTGGCAATGCCACACCAGTATCTCTGCCATGAATACAAAGTGGATCAGCATGGTGTGTTGCGGTCCACGAGGTCATGGTGAGTCCGACACAACTGGACATCGCAAACACACGCACTGTAATAATAAGTTACACAAACTATTGTGCTCTTTCTTTTAATTCAAACAAACTCATACAAAAAGCCTTGGGAGCCTGTTCCTAAGTATGGAAGGTCTGTAAGTCGGATCGTCTGTAACCCAGGGACCACCTGTATACATTTGCACGCACATACGTAATCGATTTTGCTGATATCACAACTTTACATAAATCTATTACAAAGCAAAATTATTTTTTAGAACTAATAGGAAAATTAAGGAAATAACCAATTAAGGAAATAAGAAAAAACATATTTTAGAATTATTATTATGTATTTATTTTGGAGCCTTTTAATGGAAGAAAATGTTTTACCATACTCCCAACTTGGTGAACCTCTCGCATTCTCCTTTTGTGTGCAGGGACCATAGAAAATGACATCTTACTACTGTCACTAAAGCTGTTAACCTGCAGCCTTATTTAATTAGCGATTTGGCCAGATGAATAGGGCTCTATATAAGCACAGAGCATTTTTTTTTACAGAAGTTTTTAGTTAGTGAACTTCTATTCAAAAGCAAGGTCTTCACTAACTAAAAACTTCTGTAAAAAAAAAATATGAAAAAATATGCTGTGTGCTTGTATAGAGCCCTTTTCAATTGGCCGAATCACAATTTAATAAGGCTGCTGATCTGAATCAAGTAAATGCAACCAATTCTACCATGCAATGCTATGTAAAGCCTGCCGCTTCATTGCTGCAGACAGATCTCCATTTTGTGTCTTGACAATATTTAAAATCTTTTGTTCCGCTAAGGAAATGTATGATCTGTGTTTAATGTAATAAAATGAAAGGAATGTTCTTTCAAAACAAGTAATTAAGGATGAAATCCATACAACTTTTCAAGTGTTCAGCATTTAAGTGCAATCATTGCCCTTTGCAGGTTGGGACATTATACCTTATGATTGTATGAACAAGCTATGCTCCTTTAATCACATCTTACATTACAAGTAAAGCTTAATCACATCTAAGAAAAGGAAGATGGGAGAGTTTCCCTGTCCCCAGACAGAGGGTGGTAGCAAAGGCAGGAACATAGTTTTACAGACTGAGACTAAGCAATGAAGGGCAACCTATTTCACTTGAAGAACCTCACATGCAGCCATGAGTTCTTAAAAGGGACTCGCACTACTTAACAACTTTTTAATCAAGCCAAAGCAAACTGATAAATTCACTATAGGAAAGGAATGAATTGATAAAAGAGCTACTGTAAATGAAGAGACGTATTTAGGAGTGCACCTGGGTTTTATTTGCGTTGGAGAGATATAATGCGATGTGCAAATAGGGGCTTGTGCATGGGGGCCGCCTGCCGTCCTGCCTGTTGGCTACCACTGGTCTACAGCAAAAAAAGACTGTAGACATTATCACTTCGGTGCTGCAGCTAAAAGTCACATTACCTGATCTTTAAAAGTTTCTACAAATATAATACATTATTCATATATATTATTACTACTGTATAAATACACATACTAAATATTGAAACCCATTGGTCGATATATATATATATATATATATATATATATATATATATATATATATATATATATATATGAGAGAGAGAGAGAGAGAGAGAGATAGATGGCCAGTAATCCAGTAGAATAATCAGAGTATTGCAGTGAATAGTGATACCTTTTTCATTGGACAAATGTATTCATAATAAAGCTTTCAAGAGATAATGCCTCTCTTTATCAAGTCAAAAAGCGATACTGATATATTTACAAAAGAAAGAAAAAGGCAACTTGATCTGATACTCCGCATGTATAATCTGTATATGAAGGAAAACAATACTTTCTACTTGTACACAAAATGGGTGAGATTAATTAAGGGAGAAATGATTTTATATATGTCTGTCGGCTCATGGAATGACCATAGAATATATCAAAACCTCTCATATGCAGTCATATCATTAGAATCTTTACCGACTAAAGGATGAGATATCATAACTATGATCAATATCTAATGGCTCATGAAGACCATATGGGAATAAAATTTAACTTTTAATAATATTACTTAAAAATAAAATATATATATATATACACCAACACTGTGCACCTTAAAAAGGGCATAACATAGGAGGGATAGAGACTAGCAATGTAAGGACCGAAGCCTCTAGTCCACCTAGGTACCACACTAACATGCAGGGAAAATATATAAATTGCTAAACCTTTAAACTCGAATTAAATGGTATCTTCTATCCTATATCTGATATCATTCTAGATCCATTTGTGCACCCTTTATGATATTGTTAATTGTTGGGCATTTTTTCCTAGCATACTAGCCTATGTTTTCTCATTCAGTGACTAAGTGCCACATCAAATGAGTTTCTGTAGCTGTGTTGATAAGGGTGATTGACTTCCATATATAGCTAGGGATATTCTATTTTGCATCTCACTTCTAGGCCTATGTAGAAATTATAACTTTACCTGTACTAATATCATTGGATACATTTTTTCTTTATGCCATCCTATAAACTTTGTACAGACTCTGTAATGCTGTATGTGTAGTGTCCTAGCCTATCAGTGATCATATCTCAGAAAGCATGCTGCAACATGCTACAGAGACGTGATCCCTAATAGGCTATTTCACTACACTGCACATCCAGCCCCACAGAGTCTGTGCCTGCATACATTGCAATGGGTAAGCCCATGTCAGGACTATTTTTATTTTAGGCAGTAAAAACAAAATCATTTATTGGTTCTTAATAAAACAAAGTGCATGCAAGTAAATAAAAACACAGGCATATTAAATATCTAGTAGAATCTAGAAACCTTTCTATTCCCCTTTAAATATATACTTCACAAAATAGCTGTACACAAAGGCAACTTTCATTAAGTTTGTGCCACTTTAATAAAACAAATTAAAAAAAATGAATAGAAATAGCAATATAACATCAACATTGGCCTTCTCAGTGAGGATCCCTATAGTAAGATGAGCTATTTCAATTCCCATATAATGCTACAAAACCTTTAGCTCCAAAAAATAATATGATGTTGTTGTTTAGGTGTTCAGTCGGGTCAGACTATCCATGACTCTATGGACAGCCGCACACCAGCCCAAATGTTTTGTGCACCGTGGCCGTCCATGCACGAGCTCTGCCACTGTTCATATGTGTATTTAAAAAAAAAAAATTACGGTATGTTGATATATATTTTTGCTGTTTTTTACCTTTTTTTGCATTTTTAATAAGATAATGTGTTGAGAATCTGCAGAGATAATATAAGGAAGAAATACAAATGGAGAGTGGTGAGAGAAAGGAAGAATTTTAGAGAGAAACATTTAAGAAAGCAGTACTTTACAGAAAGAGTAATAGATAACTAGAATAGCCATCCAGGGGACACAGTTAAGGAAGTGACGCATTCCTGGGATAAGCATAACGCCACTTTAAGACTTAATAAGAAATTACTTTTGGGTTGATAGAATGGGCAAGATAGAAGGGCATTTTTTTGCTATTATTTAGCTATTAACTGTTCTTGAGCCACATTGTGACTTGTGGTCCTTTAAGGGAAACCAGTGCATGTTCCAGCCAGCATAGGTGTTAGACTGTCTAGAAAGACCATAATGAACAGCAGTCCGAGCATTGGGGGAAACAATATGCTGATTACATACGTTCCATGATCTGGGTCCATTGTGTGGAAACCAGAGGTGCAGGGGCTGATATATTAGCAAGGTAGGGGAGCAACACCCCCCTCTGCCAACCCAGGTTGCCTATGTTTCCTGATATTTTACTGTAGCTATAACTTCCTGTTGACATTACTCCTCTACAGAGAAACTACAGGGTGGTGAGTTGCCAACCATTAGTTTCCCGTTACAATTGTCTAGATGCTTATATACAAGACTACAGTGGTCAGTTAACCAGATCTCGTTTCCAATATACACTCTCTTTTCAAATGTCTTTTATTCTGGGTTCTCTCATTTATGTACGTGCAGGGTTTCTATGGGTTTCATGAGCCATACATCTGAAATATAAGAATGGGGTAAGCTGGACATACTCCCGGAGAAGCCTAACAGGAGTGCTCCAGTATACTGACCTCATCGCGGAGCTGGATGTTTATATATTGTTGTCATTTATCTTTTTTTCATTACAAAATGGTTATTAAAATATTATGTGGTGCTAGTGCTGTTAGTGTTGAATAGGAATGAAGATGTAATATTTTTTTGCAGCTTTTGAACAATATGGGGAAATTACCTTCTATAAAATAAATTACTACCATTTAATTCAGGTAATGTAATTGTATCCATGTTGATGCAGTTTTCTGTGCTGTGCACTGTAACCTCCCTTGACACGGAAACCAGTATCCAATGGTAATCTGTACGCACAGGCCATTATTATTGTTTCACGCTGCGTTAGAAGGAAACTTGGGGATTTATCCAGTGTTGTTAACCATTTTCATTTTGAACTTAGATGAGGGGTATGAGGCTGGGAGGATTACAGCGCTGGGTCAGAATTCTTGGTATGATGTAAATAGATAGCTCCAATATACAAATATTTGAGAACAAATTAAATCAAGATTTTGTCCCTGATGTATACTCCACTGCCACTCTTCTTTATCTTCTCAACAACTACATGTTTTTCATGCTTCCAATAAAGGATCACTAAAATAAAGTTATACCCGAACAAGAGAGTTCATTGTTAATACAATTACTATTTAATGATTTATAACCGCAATATTCCACATAATATACCTATCTAAAGGTTAGTGTTTTAGGCTCCAGTTGAGCAGCTTGCTTCCACCCTAATAAGGTCAACAAAGGGGAGGGTGGTTTGCTGAGAGGCTGGTCTAAAGGGCATTAACAACAATCTGATAAGAAAGGAGGGTAAACAATCCAGTCTACTTGCCAAAGGAAACCAATTTAACGCAACCAGTCTCCAGCCAATGAAGGATAGTGGATTAATTTATTAAATTCATATTCAATGTTTCAAAACAGCAAATATCAATAATAAATTAAACTTCAAAGAGGAAACTCAGCTGTCCACTTCCAGGCTCAAAATTATAATTATGTCTAATTAAAACTGATAGCTCCTGATGGTAAGGCATTGCAGTAATATGGGGTGTCCGGACTCTATGTTAGTCTGTATTATGCCCACTATTGTTGTTAGGACCCAGTTCTTTTTTTAACTGAATGATACTTTGCAGTATTATTGCTATATATTATTTGCATGCCCCTGCCCAGGTTCCCAGAATGCAGTGTAATAAATGTATTTTTAGGAATTCTGAGCAGGTAACAAGTTTTTTTAACTTGTTTTAGATGTTCAGATGTGAACGCAAATGTACAATTTATTTACTGTACGGTGAAGGACTTCTATCACTCTTTTGCCCACCATAAATTAAATGATTGTTGTGGTAAACTACCTCCCCACAAAATCTACTACACAAGCCGGGAACCGGCCCCACGCTGGTGAGAGACCGTAACCTCGAAACAGTGCAGTCTGTGGGTAGGTTTCCTGGCTTGTATTTAATCTGTCCTGGACTTTGCTTAAAGCTATGTAATACAGCAGCCAAATGCTTAAAATGAGCTATGTTCTAAATGGTATTTGGATTAAAGAGTGAAGCCTTTGTGGGCACATTTGCATGACTCTGCCCAGGTTCCCAGAATGCAGTGCAATATGTATAGCTTGGCTTCGCGAACAAAGATTTAAGAGGGGTGTCCACATCTATGGGTTCTTAGGTGGCTTAGGAGGCCTATGTAGGACAGGCAGATTCAACCACAGTGGTTGCCCAGAAAAGTTTGCTCTTGGTTGGGTGCTGTAGTGACACCATTTTTTCTACGTTTCCTCTTGTCCTCAATACCAGCACTGCCTGTGGTCTCGAAAGAGGAGACAGCCTGGTGAATGGTACTTCTCCATGCCTTTCGGCCTGAAGCAAAGGCGGATCATCAGCGATGGTCAATATGACAGGCATTAAAAGACTGTTTCAATAAGTCCTTGTACCTCTTCTTTGGCCCTCCTCTGTCACGATTGCCAGTGTTGAGTTCACCATATAGCACAATCTATGGAAATCGATTATCCTCCATCCTAGAGATGTGTCCTGCGCAGTGTAACTGCTTCTTCAACAGTATGGCCTCAATGCCGGTGATTCCTGCCTGTTCTAGGACTTCAGTGTTGGGGATGTGGTTATTCCAGTGAATGTTGACGATGGTGCGGAGACAGCGTTGATGAAATCATTCTAGAAGTTGTAGGTGGTGGCGGTAGGTAACCCAAGACTCGGAACCGTACAGAAGGGTGGTCAGCACAACAGCTCTGTACACGTTGACCTTTGTGCACTTGTTCAGATGATTGTTTTTCCAAACTGTTTTATATAACTTGCTGTATGCACCATTTGCCTTTGCCAGTCTGTTGTCAATTTCCTTGTCAACCTTTGTGTCCGAGGAGATGATGCAACCCAGGTAGGTAAACTGTTGGACTGTTTTCAGCTTAGACTCGCCAATAGTGATGTGAGGAGGACAGTAATGTTCCTGAGGTGCGGGCTGGTGGAGAACATCAGTCTTCTTCAAACTGACTTCTAGACCGAAGAGCTCGGCAACCTCGGCGAAGCAAGATGTTATTTGCTGCAAAGCTGTCGCCGTATGGGAAACCAGGGCAGCATCGTCGGCGAAGAGTAGCTCTCTTGGTGTGGGCCTTTGGTCAACTCAGGTTGAACAGACTGCCATCTGTGTAGAATCAGATGTAGAGTCCATCCTCAACATCAAGGTCTGTTGTGGCCCTTTGCAGCATCATACTGAAGAATAGCGTGAATAGAGTGGGTGCAAGAACACAGCACTGCTTCCCACCGTTGTTTATTGGGAAGGTCACAGATAGGCACAACAATGACCTAACTTTGCCACGCTGGTCTTCGTGTAGCTGGATGATCATGTTGAGAAACTTAGGAGGACATCCTATATGTTCCAGGATTTGCCATAAACCCTTCCTGCTCACAGTGTTGAACGCTTTGTTTATGTGACGTTTGTCGACCTTAAGTCTCTTGTTCTGTTCTCTGCATTTCTCTTGGAGCTGCCTGAGAACAAAAACCATGTCAATGGGGCTCCTGTTGGCTCTAAAGCCACAGTGACTCTCAGGGAGGAGTTCTTCTGCCATAGTGGGCACCAGTCTATTGAGGAGTACTCTTGTGAGGATTTTCCTTGAGAGCAGAGTTATCCCCCGGTAATTGGAGCAGTCTGACCTTTTTTCTCCCTTCTTCTTGTACAGGGTGATGATGATTGCGTCACAAAGGTCCTGTGGCAGTTTGCCTTGGCACCAGCAGCAAACATGGGCTTGATGGGCAGATCTCTTTTCCAACAGTAATTGATGGATCTCCGGACTGTTTTCCTCAAACCAGTCTTTGTTTTTCTTTGTGGAAAAAACATAGGACCTCTTCAGAGGACAGCAGGATGCTGGTTTTGAGATGTTCGCATAGAGCATCTGAGGAGGGATCTGTGAAACATCTGCGATCGTCTAGTCTTGACTGGAGATCCACCTGGAAGGTGGCCTTTACTTCAGCTGACTGGAGGTTAATTCTTCTTTGGGGCTTTCCTCTTTGTTTTAGGGTTGAAGTGGAGTTGAAGTTTGCAGCGCACCAGATGGTGGTCCATATTACATTCTGCACTGAGCATTACTCGGGTGAGCCGGACATCTTGAAGGTCTCGCTGGCGCACCAGAATATAGTCTATAAGATGCCAGTGCTTGGACCGAGGATGCATCCAGGTTGTCTTTTTAGTCTGTCTTTCTGCTGGAAAACTGTATTGGTGATGGTGAGTTTCTGCTCAGTGCAAAACTCTAGCAGAAGGCACCTGTGTTCATTGTAGTTTCCAATACTGTGATGGCCAAGTACCCCTTTCCAAGCTTCTGAATCCTTGCCTACTCTGGCATTGAAGTCGCCGAGGATGATGACCTTGTTATCTGCTGAGACGTTTTGTACAAGATTGTGCAGGTCGGTGTAAACGGTGTCCTTTTCTGCAGGACCCGCTTGCTGTTTGTTTTGAAGTGGGAGGAGCATACAAACGATGCGGTCAGAGTGACCCTTTGGCAGTTTATCAAGTTTAAAGGCAATATGGTTCCTGAGCATGAAGCCCACACCAGAGAGACATTTCTAATTTTCTGGCTTCACTGACCAGTAGAGGGTATTGCCTGCTCCATGTTCCTGAAGGCTTCCTTCCTCTGGGAGGTGGACTTCACTGAGGGCAGCAATGTCAATAGGCAGCCTTGATAGTTCGTGGGCTACTAGAGCAGTGCGTCGTTCTGGGTGACTGCTGTCTGTTGTGTCAAGCATAGTTCTGATGTTCCAACATGTGAGTTTCAGTCCAAGTACACCGTGAGGCAGGTGTGAGCCTTTTCTTTATTTATTGAGTTTTGACCGCATTTGAAGATTCCCGTTGACTGCGGCTAGTCAACTGGGTGAAGTAGAGACACGCTTTCTTTAGGCCACCTTTTCTATTCCCCTCCCCATGTGGAGCAAGCAGTGCTGTCCCTAGAGAAGGCTGCTTGGTCGCTCTGGGTGCTGCCAAATGATACCGTTGTCTCCTGGGTCAGCATCAGGCGACCCATACACCTGATGTGCCTGCATGCAGGATTGAGACTGTGGCTTCCAGTGACATCTTCCACCTGGCGTTTCGCTCCTTCCCATCACTGTAGGGCTTTAAAATGTTGATTGTTCTAGATGTAGACGTGCCCCCTTGGGCCTGCACAATGGAGTTTTTAGGTAAGATACAGTGTGCGCAGTACTGATCCCACCCTTTACAATCGGGGGTTCATCTGTCATGGCTTAGCAAGCTTGGACGGTGACAGTAAGGTCTTTGAGTCATAGGTGTTATATTGAAGTGTCCTTCTCCTAGATGGATGGCCTTACAGGGCTAACGAGCTGCATCTGCCCGGGGTTTTAAATCCTTAAGTTTTCCTTCTCCTAGGCTGGCTGCCAACGAAGGCTAATGAGTCCAGCCTCCCATCTGGTTATACCGCCAGACATTCGGTCGCGCTATAAAGTAGCAAGCTCTGTGGAAATGGGGGGCACCAACGAGAAGGTGTTGCTACGGACACAGTAATGTAGGAGAGGCCATATGCAATGACCTCCTGATTTGGAAAGTCAGCCAGTGGTCACGCGGCGATCACTACACTGGAAAAGGAGAGGCAATGTATTTTGCATACACTTTCCCTGGGAGAGTGGGCTATGCGGTCCAGGTCACCCACCTTAAGATGGTTCCTAAAGATGTGAAACTATTTACAACCCTACACAGTTGCACAGTTGGCTGAACAGAACATTATTTGTGAATCCTGGAATTTTTGGCTTCTTTTGGTAATCTGTAATTAGTATTGCTTCTGACTTGACAAAGAGAGGTGTGCTCTCGAAAGCTTGTCATGAAAACTATGAACATGTTTGTCCAATAAAAAAGGTATCGCTATATACTGCAATACTCTGATTATTTATCTAGATTACTGGACATTGAGTTGAGCGTTACTGCCTTTGGTTAAATGTTACTGGCTTCAGGCTCTTTTTTACTGCATTCGGCCTCATTTTCATCCTTTTACGTTTTTTTGGCTGCCATTATTTTTTCGCGCTTAGGCTATTTTCGATTATCTAAAAATGCCAAATATGGCTCAAATTAACTTGCAACCTCACCCACAGGCTCCCTGGCTCTCCCCTGTGCTGTGTGTGAGTGTGTAAGTTTATTTGAGGCATATTTGGTTTTGTTTGTTGTTCGTTCAAGTTTCGTGGTTCGGCCATTAAATTAGTAATTTTTGCAAGGTCCGGAATTTTTGCTAACTACTACGGGGCTTGCGATGGCCTTCGGCGCTCGTTGCAGCTAAGACTCGTGGGACTCTCAATGAGCGCCTGTGGCGCTCATCTCCACCTCTGCAATTGCAGCTAGGTCCCGTGGGCCTCCACTCCCGCAACTGCGTCCCTCATTTTGCGAGGGCCGCAGTTGCGTGACAACAACTCTCAGTACAACAACTATATATATGACTAGCGACTTGCCCATCAAAAATGACTGCAATAAAATTTGAAGCCTGGCAATGCTGTTTGCCACACAATGCAATGTTCTGCCCCCTCTGAGCACCCTGGCGCTCATTGTGAGCCCCGCAGTGAATGCCTTTGGCGCTCATCTCGTGGCTCTCAATGAGCGCCTTTGGCGCTCATTCCGAGCCTCTCCTCCCATATACTTCACCGCTCATTACATGCCTCGGCAACTTGTAACTTTTGTGCTTGGGAATGCCATATGTCTCTTTCTGCCATCTCCCCACTGTTCCTTCCCTGTGTCTTTCTCCTCTGTGTCTCTCTGCGTGCCTGGCATTGTTCGTCTGTGTCCCGCGTGCCTGGCGTTGTTGGTGTAAGTGTTACTGTCTTTGCCATCATGTATTTTCTAAGTTGCATCTGCATGCCTGGTCTTGCTGAGCCTCATTTTCATCTTGTTTCAGAATTTTTATGTTTTTTTTGGCCGCCATTTTTGTTCCCCGCTTCTTTGATTTTCAATTGTTAAAAAAGACAAAATATGCCTCAAATGAACTTGCAACCTCACTTACAGGCTCCCTGGCTCTCCCCATATGCTGTGTGTGAGTTAATTTGAGGCATATTTGTGTGTTTTTGCCGTCCTTTCCAGTTCAGTGGTAAAGTCGTATTTTTTGCGAGTGCGTGCCTCAACGGCTAACCTCGCTTTGCGAGGTTCGCAAATCATGACGACAAATCGCAGTTTGACAACTATTATATGTGATACATATAACAAATGAGCTTTAGTAACGCCTATTGAAAGCACTGTCATTTTTAGCTGCCAACTTTAGTGGTGAAAGATGAATTTCCATTTGAAGTCTCTGAAGCAAAATGGCAGCTTCAGCTGCAACATAATTGCATATGAAAGCCAATAAAATAAACCCTGAATATTTTTCGCAAAATCACTAAAAGCATCTTTAAAACCATATTTTCTTCAATTCACTAATTCCTCTTTTTTTTTCATTGCTTTTGCTAATTTCATGGACAAGAAATGCATTCTAAAATTGCTTGCTAAATCAAGTTACAAAAGCATGCCTGTAGTATACAACAACAGATACATTGTACATTTTTTATAAGTGTGTTCTTTTGCTGGGAAAGTATTTTAGTTGTAACTTTGCACACAGTGTATGATATTAAATCTAAATATAATTATATATATATATATATATATATATATATATATATATATATATATATATATATATATATATATATCACTATAATAGTTGTCGTACTGCAAGTTTGTGTGTAACGCTCGCAATGTTGCAAGGGGCGAGAGGGTGAGGAGAGAGTCAGTGTAGAGGGTGGGAAAGAGACACAAGAGACGGGGTAAGAGGCACAGGAGAGAGAGGGGGTAAGAGGCACAGGAGAGGAGGGAGAGACAGAGGGGAGGGAGGGGGGAAGAGACAGAGGGGAGGGAGGGGGGAAGAGACATAGGGGAGGGAGGGGGGAAGAGACGGGGGAGGGAGGGGGCAGAAACATGGGAAGGAGAGGGGAAAGAGACCAGGGGAAAAAGAGATACAAGGGAGGGGGGAAAGAGAGACAAGGGAGGAAGAGGGGAGGAAAGAGACAGAGGGGAGGGAGGGGGGAAGAGACAGAGGGGAGGGAGGAGGGAAGGAGAAGGGGGAGGGGGGGAGAGACAGGGGGAGGGGGGAGAGACAGAGGGGATGGAGGGGTGGGGAGAGACAGAGGGGAGGGAGGGGGACAGACATGGGAAGGAGAGGGGAAAGAGACGAGGGAGGGCAAAGAGACACAAGGGAGGGAGAGGGTGAAGAGACCAGGAAGGGAGGGGGAAGAGACAAGGAAGGGAGGTGGAGGAGGGGAAGAGACACAGGAGAGGGAGAAGGGGGAACAGACACAGGAGAGGAGGGAAGAGACACAGGGGAGGCAGAGGGGGGAAGAGACACAGGGGAGGCAGGAGGGGAAGAGACACAGGGGAGGCAGGAGGGGAAGAGACACAGGGGAGGCAGGGTGGAAAAGACAAGGGAGGGAGAGAGGGGAAAAAGGAGGGAGGGTAGAGACATGAGGGAGGGGGGAAGAGACAAGAGGGAGAGGGAGTGGGAAAGGAGACACAGGGGAGGGAGGGGGAAAGGAGACACGGGAGGGAGGTAGAGAGGGGGAAAGGAGACACGGGAGGGAGGTAGAGAGGGGGAAAGGAGACACAGGGAAAGGAGAGGGGGTAGGAAGAGACACAGGAGAGGGAGAGGGGGTGAGAGATGGAGGGAGGGGGGAAAGAGAAAATTTTAATATTAACCCATCATTTGTGACAGGCAAGTGACGTGTGTGTGTGTGTATGTGTATGTATGTGTGTGTGTATGTGTATGTGTGTGTGTATGTGTATGTGTATGTGTATGTGTATGTGTATGTGTATATGTATATGTTTGTGTATATGTGTGTATATATATATATATATATATATATATATATATATATATATATATATATATATAAAATAGGAGCAGTTAATCTAATGTTATATTTATCTGTAACAATCCCAGCCTTTATTCACAATGACATACTTGTTCTTAATTCCTGATGCCTCTGTATATCCATGATTTCACACAGCTGGGGCGCCAGACGCATCATTTGCGGAGAACCCACATATATAATTTCACTCCAGCAGCTTTGTTATTATTCGTGTTCCTTTTCTTTAAGTTGGACTCCTTAGAGTCCCAATAATTCTAACTATGCAAAGAGACAAAGTGCTTATTATTCAACTAAACATTCCTTGTTGCTCATTATCTTTGGAATTTATCAACTTTTAAGAAAGAAACATCATATACAGAGAAAACAGTATAGCTGGATGATCCCGGTGGTGTTCTAATATTTTAAACCATAACCGGATACTGAATTTCTTATAAAATGCACTTAATTCCAGAACTGAACATGATAGAGATTTTGTGACTGGTCATAATGTTTTTTTTCTGAAATTCTCATAGTTTTTAGGCTTGGTGCGGTCCGGGTAGAATGAAAACTCTGCATTATAATTTACTTATCTTGTGATTTAATTTAGACACATCAACTAGATTTGCTTAGGCACTTGCAGTCTTGTTCCTGAACAGCAAGTATTGCTCCTGCTTTGTAACTCTGTGCTGTTTAATAGTACAGCATGTAAAATGCTACATTTTAGATGCCACTTCCTAATAAAAATACAGACATTTTAATAGCTACTATAATATTGATACATATTAAAATACATTTCTTCAGGAATACATAGCAAATCTTAAATTTAAATGGCCACTTTAAAACTAGACTTGATAATAGGCAAACTGAAAGTGTGTATATGTATTTGTATATCAGGTTTAGTTCTAATGTTATGTCTGTTGTATTCAGTTATACAGCAGTGAGAGCTGCCATTTTAGTTTCTGTTGATCTGTTTCTACAGATAGAAGGCTACACTTATTCAGTTGAGCAATTGTTAGTAATTGGAGCCCGTAAACTAATTTGCTATTCAACTAGCGTCTTTTCGCTAGCCGCAAATAATTTGCAGGTTACAGGCTGAAAATCTCTGTGGTTGTCAAAATCATAACTTACACATTCATACATAAGTTAAAATCGCTAAAATCACAAATTGCTATGCAATTGCTACAATTCCTCAAGCACGCAATTATTTTATTTTTTATTTTTTTATAGATTTTGTTACATTACACACGAAAAAACATATATTCCAAATATACCAATTCTGACATACAAGTCAGGAGAAGTCTATAAAACATGAAAAACAAGACAAACATCACATAAACAAATCGTATACCTCCAGCATGAGGAAAGCACTCCGGATAGAGAAGAGAGGAAAGACATCTCGCTGAGGTCAAACCTTCGTTAGTAATGGGAGATTTTTTTCCCATAGGGCCCATTTAGCTCTTATCTTTCGGCCTATCTTTGTATTGCTTAAGCCACATTCTAGAAGGTAAACATATGGTGCCGGAGTTATTACCTTTTCACATATCTTTGATAAATGTTTAAAGCTCTCCGACCAAAAATTCCGTATTAGCGGACAACTCCACCACATATGGATATGCGAACCACTCTGCCCACAGCCTCTCCAGCAGTTCTATTTTTCCTCTGAATTATTTAACTTAATTCCCAATTTAATTGGAGTTATGTACCATCTATTAATAATTTTGAATTGGATTTCCCTATATGTTCCATTTTTAATAAGTCTAGCCATTAGAGAAAAGGATGAGTGCCGTTTTTGGATAGGCCAAGAATTACCTATATCTTTTTCCCATGACCTCCAATTAAAGGGTTTCTCAAATTGGTATTGTTTCTTAATAATTTTATAGCATTTAGACACTAGGGGCCTCATTCTATTATCGGCCGCAGCCGCTGCGGGGCCGCAAGGACCGGCCGCAAGCTTTCCGGCTATTCTATTCCCCTCCGGCCGGGGGTTCCGGCAGGCTTGCGGCCGGCGCCTTGCTATCTCTTGCGGCCGATCGCGCCGGAGGAAAGCCTTTGATCTAAAACGGCCGCAAGGAAATCGGCCGTAAGAAAAGCCTGGTTGCGATTCTATTGCTCCGGGAACCCTGTCTGCAAGGCTAAAAACGAGCCGCAGCTTACTTGCAGCAAACAGGTCCCGGTAGCACCAATTAAGCACATAAAATAGCTCAAATAAAGCCATCCTGCACTTTGAGAAGACTATAAAGTGATTTTAGGTGTTAGAAAAAATAGCACATAATTACCCTATACTCAAATCCGTAAAATATTTTTTTTTTAATATACGTAAAATATACATGTAAAAAGTCCAGAGTGCTTGGAGCACCTCAGACACGCCCACGCCGCAGCCGGAAAATAAACAGTTAATTTGAAATCGGGTTTGGGCTGATGTGCAAGCTTGAGAGGGGGTTACTTTTAATCCTCATGTACCCCAATATGATCCCTAGCATTTACAGAGCTGTACAGTGCAGGCTTGAATTTATTTTTGCGTTTTTGGATTTCAGAGCTTACGGCCGGTTTCAAGATATGCGGCCGGCCGTAAGGGAATCGCAGCCTTACGGCCGATAATAGAATGAGGCCCTAGGTGCTTTTTATCTTTAGAAGAAATAAGATTTCAAAACCCGTCCGCTTCCTCATTTTCTCCATATAGAATGGGGATGAAACCAATAGTTTCTGTAATTTTAATAGATTCTAGCCAATTATATATGGAAAAAGAATACCTGTTAAAAAGTTTGTGGAGCTCCATTAATTTTTTATCCCCATATATATCTTTCAAATAAAGGGCTCCTTTTCTCACTAACATCCTAAGTAGGCTAGAATCAAATAACGTGGCCAATGAGGCCAAAGGCGTGATCGGGCTGGGTTGGGGAATTAGGGAGAAGCACACATTAAATTTACACCACCCCCTATGATTTTTTGCTGTAAGACTTCCTCGTAATTTGCTATCCTTAGACTCCCCCTCCGTAGAAAACAGTAAAAGGTTTAGATCCCCAGATTCTAAGTCAAAGTTCTCAATTTGAGACCAATTAGAAAGGTCAGGTGAATGAGTCCATAGTACTAGTTGAGACATTTGTATAGCTTGTTGGTAGTTTTTTATCAGCGGGTATCCAACTCCTCCCTTTTAAAAGTCGCATATCATATATACTTTCTTTATCCTAATTCTTTTATAACTATGTATGTATTTATCGATTAAGATTTGGAATTTATTGATAATGTATGCTGGAACCCACAGCGGGAAACTGCGTAACAAATAAGTAATTTTTGGGAGAATGCCCATTTTTTTCCACCTCTAAGCGTCCAGACCAGGACCTAATATTATTTACCCAATCTTGTAGAGTTTTTTTTTGTCTTTGAATAAAGTTGTTTAAAGTTTTGCACAATAACTTGTTTTAAATTTACATATAAATCAATACCCAAATGCTGAATCTTATTCTGCCATTTATATTGGTATTTACCCTTCAAATCCTCTATTTCAGCCATGGATAGGTTAATAGGCAATGCTTCGGATTTCATGATATTCATTTTATAATTGGATATTACACTAAATTCTTCAATGATTTTTTGAAGGAAATCCAAAGAGGTAGATGGATTCTCCACTGCTATTACCATATTGTCTGCAAAGAGAGATGTTTTATGTATACTTGAGCCTATCTTAATACCCTTGATATTTTCTGAGCTTCTAATCGATTGAACCAATGGTTCAATTAATAGAGCAAATAAAACCGGGGAGAGTGGGCATCCTTGCCGAGTTCCATTTGAAATGGCAAATTTATCTGAAATAAAACCTAAGCCCCTGACAGAGGCATATGAAGACACATACAGTGCACCAATGGCTTTAAGGCCCAAGTCAGCCAGACCAAACTTTTCCAGCATTCATTCCATGTATCTCCACCGACTCTGTCAAAAGGTTTCTCTGCATCCAATGAAACAAACACTGCCGGAGTGCCCGTTTTTATTAAGAAACGCTATCAGATTTAATAATCTTCTAATATTTGAGATTCCCTGTCTCTCAACTATAAAACCTGTTTGGTCTGTTTCGATTAGAGAGTTAATTATTTTATTCAACCTCAAGGCTAATATCTTTGAATAGATTTTTATATCATTATTCAATAAAGATATCGGTCTAAAGTTTTTACATTCTAATATTTCAGAATATATCTTTGGGATGTTCACTATAACGGCTTCTAACATTTCACAAGGAGCTCTGCCTTCCTTTTTTATCTCATTGAACATATTTACCAGTTCCTTCACTATTTCTCTCTGAAACATTTTATAGTAATGATTATTAAAAACAATCCGGGCCAGGTGAAGAGTCAGTCTTCAAATCTCTGAAAACCCTGTCAACTTCTGCTTCAGTAATTTCACTATCTGGCAAATCTAAATCTTCCTTTGATTCTTTCGGAAGATTGATTTTTGCTAAATACCATACCAAGGTCTAATCTTAAGGTTGGTTTAATATCTGCTAAGTCTAGATATTTAAAACTCAAATCACTGGAGAAAACATAATCCAGTCTGGCATAAGAGGCAAATCTATGTGAATAAGGTGTATAGTCCCTTTCTCCCGGATGTAAAGTCCTCCAAGTATCAAATAGATTATACTTACTAATTAGATCATAAAATTGTTTAGCTTTACGGGTAAGGGCGGGATCAATACAAGAGCCCTTGGGGAGTTTCTTATCTTCCACTGGCTTCATACACATATTAAAATCCCTGCAAACAGTGAGCAAGCTGGAAAAATATTTTCTTAGCTTCAGTAGCATCCTTCTTAAAAATGTCACTTGTTCTTTATTGGGTGCTTATATATTCAGTATAGTGTGTTTTACGCTGTTGATCCATCCTGACCATAATATATATGGACCTTCACTATCTAGATCCAAAAATTCTTCTTTCAAATTTAGTTTTTTATTAAAGAAGATTGCTGTTCCTCTAGTTCTTCTAAACATAGAAGATCCACCACATACATAATGCATATCATTAAATATCAGGGCCTTATCCCTAGCCCAGTGGGTCTCCTGTATACATATGATATCTGCTTTTTCTGCTTTAAACATCTTAAAAAAAGGCACATCTTTTCCCTGGTGCATTCAAGCCCTGGGCATTTTGACTAACCAATTTAAGCCTATCCATCTTCTAGCCAATGTCCAAGCTCGCTATAAAGTTGCCCTCCTCTCAACTCTCCATGCCTCTCCCCATGCTGGTTACAAACTACAAAAACCTTAACACAAAATATATACATATACAAAAACAAAAGAAACACATAACACACAAAACCACCCTCCTTGCCTGGCCTGTCCCACTTCAAAAAGTTAGACAGCATGCCTAGCAAAAAGGGTGCAAACTCTTAAAAAGTTCTTACATGGACATGGCGGCCGGAATCCAACAGAGAATATTAATCCTCTCTCCTCCCCTTCTCTTTCTCCCCCCCTATCCTATCTTTCATATATTCCTTTATCCTTAAGTTCCTCAATACTCAAATCTCTCTCTTCTCTCCTTTTTCCTTCCCTTTTTATCCTTTTTTTCCCCTTTTTCTCTTTTGTTAGGAGATATGAATTAGATATATAAATATAGATATGCATTAAAATTCTTGTTCCCAAATATAAGATTACAATATGTGGAGGGCTTTATAATACCTTACCAAGATGGCCCTTAGTGCCCCTACACCCATCTCCAAATAGCAGGGAACTACAGGAGAGAAGAGGAGAAGAAAAGAAAAAACAAAAATTCACAGCAACACCCAATTTTAACCCCACATCATAACCAAAATATTATATGAACCCCATTGGTCATTACTCCAAATACATAAGTTGATACCTTTAAACTAAAAATTTTACCATTTATGATGGGTATCCATTTTATCAAGTGTAAATACTGAGCTAATTATAAAATACTTCAAAAGTGTTATATGAGTAAAAAATCTATCGACTCACTCTTTATTTACATACTAATATTATCAACCAAATCTTGTACAAATCCTTCCATAATATTATGTAAACGTGAGAAAAAAAAGTGTGTTGTGCCTTTAAGTGCAAAATTTAATTTCCAATAAATTAGTCATAGTAGCCAGACTAACTAAATAGTGCATAATAAAATGTGCTGTAAAGTTAAAATCTATCATATAATTTTCATAATTTTTCATATTTGTAAATACTTATTAAAACGTGTTAATCTTTATCCTTAATATATGACAAAGTGCGATGTGCAACCAAGTGGATTTCATAGTTCGGTCATTATTATAGTTGAACTAACTCTACAATACATTCAATATGTGTGGTGAGGAGTTAAAAAAAAAAAAAAAAAAAAAAAATGTTCTCTCACTAAAATATATTAAACGCCAACCATATTATTACAGATATATGACAAAAGTGCAGGGTGAAACAAAATACCTTTCTTAATCCCAATGACAATATACCACTGGATTCTTTTCCCCCCTTATTCTCTTCTCTCTACCTTCTGTATTTAGTCCTTTTTTAACTAATCCAATCCGCCCTATGAGGGACCCAAGTCTTTTATAGATTTCCCCCTTCCAAGGGTGTAATAATGGGAATTTTTTTACCGTCTTTTAAGATTATTAATTTTGTTGGGAATCCCCATCTATATCTAAGATTCTTAGCTCTTTTGTAATTTCTATGAACTCTTTTCTTTTAGCCAAGGTTTCCCTGGACAGATCTGCGAATATCTTTATGCTGTCATAGGGGGGATTGAAGACTTTTAGCTCATAAGACTTTCTCAGTAATGCTTTCCTATAAGCAAAGTAATGAAGTTTAACTATTACATCCCTTGTTAGTTCTCTCTCCATATTTAAAATATACTCTTTTTGGAGTTGAAATAGGACCAGGTAAGAGAAGAAGGAGGTTACATACTCAGGCAGCTCTTTATATCCATTTTTTCTGGAATACCCCTTACTCTTATGTTACACCTTCTCGAGTTATCCTCTAAGATATTTAATTTAAATTTAACTAGAGAAGACTCCTCCTTCAAATTTTTTATTTCCAATCTTGTTTTTTGATGCTCTTCTTCAAGAGTTGTTAATTTATTTTCCATACTTTCATTTTTCTCCTTAAGCTCAATAATAGCAGCTGTGTTCTTTGATATTTCTGTCATAAGGTCTGAAATCAAAGTAATTCTAAAATCTGCTAAGAGTTCTTTCATGATTTTAGCTGTTAGGGGGTCTTCCTCAGTTAAATCAGAGGCTATAATGTTATCTGCACTAGGAGCTTCTCTAAATTCTGATGAATAAGCTGATGTTTCTAAAGGATTATCTAGATTTTCTTCCATAAGGCCTATTTTCTCAAGTCCTAATTTAGGGAGAAAAAAGTCACTTTTTACATTACCATTTCTCTCTTTCTTCCCTTTATGTTTAGATTTTGATGAAATACCTGCTTTCTTCATATTAATACAATGTTATACCTTTTCAAAACTCTATATATGTTAATTAAGACAACTTTTATGATAGATCTAGTCCCAATATACGTTAATCTTGGATAATGTAACACCCCTATATATATGGGTTTAGAATTAAGGCCTAAATCTATTGCATTACACAATACCCCCAAAGATAACAAAAAATGCAACAAGAAAGAGAAGAAAAAAAATATATATATATTTTCATACTCGTAAATGGCAAATGTAGCAGAAAGTCCTACAGATACCATATAGGATTCACAAGGGGGTTAAACACCTGTTGGTAGCACTGTAAACACAAATAATAAATCAATACTGCACTTTAAAAGATAGGGAAAGCGATGACCAACAGTCGCAAGCTCGTTTTTTTTTCATTTCCGTGTTATATCAATCTTGGTAATCAAGGAGTTAATACATATCAGGCCACTCATTTTTATTATTTTGTACATTGCCGGACTGCTAATCTGATTGCATATCGGACTTCTAAACACTAATTGATTGATGTTTAGCCTCCATGTTTTCCTGATATCATGGTGACGGTCTCGTTTATTAGTGGCTGTTTCTAAATTGGTAGTTACAGCCTTGCTTAATTGGTCATGATCACACTCTGAAATGCTACTTACAGGTGCATGGTTTACGGTTTAGGCTTTCGGCCAGGTAGCTGCGGGCTTGTTCAATTGAATCACTCTGTATCTGTTGCAATTGAATAGGGGCCATAATGTTGCAGCTGCTATAATGGAAATTTAGTGCTAAGTGCAATTGGAAAGCTTGCAATTTAGAAGCTTTTCTCCTTAGAAAGTGGCTTAAACATGCAGTTTTTAAAGGTTTTTCTTACTGCAGCATAATTGCATATAATAGGTATGTTTTGCTTTTTAACCATTTGCTCATTTTGAGGTTTAGTTATTAAAAATAGAATATTATAAATATGGAATTACAATGATCCTGTAATGTAATCATTAAAATGGCTTTTATTTCTTTAAAGGTAAGAGACATGTAATATAAAAAAACTATATTTCCCAAAGATGGCTAGAAGATCTGTTTTCTAATCATCCTGGGTAGTGATATGCTCACTGGGCTCCTAACATATTCCTTTTTGTATACTATGTACACGCTCTAGTTAAAATAAGATGAGATGATACCTGATCACCAATGTTAAATTATTATTAATTGTGTGTGCTTTTGCTTCGCTCAGTCGTGTCCGACTCTCCGTGACTTCATGAACCGCAGCCCACTGTGCTGATCCACTTGGTATTCATGAGATACTGGAGTGGACCACCAGTTCCTTCTTCAGTTGGCCACAGCATACAGCTCCTGGTCTTCCTAGGTGGTCTCCCATCTAAGTACTGACCAGACCCAACCCTGCTTGGCCTCAGGGTGGTGTGACATCTTGGTTCACTGACTGGAATCAAACCCAGGTTGCGGTGGTGAAAGCCCAAATCCTAAGTACTTGGAACCCAATCACTGTGATACTTGTTAATTCTGTGCTTAATACATTTTTAAGTGTTTTATTATTCTAATTTGTGAATATTTAAAAATAAAGAGAAATAAAAAGACTACTGCCTTCGATTGAAGGACTAACTCTGGAAGAAAATTACATTGAATCAAAATTACTCTCTTTTATCCTTTCTTTATAAAGATTGCATGACTGGTATCAACCACCATCTTTTATAGCTGAGGATTGCAATAAATTATGCACAGATGATGACACTTTTTGGGGTGGAGCCATCCACATAACTGGCCAGGATCTTCTTACAAAATGACCGTGGGAGACTCTACAGTTAGTTGTTAGGGAAATGAATCACACCAACAGGAACAGAGTATCAATTAAACAAGTATAATACATATTACTGTACAGCACACAAACTCTTCCACTAATAAAAACAAATGATCATTACTTTTGAATTATGTACATATAATTACGTTTTAATACTGGAAGAATTGTGTGTGCTGGACAATAATATGTATTACACTTGTTTAATAGAAATAAAAGTGCTCTTTTTTTATACTGAGCAATATGAGTAGAAAAACAAAGCACCTTGAGGGTCCCTATGGGCCACCATGACAACTAAAATTAACCAATATAACATGGAGTGCCATGTTATACTATACTATAACCATGGGGTCCTTATGGGCTGCCATGGCACCTAAATCTAAACCCTTAATATTGTGGGTCCCTATGAACAACCATGACACATTAACTTCTACCATAAAAGCACTTATGAATCCCTATAGTCCTTAACACTACCCCCTTTAAAAATAATTACAGAAAATAAAAAATAACTTCAGAAAAAAATGGAAACAAAATAAAAAACTACAAAAAAAAACCTAAACCAATAGGGGAAAATGATACTTACCCTCCATCTTAACGACCCTCCGGTGACTATCTTTGAAGCCCTGATACTCACTCTTCAGCCCCAGATAAGCAGACACTTCCATGCTGGTGAAGAACCAGTACCCTTCTTGCTTCATTGAAGCCCACATCTTCAACACACCTAACAATCTCACTGCTCTATTAAAAAGAAATAAAAAAAAAAATCATAGAAATTTGTGGAATAGGATCATTCATGGTTATAGTATATCACTGGGGTCCATAATGAGCCTTGCATTATAGGGGTTTATTTTAGGTGCCACAGGGGTCCATAGAAACCTCCATGGAATTATTAGAGACCATGTGGGTCAGATATAGTTATACTTTGAGATTTTAATCGTATCCATAGGGACCATCATGGTAGGGGGTTAGAGATATGCACCATTGGGCCTATAGGGACCCCTGTGTTAGAAGCCCCATAGAGATCCCAGTGGGTGAATGTCCCCCCCCCCCCCCCACACCACCTCACAGGAGGTGGAGGGATGAGGGTCCGATGGCTGCAGATATTAAGGGGGATACACAAGCTCATAGTTGGTAGCAGCTATTGAAGGGGTATTCTGGGGCGACTCAGCTCACCGGGGAGGGGTCTCATAAACCATTTCTTTAATACCTAGCTTGCCATGGGAAGGGGGATAGATAGTTCTTATGGGAGCCATGGAATAGAGCCCCAATGCTATATAGTGATGAATGGTTAGAGGGACAGGTAGGGCTTAGCATCATACTTTATCATATATATTTATTATGCCCCTGTGTATATTATATAGATGATACATATAATACTTAAAAGTAAATGGTTACAAGATATTATGTACTATTTTCTAAACTGGTACATTACAATATGTTTATTTGAAGATATTAAAATATTGTTAACAACTATTGGTTGATTGTAAAAAAATAAATAAAAAAAAATAAACCAGGTCCTGTATAATTATATGATTGTCAAATTATAAGTAAATTATAATTTTGTTTAAAAACATAAAACATATAGAAGATCATAATTATTCAGATAAATATAATCCAATCCTTGTATCTATTCTCTATTTTATGTGGTTTAGAAAGAGATATATATAGGAGCAGCTGCACCTCATCTCCCACCGACCTATCACCAGGTTGTCATTGCTTAAAGCGAATGCTGTACCCATTGCCGTACTCTGTACAGCTACTGAGGATCCTTGCCAAACATAAAAATGTGACATGAAATCACCATAGTAAAATAAATTATTGTTGATCATAAACATATATATATACTCCCTACATCTAGATGTGCATATTTCATCACATACATTGAAACTTGAGGCATTTGTTGGCTGTTTGCATTATACTGTCCTGAGGATAATTTGCAGTATTAAAAAATATGTAATTTGATATGATGATTTTTTCTTTTTAGATTTAAATTATGTTTAGTTATAATGCGGACATGATATAAATTCTACTCTATTCAACTTGTGAACATATATTTTTGAATATGAACATTTACCCACATTTCCACAAGACTCAGGTTTAAATGGTTGCACATCTGTCTAGTAGGAGTGCGGTTTAAGACCCACAGTTATCAAATGGGCAATGGTGGATTATTTAGATAGGGGTGCAAAAACTCTTAATTTATTACTCCTATAAATTTATTATATTTTTACTCCCACATCACCAGCGTTCGGGCGGTGGGCCCGCTAAGCATCTTTCAGTTATAAATTTGTTTTGAGGACCTCTGTTTAATTATCGTTTAATTAGTTATGTTCAGCAGCAAAATATGCAAGAAGGAACAATTCTTCTTGGTGCTACTCCGATAATACTGCTATGAGATGAGACCAATTAGTGAGCAAGAAATATCTGTTATATGGCGCACTCACAGGACAGAAAAGGCAGTTAATTAAAGGTTAACATTTATTATAAGTGTACACAAATATAAAGTTACACAACACCATATAAAAAAATGGCAAAATCATAATACCATGTTATTTCTGAACGGCTCAGATAATATTGTATCAAATGATGGTTATAATAATAAAAGTGTTTGTGTAGATACGAGTTAAACTGAAGATGTTGTTGATTTAAGCTCCTACCACTAGTAACTGATCAGTTGATGCCCCTGTACAATGTCTGTTACAATGTTTACATTAAATATCTCTGGAATATCCAGAGTCAGCAGACCTGAAATCTATCACGTTGGAATATATCTAAAAAAAGACTCAAAAATATATCTATCACTAGGAACTTGCCTGTCAACAATGACAGGAGCCCTCCAATGAGAGCCCTCGGCGCTCATCTTGTGGCTCACAATGAGCGCCCATGTGTCTCTTTGCAGCATCTCCCCAATGTCCCTTCCCTGTATCTTTATCCTCTGGGTGTGTGGTGTATGTTTGCGTGGTGCGTAGTGACTGCCGTTGGTTTTAATTTGAAAGTCCAGTGTGCCTGGGATTGTTTGTGTGTTACTGTCTTCAGCGTTGTGTATTTTGTAAGTTTTGCGAGCCTGGCGTTGCTGAGCCTCGTTTTCATGCTGTTTCTGAAATTTTACATTTTTTGTCCGCCATTTTTTTTCTCGCTTAGGCCATTTTTGAATGATTAAAAATGCCAAATATGGGTGTAATTCACTTGCAACCTCACTCCCAGGCTTCCTGTGTCTCCCTCTGTGCTGTGTGTGAGTGTGTTAAAATATTTTTTTGGGGGTGGGTTTTTAGAGTTGCGTGCTTGAACAACTGCTCACCTCGCTTCGTGAGGCTCGCAGTTGCGTGCACTGCTCGCTCATTGCAGCCTAAGTACTGTGCTGCTGGCAGGACTCGCTTTGCGAGGCTGGCAGTTCGAGGCTTGTATCGCCTCGCGGCTCGCAAGATTCACAACTATATATGTGATTGTCAAAGGACTCAACATGTAATATTTGTAAAAAAAAAGTGGCCTTGCAGACTAAAACAAAGCTGTAAAAACATGGCCAGTTTTTTAAATAAATATTACATGTTCTGTCCTTTGGCAATGATAGATATGTGTTTGTATTTGTAGACTCTTAGTTGAGAGTAGGGGATCCCAATATTCACTAATTTCCCTAGATCCGATATACTATACTTCTTCTTTGCCTGTATGGGACTCTTCATTTGCGATGCGGTTTCTTTGTATAATACTGTATTTAGAATAATATAGAATCAAGTTTTGTGCCGATACATTCCAACCTAATAGATTTCAGGTCTGCTGACTCTGGAACTTACTAATTGTATTGGCCATTTTTGACAGGGCATTGTGTAGCAATATATTTTTATAAAAAATGTTAAGCTTTAATGAATCCCATTTTTTGTCCTGTGAGCTCAGATATTTCTTGCTCTCAAATTGGTCTAATCTCATTATTTTTCTAATCTCATTATTTTTTAAATAAAAAACAAACCACATGGGGCGGGGGATTTCAAAGGACTTGTTTATCTACTGATGAGCCAGACTCACTGTGGATGGAAGAAACTATTTGTAACAAGAAAATATTTTGACTAATGGGCAAGGGAAACCCATGAATAGTAGATTGCAAGGGGGCTTCTTAGGGATTGTAAGGACTGACATTTGTATGTCCCACATGGGAAGGCCCTAACTAGCTGGTTGGGGAAAACCATAGAGCTACATGGGGCCTTCTTGATTGGTTGAGAGGGTATGGAAGTGTTTCACTGTTTGCTAATAAAGAGCGTCCCTGAAGCAGATTTATCTAGGGCCATCTGCTTTCTAACTCTAAATATGATTTGACAAGTTATGGGTCTTCTGTCATGAGCCATATTCTCCTGGTACCTGGGTTACTAGAGTCTGCTGACAGGTTCCAGCCTGCTGGTGTAAGGAAATAATTGTGGCAGAGCTTCAGCTCTAGTCCAAGGACTCCCCCTCCTTTTTCATGATCTCATCACAGAAAAAAATGACCATAACCCACCTGGACATCATTTTACTCCAAGGCCATCACCCATGCCATCCAAAACCTCACAATGAAATACTTTGATTTTTTATCTCACATGCTATACATTTACTAAACACTAGAGGGCACATAGGTGCCAGATATATAAATGAAGTCAGTTCCAGATGCTCTTTTTCAGATAGACCTATATTTTTACACATATAATTATCTGCTCAAGTGGGTGTGTTTTATAGAGAATGTGTTTGTAATTTCACAACACACCTTCCTTTCACACTTTCACTACTTGCCTGAGGAAAGATTGCAACAGTGTGGCTGCATTTGGATGTGCCATAATACAAAGATGGCAGCAGATCTTTTCTACAATCTGTCAGAACAGATGAGATCAAGCCATAGAGACACATGCGGAGGCTTGATAGGCCATCAAGCAAGTGTGTATTCTTCTTACATACTTGGTCACCCCCAGGGAAGATGATCCTTGTCTGTTTTTAAAATCCTGCTGCTTCACTCTGAAGCAATATTTTTGTAATATTTCAACACTACTGTTAAAGTTAATGTTCCCCAAATATAAGTTTTTTTTTCCAAGGGCTGTTACAATACCCTTAGTGGCAAGTTATATACAGCTGGCCCTGATAAATTAAACTGATAGATTTCACTAAATCCATTCCATCTCTCCTAAGATTTTTAGATTTGAAATTACTTATTTAATACATATAAAGTCAAGTCTTGGATCTTTCCTGTTATCTGCCCTCTACATGCTGGCACGCCACCTGCAGGCCGCTGCATGTGCCACTCTTTTATTAGGTAGAACCTGTTATCTGTCTCTACCCTAAGCCTATGCCTAAACCTAACAACAAGAACAAAGTGAACAAAGTCTTTAGTTCCTGTAGGGTTCCTGTTTACTGTGAAAACACTAAGGAAGGTAATGCCCTGAGTTTTCTCTTTATATCTATTTAAAGTAGGATGACCAGATATCCTTGATTGAATTGGGTGCTAGAGCTCAAATTCATAATATAAAGCACCTGAAAGCTTGTCGAAAAATAAGTAAAAAAAATGTATTTGTTGCTCCGGTTTCTCATAAATACAGTTGTTACACTGCACTTTTAAAGACCGGAGGCGGGACATGCAAATGAGAACACAATGCATTCTCACTCTAAAATCCCAAAACGCTATATACATGACTACTTTTAAGCATATGCTCACTGCATTACAGTGCTGTCTGTGGGTAGGTTCTCTGGTTTGTGCCTAATCCATCTTGTGCTATGCTTAAAACTGTATAATGCAGTGAGCATATGCTTTAAAGGAGCATATATATGTATATAGTGGTTTTGGGATTTTAGAGTGAGAATGCATTGTGTTCTCCTTTGCATGTCCCTGTCTACGGTCTCTAAAAGTGCAGTGTAACAACTGTTTTCTTAACTTATTTTTAGACATTCAAATTCAATTACAAATGTATTATTTAATTTTTTGTATTATATATATATATATATATATATATATATATATATATATATATATATATATAGTTAGACCGGATTGTTACCTGGCATTGTGTAAGGGACCCTCATCCTGCCTCTACCCGTGGGAGGGACCCTCTTCAGCATTCCTAAGCACTTCCTGTTTTCCTTTTCCTTGCACACCTCAGTTTATTTCTGAGTCTGTACCTGGAGGGTGTTTCTCCGCTCTCTCGTCTTTGGCTTCACTGAGCCTGTTCCTTGCTGTTTTGGTCTTTTTGCTTTTTGGCATTGTCCTAGGCCTTTTTCATTGTCTTGAGCTTCTCCACATTCCCTGCAGAGCAGATTCTGGCTCCTTTCTCATATGCGTGAGAGCAATCCATCTCTGGAGAGCAATATTTCACCTCGCATCTAGTAAACAGCATTGTTTACTTATATCAATGGTAAGTTTTTTACTTTCCATCAGCTCTCCTTAGTGAATCTTGGCCCAAAACTACTAAGATGCATCCTTGATCGTGTCTAAGATTATGCTTTTCGCCTTTCTGTAAGCCCCCTTTTGCAGTTTTCGGCCCAAATCTACAAAGCTGCTTCCTTGTCAGAGTCCAAGGCCACTCTTTTTGGCTTTCATAAGTCCTCCTTGGTGGATTTTGGCTAATCTTTGACATTCCTCAAGCTCCTCGGTCACACTTTCCATAAGTCCTAATCAGCCATCGTTAGGCACCTCCTCGATCATGCGATCTGCCTTTGCTATATATTGTCGATTATGCTTTCCATTAGTCCTCCACTATTTATTGCATATCATGCCTTCCTTACTAGAACCCCTCCTTCATAGTCGCTGGTGATCCAGGCCCAAATCAGCTGTCCTTGCCTTCACCCAAAGATTCATCTTGCCCTCTAAGCAGGCTGAATGTCCAGTAACACAGGCCACATATCCTGCTACTCCTCACCATTAGAGAGGGTCTCATCCACAAATATATAAATATTTATAGTGTGTTTATGGATTGATTGATGTGCATTTGCATACACTATTCCATAATTTCCTAGGCAACTTCAGGCAGTCTGATGCCCCCTGCAATTGTGCAGTCCTTGGCAGAAACACACCACTGCGGATCTGTACTGTTGATATTGTAAAGAGTGTGTTTTTATAGAACATTTTCACAGGATCATCATGTCATCTTATTACATTAGTGTTCACTTCCCCATCAAGCTCTGGTAGACACGTGCCATCTTTACCATACATCACAACAAGTCTTGTGATTTTACATTGAACAATTTGCTACTGAACAAGTAACCTTGCAGTATATCAGCCTCATTAAATTCCAGCCTTGTAAGTCCAACGTGAGCCTTTCAGCGGTTGAGTACTCAAGATTTGGCCTACCTACGTTGTTATTAAACTAGAATGGGCTGCGAGCTACAAGAGACACTATTTCGTAAACCAGTTCTCGGCCGTCGGAGTTGCGTGCTCGCACGCAAACAAGCAATCTCGTAATTACAGGTTCAGATGGAGCCAATGTAAAAAGAGATCGTTAGCGTTACGTCACTGAAAAAGGGGAGGGTAGATTTCATACGTGCTTCAATTACAGTTTGCCATCGCACGCACATCCCAGATGTAATGCAATATTACTAAAGCCGTAAATATGATATTCTATTACATGCGAGTTACAATATATGTCTTAACACACTGATTGCAGGGATCGATGTAACACAAAATATAAACATAAAATAAAGTATTTTTCGGGGCCGATTTGCAGACTTGAGAAAGTTGTGCTATTAATTCTAAGACCTAACATCACTTTCCCTTATAATAAATGTGCAGTAGTGTGTTTTTATTTGCATTACAAGTGCTACGTACGCTCTCAAGCACACATTGGCCTTTGGGCTCCATTTGCGTTTTACGTGCTTGCTCGCGAGTGACCACATTGCAATTTTAATAGCTGAATTGAACAGGTAGCGGTTAAGGGCTTGACAGATCAAAGGATTTACGTGCGCAAAGTTCAGCGTTGCTCAGCACGTAGGATATTCTCAGCTGTCCTGCATGTTACCACGCAAGTCCGCTGCGAGCAACTTTACAGGGTTAATTTAATACCCGTAATCTGTAAATTTGGAGTTACGGGCTATGTTTTAAAACGTAGCCCCAATTTAATGAGTCTGTATGTTTTCAACCTTCACTTGACTCAAGAAAACTATAATATATTGTTAAATTGGCCTCTTAAAGCAACCCACGACGGCTTGCAGGGCAGGAGCGAGAAAACCCTACGGGACGTGAGAACTCGACTTGCGCGCCAGCAAATCCTTTGATCTTTCAAGCCCGTCACGGGTACATTTCCAATCATGCTATTAAATTGCAACAAATTCACTGGTGTTCAAGTCCGTAACCCGCAAATTGAGCCAAGAAGCCAACGAGTGCTAGAGAGGACCCGCAAGGGGGGTAAAGTCCAATACGTAGCACTGTAAATGCAAATATACACAAACTACTGTACTTTCATTAACAGGGAAAGTGATGTTAGGTCTTAGAATTAATAGCACAACATTCTCAAGATCGCAAATCTGCCCCGAAAAATACTTTATTTCATGTTTAATTCCTGTGTTATATTGATCCCGGAAAACAATGTGTTAATACATATACTGTAACCCGTATGTAATAGAATATCATATTTATGGCTTTATTAATATTGCATTATATCTGGAATGTGGGTCTGATCGTAACTCGTAATTGAACCCCGTAAGACTTTGAAATACAACTTTCATTTTTCTGTGACGCGAGGATGATGATCTCTGTTACCATTGGCTCCATCTAAACCCGTAACTACGGGTTTGACTAATTGATCATGTTCATGGTTTCGTATCCGACAATTTGTTTACGAGTTTGCTTCTCAAGCCTGTAACTCGCAGCATGTTCAAACATAATAGCTCTATAACTTGGCTAAATTTAAAGCCTGCAGCCGTTGCGAGTCTCACATTGCACATACGGGCTTGAAATTTAATGTGGCTATACGTTGTTAGACTTTAGGAGTTTATTAATTGTTAATACTAGGTCACACTTAAAACTTTACCTATGAAGAAATACACCTCCATTTTACTGAATTAAACACATTAACAGAACATTGAGGGCAATCCGAATTACATTATGTTCATGTGTTTAATTCAGTAAACTAGAGGTATTTCTTGACAGTGGAAATTAATAATTGGGGGGTGGGACCTACGGGCGTGACCGGAAGTGTGTGGATTGCAGCCTAATGCGGCTAGAGGCCGACGGAGGAGCGGAGGGCTGAGCATGGTGAACCCCCGTTATGTGTCTACCCAGCGCTTGTGGTGCAGACTCTCTCCTGAGGTGTTGACTTCCTCAGCCTCTGTGAGTGCCCTGTATTGACGTTGTTCTGTTGCCGTGAGTGCCCTTCCCTCTACCCGGATGGCGCTGTTGGTGTTCCCGCGAGATCTGTAGTGACGGACTTTCGCTCCGTTGGTCGTGTCGGCTCCATCACTGAGACTGAGGGTGGTTGCTGTTCGGACTACGAGGACCACCACGAGGGAGAGTGGCGTTTTCAGCACGTGACCAGGCGGCTGTTCTTCATTCCAGACGGCTGGTGACTGAGCATGCTGTGCACACTGTGCACGCCGTAAACCACTGTGCACCATCGGCGGTGTTGTGTTCAAAGGAGGTCTGGCTCAGCGGCGCACAGTTGGGGCTGAGTGAGAGCTCTGAACATTTGTTCACATGTGAATTGGACTTCTACCTTTCTCAAGGTTCTGTGAGCTATAAGCCCTTCATTACACATTTCTAGTCTCAATCTACATTCCCAGCTTCCCATAGCGCATTATTATTCAACTGGACACATAAATGAGTATTATCAATAACCCACTAAAAATCCCTCTTCTGGCACATTTAATTGCCTCCAAACTGCTGCAGCTTCCTCATCAACCCTACCTATTTGGTGTACATTTCTGGATGAATTAGGATAAGTCCAAATTGAAGATAAGCTTTTTATGGTACACTTATTTTCACCTCAAACTTGCCTACCTGGTGATACTTCTCTGGACTAGTCTGGATAGGCCATAATCAAAGATAATCCTCATAAGCTATATAAAATACAGGGAAGTTTGTTTTACACTGCCCTAATAAATTCTCCATTATAGTAATCCTACTACCCTCATGTAAAGAAAAATTCCAGTGTGGGTCAAACTCTTCTTACACAGTTTAAAATTAACTGCTTGGAAGTTTTTTAAAAATAATCTAAGCTAAAAAATGTTCATCTTTGCAACAATTCATTGTCTATATATTTTGCTTATACTGGATTGTGTTCTTTTTGGAGTGGAGTCTATTAGTACAACTCATCTTGTAGTGTTATAAAAAAAAGTATATGCATACCAGTAAACATGCAGACAAGAAACAAGGTTAAAGACAAAAAACACTCACAGAAAACCTCTGCCTTTTTTTTACCTAAAAGTTCCAACACGCTACAAGATATTTCACAACCGAACTCGCCTGAAAATAATAAAACTTTAGAATCTAATTCAACAGTTTTATCTGAAAGTTCTCAAATCAGTTATACAGAAAATTCGAACAAAGATTTACTAACTCCCTCTAAGATGAAGGAGATTTTGCATGATTTTTAGATAGTTTAATGGCGGATATAAAACAGCAGATTATGGAGAACGTTTTAGCTATTAAGGAGCCTTAACTCTAAGACATCACAAATTGAAGCTTGGTGTGACAACTTGACAATTGAGCATAATTCCCTTTTATCTCACTCCAAAAAACTGGAGGACAAGTTAAATTAGTTGACCATTAAAATAGGAATTATAGAAGAAAGAATTAGGAGTTCTAACCTCAGAATCAGGGGTATCTCTGAAACCATTTTAAACAAAGACCTTGATTCCTATCTTAACAAATTGTTTAACATGCTTGCCCCTGTACTTTCTCAACAAGATCTCAGATTGGACTTTCATAGAATTCCTAGACCATCACATTTTGACAACTCCCGGCCTAGGGATGTGACTGTCAAGCTTCATTACTTTACATCTAAACAAGTAATAAGCAAAGCATGTTACACACTGAAAACTTTTACTGCACATAAAATGTTTTCAGATTTATCAGCAGCAACACTGCTCAAACACAGAGAATTCTCTTCTATTACTCAGGCCTTGAGATCAGATAATTTGTCTTACAAGTCGACATTCCCTGTTGGTTTACTGGTGTTATGATGGCTTAAAAGTAAGTCACCACCAAGGGGGCGAAACTTACTAGCTAAATGGGATATTACCATCGAACCGTCTACTGGAGGAGTTGAATTAAAACTGCTGAGTCTAGAGTGGCAGAAGAAATAGGAACTTTTTCCAAGAAAGACTGAACTGATTTTTGCATCCGTGAAATAAGGGTTCTCTTTCTTATCTTTTTTTCTTTATTCTTTTTTTTTTATATATTCATCTGATAGTATTTAGTTTTTTTTAATGTGATACCCACTTAGAATTATTTTTTTATTAACTCTACTATTTGCAATTTACTACAATATTTTCTAATAGCTTTGTCATTAAGTGCTAAATTGTTTTTTTTTTTTTTTTTTCTGTTCATCATGTTCCACTTGATAAGCATACTATGGGACATTTGTATTCACCTCTTTCCAATATAATTCATTAATTGTCACGATTTGATTGACAGGATCACATGATACTTAAAATACTATTAGAATTATATCAGCTTTTCAAATATTCTATTTTCCACTATATAGATTGTGATATGCTCTCCTTTTAAGGAGTTAATATACTTCACTATTAATTTAACAAACAGACAATTTAGTTTATCATGGTTAAATTTGGTCTACTCCACTACTTAAAATACTTTATAATCAGAGTATTGATAACAATTTAGTAGTAAACTAAGAAGCTTGTATTTTTCTTTTTTAATACTTAATACTTCTTCCGATAACATATTTCGATTGACCACATATCTCTAGACAACATAAACACTTATACCCTCACCTCCTTCGGTCTTTATCGGCCTCACACTTGGCGTAGAGCCTAGCAACAGGGCTAAAATTTAGTTTTTTAAGGTTTTCACATGTATGTATGTTAGTATGAATGGTTATATAGTTAAAACATCAAATACTCTAGAAAGGAGTCTCAGTCTTATTTAGTAGAAAAAAATTGTATTAAGGAGGAATTAATGGAAATAGACACCTATGGCAGATACATCTTCTGGATGGGCGAGATAAACAATCAGAGGTTTACTTTGGTATATCTATACAAGTTCATTTCATAATTAAAATTGATTAATAAAATTAATAAATACAACTATGGAATCGTAATCATGGCTGGTGATTTTAATTTGACAATTAATCCATATCTCTACAGGAAAGCTTATAAACCAATTAAAGACCAAACCAAAATTCTAAATGACTCTCATTCATACGTAAGTTAATCACTGATAACAATTTATACGATGCCTGGAGGATTCTGTTCGCCAAGCAGATTGACTTTTCTTTTTTCTGGCCAGTTCATAAAATGTATTCCAGGTTAGATTTTTTTCCTGGTGGATAGATTTACTATGCACTTAATCACTCGGGCGGTAATAGGTCCTATCACCATTTCAGACCATGCTTATGTCTCTTTGAAGATTAAATTAGAATCAGATAAAAAGCTAAAATTATATGATAATTATTAATGATAACAACAAAAAGTACCTCATTTCTCAATTTAAAGAATTGTTTGAGTTTAACAAAAACTCAGCCTCATCTAAAAGTATGTTATGGACTACCCAAAAGGCATTTACCATTGATTATAAATAAATAGAATTAATCAGATGATCTCTGATAGAGCCCAATGGAGCCATCTACAAAAAATGTTATCAGTACAATAACAAAACAAGTAAATTATTAGCAAGTAATATTAAAGGACAAAATCAACACTCCAGAATTTAGGGAATATTTAGTCAAGGAAAAAGGGTTATGAAACCCGTTGATATTGCTAAAGCCTTTCCCTCGTATTATTCAATTTTATACAAACTTTCTCAACACTCGGACTATAAATCTCCTTCAATGGAAGATATCAAAAACTTAAGTAAATACAATCTTCCAAAAATTACTCCATCTCAGTTGGAGGTGTTGAATCTACCTATCTCTGAATTAAAAATTAGTGAAACTAAAAAACATTTAAAAAACTATACCACTCCTGGTCCAGACAGCTACAATAATTTATTTTAGAAACAGTGTAACTCAGTTTTAACTCCCTTTCTAAAATAATTATTCAATGAAATTATGTCTTTGGGTAAAATTCCAAAGGAAATGTTAAAAGCTACAATCGTTGTTATTCCAAAAAAGATCAAGACCTACATAGGTGTGCTAGTTATAGACCTATTTCATTGATGAATGCAGATCTCAAACTGTACTCTAAAATGTTTGCTACCAGATTGGGAAACATCGTGGACACCTTGATATCCAGTGATCAAGCTGGTTTCATTCCTAGAAGACAGGGCTCGGACAGTGTCAGAAAACTAATGCACTTAATATCTATTTAAAAAAAATTGTGTACTCCCACTCTATTCATTTCTCTAGACACTGAAAAAGCTTTTGGCAGGAGTGGTTGGGAGTACATGAAACTGACTCTTCCAAAACCCATTTCGGACAATGTTGGTTGCCATGTAATTGGGGCTCTTTAATATTTTCCTATGGCCACGGTAGCTGGTATCAACTTCGTTTCCCAGAGTTTTGAAATCACGATCGACACGAGGCAGGGGTGTCCTCTCTCTCCCTTCTGATTGAACTATTCACATTAGCGATCAGAACAGGGGTGGGAGAGAGAGAGCACAAGACCACCTTATTCGCCCACGATATTATTTTGTCACTTATCTCCCCAAGTAAATGTTTAAGTCAACTTGATCAGCTTATTTCTAGATTCGGTTTAATTTCCAACTATAAACTAAATGCTTCAAAATCAGAAATTTTGATGATCAATGTCTCTGGCAAAACTAAAAAAAGAACTTGAGATAACATTTCCATACAAGTGGCATTCAAACTCATTTAATCATTTGGGAATTACATTTTGCGAAGACATTAGAAAGTTGCCCTCTATTTACTTTGCTAAAGTGTTTCTTAAATGTGATAAATCTATAAAAGATTGGAGTGGACTTCGCATGTCCTTTTCAGGTAGAGTGGCCAGTATAAAAATGGTAATTCTGCCAAGAATTAACTATATTTTACAATCCATTCCTATTTGTTTTGCAATGGTCTTGATCGCACGTTTTCAGTGTTTAATTCAGGGGTCACCAAACTTGGTCCTGGAGGGCCGACCCAGGCCTGGATTTGTGGATATCCTTGCTGCAAACAGGTGAGTCAATCAGGATGGCTGAAGAAACAAGATTCTCACCTGTTTGCAGCAAGGATATCCACAAATCCAGGCCTGGGTCGGCCCTCCAGGACCGAGTTTGGTGACCCCTGGTTTAATTGATACATTTATACACTCTGGTAAACACACAAGGCTGAAAACATGGTTAGAAAATTTAGCAATGATGGTACTAGTTATCCAGTAATTACATTTTATTATAACGCCATTAGGCTATCACATATCCTGAAATGGCCTGATCATGGAAATAAGTATCCTTGGCAACAAATTGAAAGTTCCCTCGTTATAAGATTTGATTTGAATGCGCTGCTTTTCTTTGATATATTTCCTCTTAAAAATGTAATGAAAGGTTGCAGATATAGTCAAGATCAACTTACTTTATTGGCAACGTACTAATAAAAAACAAGGATATGTTTCCTTTCCTAGTTTACTAACCCCAATTTCAACTATTTTCAATATAGTTCAAACTAGCTTCAATTCTACCTATTTAAGCAATAACTCACAGATTCTTCTTACATTTTTTTCAAATGAAAAGCTTTTCCCTTTTTCCCAATTCAAAAGTAAACTTGGTATATCATCTTTCTGTATGTTAACCTACGAACAAATAACATCTTGGGTAATCAAACAATCAGTTAATAAATGTTTCGGCAAACAGTTGAATTTAGTTGAACTACTTATCCAAAAAAGGGATTACTCCCACCTTGTATCCAAGTGTTTCCATATTATACGATCTAACATTGAAAAAACGAAGTACTGTATATACTCGAGTATAAGCCGACCCGAACCAGATTGGGAAACATCGTGGACACCTTGATATCCAGTGATCAAGCTGGTTTCATTCCTAGAAGACAGGGCTCGGACAGTGTCAGAAAACTAATGCACTTAATATCTATTTAAAAAAAATTGTGTACTCCCACTCTATTCATTTCTCTAGACACTGAAAAAGCTTTTGGCAGGAGTGGTTGGGAGTACATGAAACTGACTCTGTCCGAAATGGGTTTTGGAAATGTTGGTTGCCATGTAATTGGGGCTCTTTAATATTTTCCTATGGCCACGGTAGCTGGTATCAACTTCGTTTCCCAGAGTTTTGAAATCACGATCGACACGAGGCAGGGGTGTCCTCTCTCTCCCTTCTGATTGAACTATTCACATTAGCGATCAGAACAGGGGTGGGAGAGAGAGAGCACAAGACCACCTTATTCGCCCACGATATTATTTTGTCACTTATCTCCCCAAGTAAATGTTTAAGTCAACTTGATCAGCTTATTTCTAGATTCGGTTTAATTTCCAACTATAAACTAAATGCTTCAAAATCAGAAATTTTGATGATCAATGTCTCTGGCAAAACTAAAAAAAGAACTTGAGATAACATTTCCATACAAGTGGCATTCAAACTCATTTAATCATTTGGGAATTACATTTTGCGAAGACATTAGAAAGTTGCCCTCTATTTACTTTGCTAAAGTGTTTCTTAAATGTGATAAATCTATAAAAGATTGGAGTGGACTTCGCATGTCCTTTTCAGGTAGAGTGGCCAGTATAAAAATGGTAATTCTGCCAAGAATTAACTATATTTTACAATCCATTCCTATTTGTTTTGCAATGGTCTTGATCGCACGTTTTCAGTGTTTAATTCAGGGGTCACCAAACTTGGTCCTGGAGGGCCGACCCAGGCCTGGATTTGTGGATATCCTTGCTGCAAACAGGTGAGTCAATCAGGATGGCTGAAGAAACAAGATTCTCACCTGTTTGCAGCAAGGATATCCACAAATCCAGGCCTGGGTCGGCCCTCCAGGACCGAGTTTGGTGACCCCTGGTTTAATTGATACATTTATACACTCTGGTAAACACACAAGGCTGAAAACATGGTTAGAAAATTTAGCAATGATGGTACTAGTTATCCAGTAATTACATTTTATTATAACGCCATTAGGCTATCACATATCCTGAAATGGCCTGATCATGGAAATAAGTATCCTTGGCAACAAATTGAAAGTTCCCTCATTATAAGATTTGATTTGAATGCGCTGCTTTTCTTTGATATATTTCCTCTTAAAAATGTAATGAAAGGTTGCAGATATAGTCAAGATCAACTTACTTTATTGGCAACGTACTAATAAAAAACAAGGATATGTTTCCTTTCCTAGTTTACTAACCCCAATTTCAACTTTTTTCAATATAGTTCAAACTAGCTTCAATTCTACCTATTTAAGCAATAACTCACAGATTCCTCTTACATTTTTTTCAAATGAAAAGCTTTTCCCTTTTTCCCAATTCAAAAGTAAACTTGGTATATCATCTTTCTGTATGTTAACCTACGAACAAATAACATCTTGGGTAATCAAACAATCAGTTAATAAATGTTTCGGCAAACAGTTAAATTTAGTTGAACTACTTATCCAAAAAAGGGATTACTCCCACCTTGTATCCAAGTGTTTCCATATTATACGATCTAACATTGAAAAAACGAAGTACTGTATATACTCGAGTATAAGCCGACCCGAGCCGAGGCACCCATTTTACCACAAAATACTGGGTAAAATGAGTGACTCCAGTATAAGCCGAGGGTGGGAAATGTGCTGCCCCCTGTGTCCCTCTTGTGCCCTCTGTGTCCCTCTCTCTCTCCGTGTCTCTTCTCCCCTCTCCCTTCCCTGTGTCTCTTCTCCCCTCACCCTTCCCTGTGTCTCTTCTCCCCTCACCCTTCCCTGTGTCTCTTCCAACCTCTCCCTTCCCTGTGTCTCTTCCCCCTCCCTTATCACCCTCCTCAACCCCACTCCTCAACCTCCCTCCTCATCCTTAACCTCCCTCCTCATCCTCAACCTCCCTCCTCATCCTCAACCTCCCTCCTCATCCTCAACCTCCCTCCTCATCCTCAACCCCCTCCTCAACCTCCCTCCTCAACCCACCCATCCTCAACCTCCCTCCTCAACCCCCCATCCTCATCCTCTCTCCTCAACCCCCATCCTCAACCTCAACCCCCCTCCTCAACCCCTCCTCCTCATCCTAAACCTCCCTCCTCATCCTCAACCTCCCTCCTCAACCCCCCCATCCTCAACCCCTTCCTCAACCTCCCTCCTCAACCCCCCCATCAAGCCCCCCATCCTCATCCTGCCTCCTCAAGCCCCCCCATCCTCATCCTCCCTCCTCAACCCCCCATCCTCATCCTCAACCCCCTCCTCAACCTCAACCCTCCTCAACCTCAACCCCCCCCCTCAACCCCAACCCCCCTCCTCCTCATCCTCAACCTCCCTCCTCATCCTCAACCTCCCTCCTCATCCTCACCCTCCCTCCTCAACCCCTTCCTCATCCTCCCTCCTCAACCCCCCCCATCCTCAACCGCCTCCTCAAGCACCCCATCCTCATCCTCCCTCCTCAACCCCCACCCCCTCCTTAACCTCAACCCTCCTCAACTTCAACCCTCCTCAACCCCCCAACCCCCTCCTCAACCCCCCAATCCTCAACACCCCCGATCCTCATCCTCTCTCCTCAACCCCCATCCTCAACCCCACTCCTCAACCCCTCCTCCTCCTCCTCCCTCCTCATCCACAACCTCCCTCCTCATCCACAACCTCCCTCCTCATCCACAACCTCCCTCCTCATCCACAACCTCCCTCCTCAACCCCCCATCCTCATCCTCAACCCCCCTCCTCAACCTCAACCCCCCTCCTCAACCTCAACCCCCCTCCTCAACCTCAACCCCCTCCTCAACCCCCCCATCCTCAATCCCTTCCTCAACCTCCCTCCTCAACCCCCCCATCCTCATCCTCTCCTCAACCCCCATCCTCATCCTCTCCTCAACCCCCATCCTCAACCCCACTCCTCAACCCCTCCTCCTCCTCCTCAACCTCCCTCCTCATCCTCAACTCCCCATCCTCATCCTCAACCCCCATCCTCATCCTCAACCCCCATCCTCAATCTCCCTCCTCAACCTCAACCCCCCTCCTCAACTTCAAGCTCAACCCTCCTCAACCTCCCCCCTCAATCCCTCTCAACCCCAACCCCCCACCTCAACCCCCCTCCTCCACCTAAACCCCCCTCAACCCCCCTCCTCCACCTAAACCCCCCTAAACACCTCTCCCCTCTTACCTGCTTGTGCTCCGGCCTCCGCTCCTTGACCCGGCGTCAACCCCATATCCTCAACCCCCTTCCTGAACACCTCCTCCTCATCCTCAACCTCCCTCCTCATCCTCCCTCCTCAACCACCCCATCCTCAACTGCCTCCTCAAGCCCTCCATCCTCATCCTCCCTCCTCAACCCCCTCATCCTCAACCCCCTCCTCAACCTCAACCCCCCCTCAACCCCAACCCCCCTCCTCAACCTCCCTCCTCAACCCCCCCATCCTCATCATCTCTCCTCAAACCCCCATCCTCAACCCCCCTCCACAACCCCTCCCTCCTTCCTCATCCTCAACCTTCATCCTCAACCTCCCTCCTCATCCTCAACCTCCCTCCTCAACCCCCCATCCTCATCCTCTCTCCTCAACCCCCATCCTCAACCCCACTCCTCAACCTCAACCCCACTCCTCAACCTCAACCCCCATCCTCATCATCTCTCCTCAACCCCCCTCCACAACCTCAACCTCCCTCCTCATCCTCAACCGCACTGTATACACACACATATATATATATGTATATATATATATATATATAAATAAAATAAGAGATCTCACCCAAAAGTAAGTATACCCTCTCCTTATAAATACATATGGACATAGAGAGAGAGAGATTAAGACACAGGACACCTTCTGGATCGCTACCTTGTCATAGTGAAGGGGCTCGTTACCTCAATGAAGCTGTGAGCTATATCATGAAGGGTCACCCAAGATGGGCAGGTCATTTACAGAGGTCAGACAAAATGCAGTCCACTGGAGTAGGAACTGGCAACCCACTCCAGTACCTTTGCCATGAAAACCATATGATAAGCACAATCAGAAACACAGACAGTCGTAGCTGGTGTGTTGCATCCATGTGGTCACGGAGAGTCAGACACGACTGAAGGACAGAACAACAGCAGCAAGACACAGAGAGGGAGCTCTGCAGCTGCTTCTGTCTGTATAGGCCGTGGTGGTGACCGACAGGTCACAAGCCTGGTGTGTGGAGCAGGGTAGTCAGAATCAATAAGACTGACGTTTTACATGCAGCTCCCTCTATCTGCATGCACTTGTGAGCTGGGAGTTGTTTTTTTTCCCAACAAACTTTATTGAGATTGCACCAATGTATTCACTTCCAGGGGGACTGTGGGAGCTGCAGTCTCCCGGGCCTTTTGATTGGACGATACTGCGTTTGACAGACAGGTTCTGCTCTGTTTGGGCAGAGACCCAAACAGTTTCGGCACCACCGGGGGACTAGATGTGATAAGTCAGTGTGTTTAACTACAGCACAGAGGGTTTTGAAAAGTGACAGCAGCAGCTTTTACAAAAACAGTATATTGAACACGATAAAACATTTTTATATTTTTTTTATTATATAAATTATACAATTAAGTAAGTGATGGGAGGATTATGTCAGTGCATTAATTTTGTGAGGGAGGTTGCTCATTTGCCCATATGCACCAGCCACCCCTGAATTTGATGATTGAACACAAGAGGCTGTAATTTGTTCCAAATTTTATTACAATTTTAGCCAGTGATATAAAAGTATTAAACCAAAACAAATAGTGCTTCAATGGAAGCTAGGCCTGTTATTTTCTACCTTATCCGATAACAGCTCCCTCACTAACCAGCTCTCATTCAGCTAAATCTGGATGAAGCAAAACAAAACAAAAACAGTCCAATAGCTTTTTTTACAATCATTGGCTTGTATTCTTCAGAAATTCAGGTCTCCACTCCAAATGATAATAAGCTGCTGTCCCCCTCTCTGTGCTTTTCTCTGGTACAGAACTCAAGGTCTCCACTCAAAACTATCATTAGCTGCTGTCTCTCTCTTGCTCTCTCTCTGTGCTTTTCTACAATACAGATAATTGCACATAGTTCTCTCTGTGTTATCTCTTTCTTCAGTTCAGACAACTGCCCACACTTCTCTCTGTGAGTCTTTTCTCCAGCTTCAGACAAACTTTCCACACTTCTGTTTGTGTCCTTTTCTCCAGCTGTAAATTAAAACAATAGGTTTAACAATCATTGCCTCCGTTATTCTGAGTCAACTGAACCCAGCAAGAACATCCTAAAATCTGGCCTATGGCTCGCATTTAAGGACGGATATGGTCTAATGCCTACAAAGGCCTACATAATTAGGTAATTCAATAGTGTAGTTGAGGGGACCTAATAGTGATAAGAGTAAGTGAAGTGAGGCGTGTTGCTTAAAATGTGACTTTGCAGAACAAAGGGTAAAAGATATGGGGGAGATTGAAAGATATGACAGTGGGTTGAGGGTTGTGAGATTGAATGCATGTTAGAAGTAGGGAATGAATATATTAAGGACTTCAGGACCTCCATCCGGGGCATAGGATTAATGTTACATACCACAGAGGTACTTACAGGACCGCTTAGGGTTTAATTATAGGTATCGTGGAAGTCCTTACAGGATTCTCTCCATAGCTTAGAGGTTAAATTTAAACAAATAATATAGGACCTCCATGGCTTAGGGGTTAATAAAGGGGTAAATATTACAGGAAGAATACATAATGAAGATAATGGCTGCACCAATAATAAATAATTGTATATGACAGATAATGAATTAAAATAAAGGTTGTATGTGCCCATTTCTTATAACATGTCTGGTTCTTCAAAATATATAATTTAATTATAGGCGTAAAATATATTCCGTAACGCAATACAGGGGATAAAAAACAAGGAAAAATACAGCATTAACAACCTTCCAAAAATGGAGGACCCTGTTTTTAGCTTAGAATCTTTGCTGAAAACTCGCCACTTACAATCTAAAGGAAATGGGAGGGGCAGAAATCAGGGAAAGATTAAACAGATAAGGAATAAGAAGGGTCAGAAGAGAAGTGAAAGTTAGAAAGGTTTTTCATTTAGAGGGAGAGAGAAGGAACAGAGGTGAGGGCTCTAGCATTTAATATGTTGTCTGCCCCCTAGTGGTAGGAAAGTCAGGTGATTCCCATTTCACTATATATTTAATCAGAAATGGAGTGGCAGGGAGGGAGGGCTGGACTCCCAGAATTCATAGTAACCAGTGAGGCCTACTGAAACCAGGATGCAGGTAAAATTTGTGGCTAAAAAGAAAAAACTAAAATACGGTATGAGGGACAGATAGAATAGGGAGGGAGAGGGGGGGGGGAGAGAGGGAGAGATGGAGAGAGGGAGAGAGGGAGAGAGAGCAGTTAGCAGAAAGGAAATGCCAAGACATGTGGGAAGGAGGAGATCTAGGCAAATTATACAGACCATAAAAGGGGGAGGAAAGCCAGGCAAGATAAAGTAAACATTTGTAAGAGTTTGAACTAATGTTAGAAATAATTCTATGTCATCAAATATAATAACAAGCATATAGTAGAAATATTAATAAAAGATATTGGCTCCTGGGAAGATGCAGCTTTCAAGGTCTTCTCCATACCTGATGGTGTGTATGAAACTCCCAGAATTCAGAGTAACCAGGGAGGCCTACTGAAACCAGGATGCAGGTAAAATTTGTGGCTAAAAAGAAAAAACAAAAATACGGTATGAGGGACAGATAGAACAGAGAGGGAGAGAGGGGGAGAGTAGGAGACAGAGCAGTTAGCAGAAAGGATATATGTGCTATATACAGCTTTTATATCTGCTTTTCATATACCAAGTCACTTAATAGAGTTGCGGGTAACTCTCTGGGGGTCCTGGAGAAGTTGTCAATTTAACTCACATAATTGCTATCAAGTGATTATATATACAGAAAAAAATGGCAAAATGGCAAAACTTACACGTACACATTAAGGTGGCAAAACTTTCCCTTTAATGGGAGACATCTCTAAAAAATACACATTGCAATGCTGCTTTAAACAAAGTGTATCTTTGCCATGACAATTAATGGTGAGTTTTGGCCACCTTAAGTCTCAAATAAACTGAAGGAAGTTCAACACTCACCTCACAGATATATTTTCTCTCATCTCTAATGGTTTCTTTTTTATATTGAGAGTCTGCTGCCATTTTCTGAAGAAAGATACAAGGGGTACAATAAATACATGAGACTTAAGACTATACAAATCTAAATAAAAGGTTGTTTTTTATTGTCCAACTCTCCATGACCCTATGGCGCACAGCAAGCCAGGCACACCCCTATTGCTATGTGTCTGGTCATACTTACCCATAAAGTTTTTCTCTAGTTCAGACTATTGGACACACTTTTCTCTGTGAGTCTTTCCCCCAGCTTTAGACAAACTTTTCCACTCTTCAGCAAGCCAGGCACACCTATTGCTCAATGTCTCTGGCCATGCATACCCATAAGGTTTGTTTGGCAAAGATTCTGGAGTGGGTTGTTAGTTCCTTCTCCAGTGGACCGTGATCTCTCTGCTATGTCCTGCCCATCTTGGTAATGCTCACAGCTTCATTGAAGTACACAAGCCCCTTCACCATGACATGGTATTGATCCAGAAGGGGAAACTAAATAAAAAGTTGGAAAAAGTTGCAAGAATGAAATACATTTTTGTCCCCCAAATGTTATACTGTACTTTTTTTTTTCTGTACAATTCACCTAATTACCAAATTATTAAACCTTACCTTTATCTGTAAAATCTCTCACTTTCCATGTTCAACGTAGAGTTTCCGACTTTAAGACTTCCTATAGTCATGTTTATAGGACACCAACACTTGGTTGTTCAGATGCTCATCTGTTGATCTCCTGAATTAAATGACTTTACTTCCCACCACAGCTCCTTATATAGTGCCCTGGGCTCTCTGTGACATCATCTATTATGACACATCTCTGATGTCAGAAGTGTGTATTTTCCAGAGGGCACAGCTCTGCCATTAGACAGCTCACCATACAGTGCTTTAGAAATATCTCAGTTTTCTCCAAAATAATATGTAGAACAGAGAGGTTCCTTTGCACACTAGGGTTCACAGTTTTTTAAAATAAACTTTATTGAGATTTCACATTTTTTTTAAATAAACTTTATTGAGATTGCACCAATGTATTCACTTCCAGGGGGACTGTGAGAGCTGCAGTCCATGTATGATACAGGACTTTTCACTCCCGGTCATTCTGATTGGATGATGTTGCGTTTGTCAGACAGGTTCAGCTCTATCTGTTATAGCATAATAGTTTGGGCAGAGAACCAAACATTTTTGGCAAGTCACCAGCAGGGGGCTAGATGTGATAAGTCAGTGTGTTTAACTACAGCACAGAGGGTTTTTAAATTTAAAGTGACAGCAGCAGCAGCTTTAAAAAAATACAGAATATTGAACATGATAAAACATTTTTTTTATTATATAAATTATACAATTAAGTAAGTGATGGGGGATTAAGTTAGTGCATTCATTTTGGGAGGGCAGTTGCCCATTTGCCCCTGCTTAGACCCTTCCACAAATAGTTTAGCTACATATACAAGGAAAATATGCAAAAATATGAGAGATAGAGATAGAGAATAAAAAGTCTACATACCCCTGTTAAAATGTCAGGTTTCTGTGCTGTAAAAAAATGAGACAAAGATAAATCATTTCAGAACTTTTTCCACCTTTAATGTGACCTATAAACTGTACAACTCAATTGAAAAACAAACTGAAATCTTTTAGGTAGACAGAAGAAAAAAAAAAGACAAATAATGTGGTTGCATAAGTCTGCACACCCTCTTATAACTGGGGATGTAGCTGTGTTCAGAATTAAGCAATCACATTCCAAATCGTGTTAAAAAGGAGTCAGCATACACCTGCCATCATTTAAAGTGCCTCCGATTAACCCCAAATAAAGTTCAGCTGCTCTATCTGAAATTTTCTTAGTCGCATCCCACAGCAAAAGCCATGGTCCACAGAGAGCTTCCAAAGCATCTGAGGGATCTCATTGTTAAAAGGTATCAGTCAGGAGAAGGGTACAAAAGAATTTCCAAGGCATTATATATATCATGGAATACAGTGAAGTCATCATCAAGTAGAGAAAATATGGCACAACAGTGACATTACCAAGAACTGGAGCTTCCTCCAAAATTGATGAAAAGACGAGAAGAAAACTGGTCTGGGAGGCTACCAAGAGGCCTACAGCAACATTGAAGGAGCTGCAGGAATATCTGGCAAGTACTGGCTGTGTGGTACATGTGACAACAATCTCCCGTATTCTTCATATGTCTGGGCTATGGGGTAGAGTGGCAAGACGAAAGCCTTTTCTTACGAAGAAAAACATCCAAGCCAGGCTACATTTTGCAAAAACACATCTGAATTCTCCCAAAAGCATGTGGGAAAATGTGTTATGGTCTGATGAAACCAAGGTTGAACTTTTTGGCCATAATTCTAAAAGATATGTTTGGCGCAAAAACAACACTGCACATCACCAAAAGAACACCATACCCACAGTGAGGCATGGTGGTGGCAGCATCATGCTTTGGGCTGTTTTTCTTCAGCTGGAATTGGGGCCTTAATTAAGATAGAGGGAATTATGAACAGTTCCAAATACCAGTCAATTTTGGCACAAAACCTTCAGGCTTCTGCTAGAAAGCTGAACATGAAGAGGAACTTCATCTTTCAGCATGACAACGACCCAAAGCATACATCCAAATCAACAAAGGAATGGCTTCACCAGAATAAGATTAAAGGTTTGGAATGGCCCAGCCAGAGCCCAGACCTGAATCCGATTGAAAATCTGTGGGGTGATCTGAAGAGGGCTGTGCACAGGAGATGCCCTCGCAATCTGACAGATTTGGAGTGTTTTTGCAAAGAAGAGTGGGCAAATCTTGCCAAGTCAAAATGTGCCATGCTGATAGACTCATACCCAAAAAGACTGAGTGCTGTAATAAAATAAATAAAAAAGGTGCTTCAACAAAGTATTTGTTTAAGGGTGTGCATACTTATGCAACCATATTTTTTTAGTTTTATATTTTTTCTTCCCTCTACCTAAAAGATTTTAGTTTGTTTTTCAATTGAGTTGTACAGTTTATAGGTCACATTAAAAGGTGGAAAAAGTTCTGAAATGATTTATCTTTGTCTCATTTTTTTTACAGCACCGAAACCTGACATTTTAACAGGGGTGTGTAGACTTTTTATATCCACTGTAAATGTTCACAGCTCTATAGCTATTTTTACATTGACACAATTTTCCATACACCGTATAAAAGAACATTTAGTTCTGTCTACCAAAGAATGACAGAAAAACAGTAAATTCTCCTCCTCCTCTTTATGTGTATCTTTACAAAACTGCATGGGTCTTCAGCTATTCTGTGACAATATATACTTCTGAGGTACCAAGATGTACAAGGTTGGATGTGCCAGTAGTTTGTCAGGTGAGAGACTGCTGTGTTGCCAATAGAAACCTGTATGATTACAAGGAATAATAACCAAGGCTATGTTACAGAAGAGAAGTGCATGATTCTTCAATTTGCTTGTTGTCTTGCATACTAAGCAGTAAAATTAATGATTGTTCATGGTTTTTGTGGCTAAAAGTTACATTCACCCCCAATTTTATGTTTGTTTTTTTTATCACTGATTTAGTTCTATTTGCATCCGCATACATGATTGGAAAGTGGAGCAGATGCTTTTATAAAAAATCATGGCATACATGTTTCCCCCTATATGTTCTTTCTTGGCATGTTTTTAGTTGCCATATGTATTACAGGTTTAAAGGACCACTATACTCTGTATTTTGTCATTTGGATTTATTTTAAAGTAACCATTAAAAATCAAGTGTGTCAACTACACTAGTAGTTATCATTTCATGGTCTTACCTTTACAGGTTTTACTGCCTGTTGTGCTGTGATGCCTAGCTCTCCCCATTTTGCGTAGTTGGGAGAGGACAGCTATCTGCACTAGTGTATGACTGGTCTAAATCTGAGACCTAATCTACACCAGTCAGATGAAGGAGCCAAGCGCCACGGGTTAACAGGCAGAAACCTGTAGGGTAAAAGCTTGACATTATAGCTACTAGCATTAGTTTAAACATATATGCATGTACTTGCACTTTAACAGGGGTGTGTAGACTTTTTATAGCCACTATCACATATATAAGTGTGAGCGTACGGGTCGTTGCTCACGCTTGCGGGCTCGCATAGCGAGCCCGCGGCCCTCGCGTAGCGAGGTCACTGGGCAAGGGCCTCAGTTGCTGGCATGGAGCGCCGAAGGCGCTCCATGCCAGCAACTGAGGCCCCTCGCGAAGCGAGGGCCTCAGTTGCTGGCGAGGTCACTGGGCACGGGCCTCAGTTGCTGGCATGGAGCGCCGAAGGCGCTCCATGTCAGCAACTGAGGCCCCTCGCGAAGCGAGGGCCTCAGTTGCTGGCGAGGTCACTGGGCAAGGGCCTCAAACCCTCGCAAACTTCACGTCGCTACTCAAAAAACACGACACACAAATTACGACACTCGCTAAATTTTACGAGGAACGCAAAAAACGTACGAAACACGTTACCACACATTACGACCTCGCAAACATCGGACGCAACACGCCAACATACAAACATTTAAAACACAATACATACACACAGCACATACATAAAAACCTTACCTACACCAAGAGGGAGCACCCAGGACCTCAAAAATGCAACTTACACCTCGATTTTACTCGAAATAAAACAGTTTAGAGACTAAAAAAAAATCTAAGCGAGAGAAAAAATGGCCGCTGAACAAAACTAAAACGAGGCTACAGCACTCTAAACTCGCAAAACACCACAAAACACCTACGGATATTCCGATACAGACCTATACCACACATTACTCGCCATTTTACGCCAATGCGGAAGTACACGACTACGCTAACGGTTTGGTCTCGCGCACGCACAGTGTTACACTGCACACATTCAGCACGCTTACACAGCAGCTCCACACCACTAATGCTGCAGCAACATCAACACAGATTGCCAGCTCTTCATCACAATGCTTCAAAATAGGTACACTATATTCATTTACTAATTTAGCTACCTTACAATTTCATTGCCGTCATTTTTTGACGGGCAATTCGCTAGTATATATATATATATATATATATATATATATATATATATATATATATAATCCCAACTCCAAAATTATGTGTATTGGCCCTGATATAGTACAAATATTTCTACTTGTCCAACTTTACATTTTTAAATCCCTGTGTTTTTAATTGTACCCTTAACTGTGATAACGATTAATCCATAAAGACATACACACTATCGGTCCATGTTAGAAAGGGATACATCACATCAATCAACACTTCAAACCCCCCCCCCCCCCCCCCCCCCCCGAGACATTTTGAGATAAGCTTCTATAGAGGTTTTTGTGCAGGAAATAGCTAAAAGGACTAGATTTCACTGGGAATAGAATATACCTGTTTACTTTATTTTAGTAAGAAGTGCTTAAAAGCTCTGCTTAAAATCATACAATTTGTACCTGTTTGGGTCTGCATTCTGTAACTCATGCAGCTCCTGAATAAACAGACTGCAAAGTGTAGTGTTTCCAATTAGCCTGTCACTGACCTCTCTCCAGGAGAATGTAGCAAAATGCTACCACTGATGGTTTACTATGAGACACTGCACACCCTTTACTTAAAAGTACACCATCTTCATGAGCTTTCCATGGTCCTTAAATATTTCTATTATAGGTCATTATTTACATAGCATAAAACAACGGGGAAACAATTCAACCATTGCCCAAAAAAATGCTATCCATGCAATTTGGTTGTTCTTATTTTATCTAAGGACAGTGTTGGGAAACACATCTTGTCTATTGTCTGGGCAACTAAAAAGATATAAGCCAAAACACAAACCTACCATTGATGTTAGTTTCTCCTCTGCAGAGTCTGTTGTCCCGGATTAGCTTCTTCATTTAGTAATTATCAGCCACATAGGTTATATTCATATTTGCATGTTGATCTCACCACTGTTATTAGTATTCTCTACTTGTCTTAAAGCAATTATTGCTGATAAACATGTTTCAGTTCATGGAACATGGAATTATTTTCTTTCTCTTAGGGTTTGTTAATCGCTTAATTAGTGTTGCTCCAGAATATATGTCTCAAGTTAGACAAACCACATTTGTGGCATGTTAATTTTACGAGAATCATTAAAAGATCGCTATTAGTCGGTCTGGAATTTGTTAGCACTTCTAAAGTGGGCAGTTAAAGAATGCTTAAAAAGGTATATATGTTTCTTGGGTTTTAAATGTTTGGTAAAAAATGGGCTGTGATTATCAGAACATGTGTTCTATAGGTAAGTTCTGTACTTACAAAGTTATAGACAGGAATGTAAAACCCAGCTTTGCACACCCACAGGGAGCTTACATAATCAAGTACACTGAAAATAGCAGAGAAAAGACAGGCAAAGGCACCTCAGGGTTCAGCGGGGATGCACCTTAATAACACATTAATACAATCTGTGGCTATAGCCAGGAGTGGACAACATGATCTAAAACTTATGAGCCAGATTTCCTGTTACTATAGGAATCCTGGGAAATGTCCACCCCTGGTCACAACTATGCATTTTGTTTTTGCTGCCAACATTAGCAGCTGTGTAACATGTTAGAAATACATTACTTTGACTCTACTAGTGTCTAGAGGCTGACATGCTTGTCTACGAGGAGGCTAGAACATAGTAGGAAAAGGAGGATTTGCAGTTTTATTGCTACTGCCTGCTTCTGAGCATGTGCAGGGCTGGGAGTATCAAGTAATAAAAAGGATAAGCTCATTCATAAAATTATACCACAAACCAGGTCCACTCTCACCTTACTCCTCAAAACAAGACAAATAGGTTTAGTTTTGGCAGGACAAATAGTATTAATCAAAAACTTCATTTTTAGTTATACCACAAAATACTTTTTTGGAAATATGTTCTGTGTGAATATATGGATAGCTAAACCTGACTCTCCCTCCGTCGCGCGCGCGCACAGTTGTTAAGACGTGAACTGTGCATGTGCAATTACCTTACCTTTAGGGCTAGTAGCTTGTGATTAACCCCATGCACACATTGCACATGCTGAATACCTTGAGTTTGCTAGCAGTCACATAGTCATGGAGGTTGAAAAAAAGACTTTTAGTCCATCAAGTTCAACCTTTTAAGATCTCCTCTGATCTGCAGTATGCGGATGAGTTGTTAATCAGTTGATTTTGAGAAGTTTAATGTTTATTTTGGTATTTGTTTTCATGCAAAAAATGCTTATACACTTCTGATTCTCCACTCTTAGATGCAATCATAATCCAGGAACCTTAAATATGCCTTTAATTAACCATTACACATACTCTGTTACATTTTCTTTGTTTGAACCAGTTTTGATAAAGCTATTTTAGATTTTAACTAATGTTATAATTAAATGTAGAATTATTTTAAGAATAGAAAGAAAATTCTATCCCCTTCCTCCACCAAGCTCCTGTACTAAATGTGTCTACTCTCTAGAGCAGCGGGTGCAATATAAAGCTCTACAGCCAAATGTGGCTAAATACATCTCTATGATCTTTCCCAAATCTGGGGCCACAATTATGCAGCTTCACCCTGGACAGTCAAGAGACTACAGCTGCATTTTTTTCCTGTGTCCACTGCAGCTGCTCTGTAAAATAAAAGGCTATGTGGATGAATAGAAGACCAGAGATAAGTCATATCACATTAAAAACACCAATATTATCAGTAATTTTAACATGCATATGTTTTGCTCTGGATGATGCACATCGTAAATATATAAATCCAAGGGGAGTGGGAGGAAAAGGACTGTTTTACACTTCAAGTAAACAGATGTTTTATATACTACAAGGTAAAAACAAATATGTGAACCATTGAAGAAACCAGCTATTCTTATGCATGTAGGCGAATATTGGAGTTCCATTGTAGATCAATTTTTAAAAATATACTTTTGATTTGAATATCTAAGCTTTATTTTAAAAAAAAAATGGGAAAGATGATTTTTACGAATTAAAAACCATACTTTACATATATTAACTGCCATTATTATTTGCTGTGGAATTCCAATTCATTGTTTCAACTGCTTTCTCAACAGGGCAAGTCCTTCTAGAGGGATATCTCCGTTATTTCTGCTGAATGCAGGCTTTTGATTTGCTACATTTCTGCAAAAAATAGTAAATGGAAGTTTCCCTATTTTTACCCATTTCTAATGCTGCTCATATCAGAAACACATTACATTAATCCATTCTATACACATACCATCTTTTTTCAGATTAAAATAAAACCCACACCCCTAGAGATGCCTTTATAGGCACCTCATACTAACCAATAGAAAAACTGCATTCAAGTACATTTTTAACCTTATACCAACGTTCCAGCCAATAGCAGCATAATGCAGAGATCCAGAGGATGAGCTGAGTTCAAGGGGGAAGAGAGGTGTGTGTGTGTGTGTGTGTGTGTGAGAGCAGCCCTGTTTGAACAGCTTTGTTCCATAGGGGAGAAGAGGTGTTCGGTGGGAACAAAATACTACAAATCCCATGATGCTTTGCTACAGAGACTTCATACCAATATATTGTTAGATTGTTGTAGCCATAGGCAGCTACAATAAATTATTAATTATATCCTAATTTAGCTTGGATTTTAAGGGGCATTCCTTTTGCAAAATGTCTTCTGTTTTCTGGCAGACTTTAGTGCATTGTTAATGTTTATTTTGGATTTTTGCTTGCAAAATTGTTTTCATACACTGCCGATTCCCCTCTATCAAATGCAAGGCTATGTTACAGAAGAGAAGTGCATGATTCTTCAATTTGCTTGTTGTCTTGCATACTAAGCAGTAAAATTAATGATTGTTCATGGTTTTTGTGGCTAAAAGTTACATTCACCCCCAATTTTATGTTTGTTTTTTTTTATCACTGATTTAGTTCTATTTGCATCCGCATACATGATTGGAAAGTGGAGCAGATGCTTTTTATAAAAAAATCATGGCATACATGTTTCCCCCTATATGTTCTTTCTTGGCATGTTTTTAGTTGCCATATGTATTACAGGTTTAAAGGACCACTATACTCTGTATTTTGTCATTTGGATTTATTTTAAAGTAACCATTAAAAATCAAGTGTGTCAACTACACTAGTAGTTATCATTTCATGGTCTTACCTTTACAGGTTTTACTGCCTGTTGTGCTGTGATGCCTAGCTCTCCCCATTTTGCGTAGTTGGGAGAGGACAGCTATCTGCACTAGTGTATGACTGGTCTAAATCTGAGACCTAATCTACACCAGTCAGATGAAGGAGCCAAGCGCCACGGGTTAACAGGCAGAAACCTGTAGGGTAAAAGCTTGACATTATAGCTACTAGCATTAGTTTAAACATATATGCATGTACTTGCACTTTAACAGGGGTGTGTAGACTTTTTATAGCCACTATCACATATATAGTTGTGAGCGTACGGGTCGTTGCTCACGCTTGCGGGCTCGCATAGCGAGCCCGCGGCCCTCGCGTAGCGAGGTCACTGGGCAAGGGCCTCAGTTGCTGGCATGGAGCGCCGAAGGCGCTCCATGCCAGCAACTGAGGCCCCTCGCGAAGCGAGGGCCTCAGTTGCTGGCGAGGTCACTGGGCACGGGCCTCAAACCCTCGCAAACTTCACGTCGCTACTCAAAAAACACGACACACAAATTACGACACTCGCTAAATTTTACGAGGAACGCAAAAAACGTACGAAACACGTTACCACACATTACGACCTCGCAAACATCGGACGCAACACGCCAACATACAAACATTTAAAACACAATACATACACACAGCACATACATAAAAACCTTACCTACACCAAGAGGGAGCACCCAGGACCTCAAAAATGCAACTTACACCTCGATTTTACTCGAAATAAAACAGTTTAGAGACTAAAAAAAAATCTAAGCGAGAGAAAAAATGGCCGCCGAACAAAACTAAAACGAGGCTACAGCACTCTAAACTCGCAAAACACCACAAAACACCTACGGATATTCCGATACAGACCTATACCACACATTACTCGCCATTTTACGCCAATGCGGAAGTACACGACTACGCTAACGGTTTGGTCTCGCGCACGCACAGTGTTACACTGCACACATTGCTGACACTTACACAGCAGCTCCACACCACTAATGCTGCAGCAACATCAACACAGATTGCCAGCTCTTCATCACAATGCTTCAAAATAGGTACACTATATTCATTTACTAATTTAGCTACCTTACAATTTCATTGCCGTCATTTTTTGACGGGCAATTCGCTAGTATATATATATATATATATATATATATATATATATATATATATATATATAATCCCAACTCCAAAATTATGTGTATTGGCCCTGATATAGTACAAATATTTCTACTTGTCCAACTTTACATTTTTAAATCCCTGTGTTTTTAATTGTACCCTTAACTGTGATAACGATTAATCCATAAAGACATACACACTATCGGTCCATGTTAGAAAGGGATACATCACATCAATCAACACTTCAAGTTAGACAAACCACATTTGTGGCATGTTAATTTTACGAGAATCATTAAAAGATCGCTATTAGTCGGTCTGGAATTTGTTAGCACTTCTAAAGTGGGCAGTTAAAGAATGCTTAAAAAGGTATATATGTTTCTTGGGTTTTAAATGTTTGGTAAAAAATGGGCTGTGATTATCAGAACATGTGTTCTATAGGTAAGTTCTGTACTTACAAAGTTATAGACAGGAATGTAAAACCCAGCTTTGCACACCCACAGGGAGCTTACATAATCAAGTACACTGAAAATAGCAGAGAAAAGACAGGCAAAGGCACCTCAGGGTTCAGCGGGGATGCACCTTAATAACACATTAATACAATCTGTGGCTATAGCCAGGAGTGGACAACATGATCTAAAACTTATGAGCCAGATTTCCTGTTACTATAGGAATCCTGGGAAATGTCCACCCCTGGTCACAACTATGCATTTTGTTTTTGCTGCCAACATTAGCAGCTGTGTAACATGTTAGAAATACATTACTTTGACTCTACTTGTGTCTAGAGGCTGACATGCTTGTCTACGAGGAGGCTAGAACATAGTAGGAAAAGGAGGATTTGCAGTTTTATTGCTACTGCCTGCTTCTGAGCATGTGCAGGGCTGGGAGTATCAAGTAATAAAAAGGATAAGCTCATTCATAAAATTATACCACAAACCAGGTCCACTCTCACCTTACTCCTCAAAACAAGACAAATAGGTTTAGTTTTGGCAGGACAAATAGTATTAATCAAAAACTTCATTTTTAGTTATACCACAAAATACTTTTTTGGAAATATGTTCTGTGTGAATATATGGATAGCTAAACCTGACTCTCCCTCCGTCGCGCGCGCGCACAGTTGTTAAGACGTGAACTGTGCATGTGCAATTACCTTACCTTTAGGGCTAGTAGCTTGTGATTAACCCCATGCACACATTGCACATGCTGAATACCTTGAGTTTGCTAGCAGTCACATAGTCATGGAGGTTGAAAAAAAGACTTTTAGTCCATCAAGTTCAACCTTTTAAGATCTCCTCTGATCTGCAGTATGCGGATGAGTTGTTAATCAGTTGATTTTGAGAAGTTTAATGTTTATTTTGGTATTTGTTTTCATGCAAAAAATGCTTATACACTTCTGATTCTCCACTCTTAGATGCAATCATAATCCAGGAACCTTAAATATGCCTTTAATTAACCATTACACATACTCTGTTACATTTTCTTTGTTTGAACCAGTTTTGATAAAGCTATTTTAGATTTTAACTAATGTTATAATTAAATGTAGAATTATTTTAAGAATAGAAAGAAAATTCTATCCCCTTCCTCCACCAAGCTCCTGTACTAAATGTGTCTACTCTCTAGAGCAGCGGGTGCAATATAAAGCTCTACAGCCAAATGTGGCTAAATACATCTCTATGATCTTTCCCAAATCTGGGGCCACAATTATGCAGCTTCACCCTGGACAGTCAAGAGACTACAGCTGCATTTTTTTCCTGTGTCCACTGCAGCTGCTCTGTAAAATAAAAGGCTATGTGGATGAATAGAAGACCAGAGATAAGTCATATCACATTAAAAACACCAATATTATCAGTAATTTTAACATGCATATGTTTTGCTCTGGATGATGCACATCGTAAATATATAAATCCAAGGGGAGTGGGAGGAAAAGGACTGTTTTACACTTCAAGTAAACAGATGTTTTATATACTACAAGGTAAAAACAAATATGTGAACCATTGAAGAAACCAGCTATTCTTATGCATGTAGGCGAATATTGGAGTTCCATTGTAGATCAATTTTTAAAAATATACTTTTGATTTGAATATCTAAGCTTTATTTTAAAAAAAAAAATGGGAAAGATGATTTTTAGGAATTAAAAACCATACTTTACATATATTAACTGCCATTATTATTTGCTGTGGAATTCCAATTCATTGTTTCAACTGCTTTCTCAACAGGGCAAGTCCTTCTAGAGGGATATCTCCGTTATTTCTGCTGAATGCAGGCTTTTGATTTGCTACATTTCTGCAAAAAATAGTAAATGGAAGTTTCCCTATTTTTACCCATTTCTAATGCTGCTCATATCAGAAACACATTACATTAATCCATTCTATACACATACCATCTTTTTTCAGATTAAAATAAAACCCACACCCCTAGAGATGCCTTTATAGGCACCTCATACTAACCAATAGAAAAACTGCATTCAAGTACATTTTTAACCTTATACCAACGTTCCAGCCAATAGCAGCATAATGCAGAGATCCAGAGGATGAGCTGAGTTCAAGGGGGAAGAGAGGTGTGTGTGTGTGTGTGTGTGTGAGAGCAGCCCTGTTTGAACAGCTTTGTTCCATAGGGGAGAAGAGGTGTTCGGTGGGAACAAAATACTACAAATCCCATGATGCTTTGCTACAGAGACTTCATACCAATATATTGTTAGATTGTTGTAGCCATAGGCAGCTACAATAAATTATTAATTATATCCTAATTTAGCTTGGATTTTAAGGGGCATTCCTTTTGCAAAATGTCTTCTGTTTTCTGGCAGACTTTAGTGCATTGTTAATGTTTATTTTGGATTTTTGCTTGCAAAATTGTTTTCATACACTGCCGATTCCCCTCTATCAAATGCAAGGCTATGTTACAGAAGAGAAGTGCATGATTCTTCAATTTGCTTGTTGTCTTGCATACTAAGCAGTAAAATTAATGATTGTTCATGGTTTTTGTGGCTAAAAGTTACATTCACCCCCAATTTTATGTTTGTTTTTTTTATCACTGATTTAGTTCTATTTGCATCCGCATACATGATTGGAAAGTGGAGCAGATGCTTTTTATAAAAAAATCATGGCATACATGTTTCCCCCTATATGTTCTTTCTTGGCATGTTTTTAGTTGCCATATGTATTACAGGTTTAAAGGACCACTATACTCTGTATTTTGTCATTTGGATTTATTTTAAAGTAACCATTAAAAATCAAGTGTGTCAACTACACTAGTAGTTATCATTTCATGGTCTTACCTTTACAGGTTTTACTGCCTGTTGTGCTGTGATGCCTAGCTCTCCCCATTTTGCGTAGTTGGGAGAGGACAGCTATCTGCACTAGTGTATGACTGGTCTAAATCTGAGACCTAATCTACACCAGTCAGATGAAGGAGCCAAGCGCCACGGGTTAACAGGCAGAAACCTGTAGGGTAAAAGCTTGACATTATAGCTACTAGCATTAGTTTAAACATATATGCATGTACTTGCACTTTAACAGGGGTGTGTAGACTTTTTATAGCCACTATCACATATATAGTTGTGAGCGTACGGGTCGTATCTCACGCTTGCGGGCTCGCATAGCGAGCCCGCGGCCCTCGCGTAGCGAGGTCACTGGGCAAGGGCCTCAGTTGCTGGCATGGAGCGCCGAAGGCGCTCCATGCCAGCAACTGAGGCCCCTCGCGAAGCGAGGGCCTCAGTTGCTGGCGAGGTCACTGGGCACGGGCCTCAGTTGCTGGCATGGAGCGCCGAAGGCGCTCCATGTCAGCAACTGAGGCCCCTCGCGAAGCGAGGGCCTCAGTTGCTGGCGAGGTCACTGGGCAAGGGCCTCAAACCCTCGCAAACTTCACGTCGCTACTCAAAAAACACGACACACAAATTACGACACTCGCTAAATTTTACGAGGAACGCAAAAAACGTACGAAACACGTTACCACACATTACGACCTCGCAAACATCGGACGCAACACGCCAACATACAAACATTTAAAACACAATACATACACACAGCACATACATAAAAACCTTACCTACACCAAGAGGGAGCACCCAGGACCTCAAAAATGCAACTTACACCTCGATTTTACTCGAAATAAAACAGTTTAGAGACTAAAAAAAAATCTAAGCGAGAGAAAAAATGGCCGCCGAACAAAACTAAAACGAGGCTACAGCACTCTAAACTCGCAAAACACCACAAAACACCTACGGATATTCCGATACAGACCTAAACCACACATTACTCGCCATTTTACGCCAATGCGGAAGTACACGACTACGCTAACGGTTTGGTCTCGCGCACGCACAGTGTTACACTGCACACATTGCTGACACTTACACAGCAGCTCCACACCACTAATGCTGCAGCAACATCAACACAGATTGCCAGCTCTTCATCACAATGCTTCAAAATAGGTACACTATATTCATTTACTAATTTAGCTACCTTACAATTTCATTGCCGTCATTTTTTGACGGGCAATTCGCTAGTATATATATATATATATATATATATATATATAATCCCAACTCCAAAATTATGTGTATTGGCCCTGATATAGTACAAATATTTCTACTTGTCCAACTTTACATTTTTAAATCCCTGTGTTTTTAATTGTACCCTTAACTGTGATAACGATTAATCCATAAAGACATACACACTATCGGTCCATGTTAGAAAGGGATACATCACATCAATCAACACTTCAAACCCCCCCCCCCCCCCCCCCGAGACATTTTGAGATAAGCTTCTATAGAGGTTTTTGTGCAGGAAATAGCTAAAAGGACTAGATTTCACTGGGAATAGAATATACCTGTTTACTTTATTTTAGTAAGAAGTGCTTAAAAGCTCTGCTTAAAATCATACAATTTGTACCTGTTTGGGTCTGCATTCTGTAACTCATGCAGCTCCTGAATAAACAGACTGCAAAGTGTAGTGTTTCCAATTAGCCTGTCACTGACCTCTCTCCAGGAGAATGTAGCAAAATGCTACCACTGATGGTTTACTATGAGACACTGCACACCCTTTACTTAAAAGTACACCATCTTCATGAGCTTTCCATGGTCCTTAAATATTTCTATTATAGGTCATTATTTACATAGCATAAAACAACGGGGAAACAATTCAACCATTGCCCAAAAAAATGCTATCCATGCAATTTGGTTGTTCTTATTTTATCTAAGGACAGTGTTGGGAAACACATCTTGTCTATTGTCTGGGCAACTAAAAAGATATAAGCCAAAACACAAACCTACCATTGATGTTAGTTTCTCCTCTGCAGAGTCTGTTGTCCCGGATTAGCTTCTTCATTTAGTAATTATCAGCCACATAGGTTATATTCATATTTGCATGTTGATCTCACCACTGTTATTAGTATTCTCTACTTGTCTTAAAGCAATTATTGCTGATAAACATGTTTCAGTTCATGGAACATGGAATTATTTTCTTTCTCTTAGGGTTTGTTAATCGCTTAATTAGTGTTGCTCCAGAATATATGTCTCAAGTTAGACAAACCACATTTGTGGCATGTTAATTTTACGAGAATCATTAAAAGATCGCTATTAGTCGGTCTGGAATTTGTTAGCACTTCTAAAGTGGGCAGTTAAAGAATGCTTAAAAAGGTATATATGTTTCTTGGGTTTTAAATGTTTGGTAAAAAATGGGCTGTGATTATCAGAACATGTGTTCTATAGGTAAGTTCTGTACTTACAAAGTTATAGACAGGAATGTAAAACCCAGCTTTGCACACCCACAGGGAGCTTACATAATCAAGTACACTGAAAATAGCAGAGAAAAGACAGGCAAAGGCACCTCAGGGTTCAGCGGGGATGCACCTTAATAACACATTAATACAATCTGTGGCTATAGCCAGGAGTGGACAACATGATCTAAAACTTATGAGCCAGATTTCCTGTTACTATAGGAATCCTGGGAAATGTCCACCCCTGGTCACAACTATGCATTTTGTTTTTGCTGCCAACATTAGCAGCTGTGTAACATGTTAGAAATACATTACTTTGACTCTACTAGTGTCTAGAGGCTGACATGCTTGTCTACGAGGAGGCTAGAACATAGTAGGAAAAGGAGGATTTGCAGTTTTATTGCTACTGCCTGCTTCTGAGCATGTGCAGGGCTGGGAGTATCAAGTAATAAAAAGGATAAGCTCATTCATAAAATTATACCACAAACCAGGTCCACTCTCACCTTACTCCTCAAAACAAGACAAATAGGTTTAGTTTTGGCAGGACAAATAGTATTAATCAAAAACTTCATTTTTAGTTATACCACAAAATACTTTTTTGGAAATATGTTCTGTGTGAATATATGGATAGCTAAACCTGACTCTCCCTCCGTCGCGCGCGCGCACAGTTGTTAAGACGTGAACTGTGCATGTGCAATTACCTTACCTTTAGGGCTAGTAGCTTGTGATTAACCCCATGCACACATTGCACATGCTGAATACCTTGAGTTTGCTAGCAGTCACATAGTCATGGAGGTTGAAAAAAAGACTTTTAGTCCATCAAGTTCAACCTTTTAAGATCTCCTCTGATCTGCAGTATGCGGATGAGTTGTTAATCAGTTGATTTTGAGAAGTTTAATGTTTATTTTGGTATTTGTTTTCATGCAAAAAATGCTTATACACTTCTGATTCTCCACTCTTAGATGCAATCATAATCCAGGAACCTTAAATATGCCTTTAATTAACCATTACACATACTCTGTTACATTTTCTTTGTTTGAACCAGTTTTGATAAAGCTATTTTAGATTTTAACTAATGTTATAATTAAATGTAGAATTATTTTAAGAATAGAAAGAAAATTCTATCCCCTTCCTCCACCAAGCTCCTGTACTAAATGTGTCTACTCTCTAGAGCAGCGGGTGCAATATAAAGCTCTACAGCCAAATGTGGCTAAATACATCTCTATGATCTTTCCCAAATCTGGGGCCACAATTATGCAGCTTCACCCTGGACAGTCAAGAGACTACAGCTGCATTTTTTTCCTGTGTCCACTGCAGCTGCTCTGTAAAATAAAAGGCTATGTGGATGAATAGAAGACCAGAGATAAGTCATATCACATTAAAAACACCAATATTATCAGTAATTTTAACATGCATATGTTTTGCTCTGGATGATGCACATCGTAAATATATAAATCCAAGGGGAGTGGGAGGAAAAGGACTGTTTTACACTTCAAGTAAACAGATGTTTTATATACTACAAGGTAAAAACAAATATGTGAACCATTGAAGAAACCAGCTATTCTTATGCATGTAGGCGAATATTGGAGTTCCATTGTAGATCAATTTTTAAAAATATACTTTTGATTTGAATATCTAAGCTTTATTTTAAAAAAAAAATGGGAAAGATGATTTTTACGAATTAAAAACCATACTTTACATATATTAACTGCCATTATTATTTGCTGTGGAATTCCAATTCATTGTTTCAACTGCTTTCTCAACAGGGCAAGTCCTTCTAGAGGGATATCTCCGTTATTTCTGCTGAATGCAGGCTTTTGATTTGCTACATTTCTGCAAAAAATAGTAAATGGAAGTTTCCCTATTTTTACCCATTTCTAATGCTGCTCATATCAGAAACACATTACATTAATCCATTCTATACACATACCATCTTTTTTCAGATTAAAATAAAACCCACACCCCTAGAGATGCCTTTATAGGCACCTCATACTAACCAATAGAAAAACTGCATTCAAGTACATTTTTAACCTTATACCAACGTTCCAGCCAATAGCAGCATAATGCAGAGATCCAGAGGATGAGCTGAGTTCAAGGGGGAAGAGAGGTGTGTGTGTGTGTGTGTGAGAGCAGCCCTGTTTGAACAGCTTTGTTCCATAGGGGAGAAGAGGTGTTCGGTGGGAACAAAATACTACAAATCCCATGATGCTTTGCTACAGAGACTTCATACCAATATATTGTTAGATTGTTGTAGCCATAGGCAGCTACAATAAATTATTAATTATATCCTAATTTAGCTTGGATTTTAAGGGGCATTCCTTTTGCAAAATGTCTTCTGTTTTCTGGCAGACTTTAGTGCATTGTTAATGTTTATTTTGGATTTTTGCTTGCAAAATTGTTTTCATACACTGCCGATTCCCCTCTATCAAATGCAAGGCTATGTTACAGAAGAGAAGTGCATGATTCTTCAATTTGCTTGTTGTCTTGCATACTAAGCAGTAAAATTAATGATTGTTCATGGTTTTTGTGGCTAAAAGTTACATTCACCCCCAATTTTATGTTTGTTTTTTTTATCACTGATTTAGTTCTATTTGCATCCGCATACATGATTGGAAAGTGGAGCAGATGCTTTTATAAAAAATCATGGCATACATGTTTCCCCCTATATGTTCTTTCTTGGCATGTTTTTAGTTGCCATATGTATTACAGGTTTAAAGGACCACTATACTCTGTATTTTGTCATTTGGATTTATTTTAAAGTAACCATTAAAAATCAAGTGTGTCAACTACACTAGTAGTTATCATTTCATGGTCTTACCTTTACAGGTTTTACTGCCTGTTGTGCTGTGATGCCTAGCTCTCCCCATTTTGCGTAGTTGGGAGAGGACAGCTATCTGCACTAGTGTATGACTGGTCTAAATCTGAGACCTAATCTACACCAGTCAGATGAAGGAGCCAAGCGCCACGGGTTAACAGGCAGAAACCTGTAGGGTAAAAGCTTGACATTATAGCTACTAGCATTAGTTTAAACATATATGCATGTACTTGCACTTTAACAGGGGTGTGTAGACTTTTTATAGCCACTATCACATATATAGTTGTGAGCGTACGGGTCGTTGCTCACGCTTGCGGGCTCGCATAGCGAGCCCGCGGCCCTCGCGTAGCGAGGTCACTGGGCAAGGGCCTCAGTTGCTGGCATGGAGCGCCGAAGGCGCTCCATGCCAGCAACTGAGGCCCCTCGCGAAGCGAGGGCCTCAGTTGCTGGCGAGGTCACTGGGCACGGGCCTCAAACCCTCGCAAACTTCACGTCGCTACTCAAAAAACACGACACACAAATTACGACACTCGCTAAATTTTACGAGGAACGCAAAAAACGTACGAAACACGTTACCACACATTACGACCTCGCAAACATCGGACGCAACACGCCAACATACAAACATTTAAAACACAATACATACACACAGCACATACATAAAAACCTTACCTACACCAAGAGGGAGCACCCAGGACCTCAAAAATGCAACTTACACCTCGATTTTACTCGAAATAAAACAGTTTAGAGACTAAAAAAAAATCTAAGCGAGAGAAAAAATGGCCGCCGAACAAAACTAAAACGAGGCTACAGCACTCTAAACTCGCAAAACACCACAAAACACCTACGGATATTCCGATACAGACCTATACCACACATTACTCGCCATTTTACGCCAATGCGGAAGTACACGACTACGCTAACGGTTTGGTCTCGCGCACGCACAGTGTTACACTGCACACATTGCTGACACTTACACAGCAGCTCCACACCACTAATGCTGCAGCAACATCAACACAGATTGCCAGCTCTTCATCACAATGCTTCAAAATAGGTACACTATATTCATTTACTAATTTAGCTACCTTACAATTTCATTGCCGTCATTTTTTGACGGGCAATTCGCTAGTATATATATATATATATATATATATATATATATATATATATATATATATATATATATATAATCCCAACTCCAAAATTATGTGTATTGGCCCTGATATAGTACAAATATTTCTACTTGTCCAACTTTACATTTTTAAATCCCTGTGTTTTTAATTGTACCCTTAACTGTGATAACGATTAATCCATAAAGACATATACACTATCGGTCCATGTTAGAAAGGGATACATCACATCAATCAACACTTCAAGTTAGACAAACCACATTTGTGGCATGTTAATTTTACGAGAATCATTAAAAGATCGCTATTAGTCGGTCTGGAATTTGTTAGCACTTCTAAAGTGGGCAGTTAAAGAATGCTTAAAAAGGTATATATGTTTCTTGGGTTTTAAATGTTTGGTAAAAAATGGGCTGTGATTATCAGAACATGTGTTCTATAGGTAAGTTCTGTACTTACAAAGTTATAGACAGGAATGTAAAACCCAGCTTTGCACACCCACAGGGAGCTTACATAATCAAGTACACTGAAAATAGCAGAGAAAAGACAGGCAAAGGCACCTCAGGGTTCAGCGGGGATGCACCTTAATAACACATTAATACAATCTGTGGCTATAGCCAGGAGTGGACAACATGATCTAAAACTTATGAGCCAGATTTCCTGTTACTATAGGAATCCTGGGAAATGTCCACCCCTGGTCACAACTATGCATTTTGTTTTTGCTGCCAACATTAGCAGCTGTGTAACATGTTAGAAATACATTACTTTGACTCTACTAGTGTCTAGAGGCTGACATGCTTGTCTACGAGGAGGCTAGAACATAGTAGGAAAAGGAGGATTTGCAGTTTTATTGCTACTGCCTGCTTCTGAGCATGTGCAGGGCTGGGAGTATCAAGTAATAAAAAGGATAAGCTCATTCATAAAATTATACCACAAACCAGGTCCACTCTCACCTTACTCCTCAAAACAAGACAAATAGGTTTAGTTTTGGCAGGACAAATAGTATTAATCAAAAACTTCATTTTTAGTTATACCACAAAATACTTTTTTGGAAATATGTTCTGTGTGAATATATGGATAGCTAAACCTGACTCTCCCTCCGTCGCGCGCGCGCACAGTTGTTAAGACGTGAACTGTGCATGTGCAATTACCTTACCTTTAGGGCTAGTAGCTTGTGATTAACCCCATGCACACATTGCACATGCTGAATACCTTGAGTTTGCTAGCAGTCACATAGTCATGGAGGTTGAAAAAAAGACTTTTAGTCCATCAAGTTCAACCTTTTAAGATCTCCTCTGATCTGCAGTATACGGATGAGTTGTTAATCAGTTGATTTTGAGAAGTTTAATGTTTATTTTGGTATTTGTTTTCATGCAAAAAATGCTTATACACTTCTGATTCTCCACTCTTAGATGCAATCATAATCCAGGAACCTTAAATATGCCTTTAATTAACCATTACACATACTCTGTTACATTTTCTTTGTTTGAACCAGTTTTGATAAAGCTATTTTAGATGTTAACTAATGTTATAATTAAATGTAGAATTATTTTAAGAATAGAAAGAAAATTCTATCCCCTTCCTCCACCAAGCTCCTGTACTAAATGTGTCTACTCTCTAGAGCAGCGGGTGCAATATAAAGCTCTACAGCCAAATGTGGCTAAATACATCTCTATGATCTTTCCCAAATCTGGGGCCACAATTATGCAGCTTCACCCTGGACAGTCAAGAGACTACAGCTGCATTTTTTTCCTGTGTCCACTGCAGCTGCTCTGTAAAATAAAAGGCTATGTGGATGAATAGAAGACCAGAGATAAGTCATATCACATTAAAAACACCAATATTATCAGTAATATTAACATGCATATGTTTTGCTCTGGATGATGCACATCGTAAATATATAAATCCAAGGGGAGTGGGAGGAAAAGGACTGTTTTACACTTCAAGTAAACAGATGTTTTATATACTACAAGGTAAAAACAAATATGTGAACCATTGAAGAAACCAGCTATTCTTATGCATGTAGGCGAATATTGGAGTTCCATTGTAGATCAATTTTTAAAAATATACTTTTGATTTGAATATCTAAGCTTTATTTTAAAAAAAAAATGGGAAAGATGATTTTTACGAATTAAAAACCATACTTTACATATATTAACTGCCATTATTATTTGCTGTGGAATTCCAATTCATTGTTTCAACTGCTTTCTCAACAGGGCAAGTCCTTCTAGAGGGATATCTCCGTTATTTCTGCTGAATGCAGGCTTTTGATTTGCTACATTTCTGCAAAAAATAGTAAATGGAAGTTTCCCTATTTTTACCCATTTCTAATGCTGCTCATATCAGAAACACATTACATTAATCCATTCTATACACATACCATCTTTTTTCAGATTAAAATAAAACCCACACCCCTAGAGATGCCTTTATAGGCACCTCATACTAACCAATAGAAAAACTGCATTCAAGTACATTTTTAACCTTATACCAACGTTCCAGCCAATAGCAGCATAATGCAGAGATCCAGAGGATGAGCTGAGTTCAAGGGGGAAGAGAGGTGTGTGTGTGTGTGTGTGTGTGTGTGTGTGTGAGAGCAGCCCTGTTTGAACAGCTTTGTTCCATAGGGGAGAAGAGGTGTTCGGTGGGAACAAAATACTACAAATCCCATGATGCTTTGCTACAGAGACTTCATACCAATATATTGTTAGATTGTTGTAGCCATAGGCAGCTACAATAAATTATTAATTATATCCTAATTTAGCTTGGATTTTAAGGGGCATTCCTTTTGCAAAATGTCTTCTGTTTTCTGGCAGACTTTAGTGCATTGTTAATGTTTATTTTGGATTTTTGCTTGCAAAATTGTTTTCATACACTGCCGATTCCCCTCTATCAAATGCAAGGCTATGTTACAGAAGAGAAGTGCATGATTCTTCAATTTGCTTGTTGTCTTGCATACTAAGCAGTAAAATTAATGATTGTTCATGGTTTTTGTGGCTAAAAGTTACATTCACCCCCAATTTTATGTTTGTTTTTTTTATCACTGATTTAGTTCTATTTGCATCCGCATACATGATTGGAAAGTGGAGCAGATGCTTTTTATAAAAAAATCATGGCATACATGTTTCCCCCTATATGTTCTTTCTTGGCATGTTTTTAGTTGCCATATGTATTACAGGTTTAAAGGACCACTATACTCTGTATTTTGTCATTTGGATTTATTTTAAAGTAACCATTAAAAATCAAGTGTGTCAACTACACTAGTAGTTATCATTTCATGGTCTTACCTTTACAGGTTTTACTGCCTGTTGTGCTGTGATGCCTAGCTCTCCCCATTTTGCGTAGTTGGGAGAGGACAGCTATCTGCACTAGTGTATGACTGGTCTAAATCTAAGACCTAATCTACACCAGTCAGGTGAAGGAGCCAAGCGCCACGGGTTAACAGGCAGAAACCTGTAGGGTAAAAGCTTGACATTATAGCTACTAGCATTAGTTTAAACATATATGCATGTACTTGCACTTTAACAGGGGTGTGTAGACTTTTTATAGCCACTATCACATATATAGTTGTGAGCGTACGGGTCGTTGCTCACGCTTGCGGGCTCGCATAGCGAGCCCGCGGCCCTCGCGTAGCGAGGTCACTGGGCAAGGGCCTCAGTTGCTGGCATGGAGCGCCGAAGGCGCTCCATGCCAGCAACTGAGGCCCCTCGCGAAGCGAGGGCCTCAGTTGCTGGCGAGGTCACTTGGCACGGGCCTCAAACCCTCGCAAACTTCACGTCGCTACTCAAAAAACACGACACACAAATTACGACACTCGCTAAATTTTACGAGGAACGCAAAAAACGTACGAAACACGTTACCACACATTACGACCTCGCAAACATCGGACGCAACACGCCAACATACAAACATTTAAAACACAATACATACACACAGCACATACATAAAAACCTTACCTACACCAAGAGGGAGCACCCAGGACCTCAAAAATGCAACTTACACCTCGATTTTACTCGAAATAAAACAGTTTAGAGACTAAAAAAAAATCTAAGCGAGAGAAAAAATGGCCGCCGAACAAAACTAAAACGAGGCTACAGCACTCTAAACTCGCAAAACACCACAAAACACCTACGGATATTCCGATACAGACCTATACCACACATTACTCGCCATTTTACGCCAATGCGGAAGTACACGACTACGCTAACGGTTTGGTCTCGCGCACGCACAGTGTTACACTGCACACATTGCTGACACTTACACAGCAGCTCCACACCACTAATGCTGCAGCAACATCAACACAGATTGCCAGCTCTTCATCACAATGCTTCAAAATAGGTACACTATATTCATTTACTAATTTAGCTACCTTACAATTTCATTGCCGTCATTTTTTGACGGGCAATTCGCTAGTATATATATATATATATATATATATATATATATATATATATATATATATATATATATATATAATCCCAACTCCAAAATTATGTGTATTGGCCCTGATATAGTACAAATATTTCTACTTGTCCAACTTTACATTTTTAAATCCCTGTGTTTTTAATTGTACCCTTAACTGTGATAACGATTAATCCATAAAGACATACACACTATCGGTCCATGTTAGAAAGGGATACATCACATCAATCAACACTTCAAGTTAGACAAACCACATTTGTGGCATGTTAATTTTACGAGAATCATTAAAAGATCGCTATTAGTCGGTCTGGAATTTGTTAGCACTTCTAAAGTGGGCAGTTAAAGAATGCTTAAAAAGGTATATATGTTTCTTGGGTTTTAAATGTTTGGTAAAAAATGGGCTGTGATTATCAGAACATGTGTTCTATAGGTAAGTTCTGTACTTACAAAGTTATAGACAGGAATGTAAAACCCAGCTTTGCACACCCACAGGGAGCTTACATAATCAAGTACACTGAAAATAGCAGAGAAAAGACAGGCAAAGGCACCTCAGGGTTCAGCGGGGATGCACCTTAATAACACATTAATACAATCTGTGGCTATAGCCAGGAGTGGACAACATGATCTAAAACTTATGAGCCAGATTTCCTGTTACTATAGGAATCCTGGGAAATGTCCACCCCTGGTCACAACTATGCATTTTGTTTTTGCTGCCAACATTAGCAGCTGTGTAACATGTTAGAAATACATTACTTTGACTCTACTAGTGTCTAGAGGCTGACATGCTTGTCTACGAGGAGGCTAGAACATAGTAGGAAAAGGAGGATTTGCAGTTTTATTGCTACTGCCTGCTTCTGAGCATGTGCAGGGCTGGGAGTATCAAGTAATAAAAAGGATAAGCTCATTCATAAAATTATACCACAAACCAGGTCCACTCTCACCTTACTCCTCAAAACAAGACAAATAGGTTTAGTTTTGGCAGGACAAATAGTATTAATCAAAAACTTCATTTTTAGTTATACCACAAAATACTTTTTTGGAAATATGTTCTGTGTGAATATATGGATAGCTAAACCTGACTCTCCCTCCGTCGCGCGCGCGCACAGTTGTTAAGACGTGAACTGTGCATGTGCAATTACCTTACCTTTAGGGCTAGTAGCTTGTGATTAACCCCATGCACACATTGCACATGCTGAATACCTTGAGTTTGCTAGCAGTCACATAGTCATGGAGGTTGAAAAAAAGACTTTTAGTCCATCAAGTTCAACCTTTTAAGATCTCCTCTGATCTGCAGTATGCGGATGAGTTGTTAATCAGTTGATTTTGAGAAGTTTAATGTTTATTTTGGTATTTGTTTTCATGCAAAAAATGCTTATACACTTCTGATTCTCCACTCTTAGATGCAATCATAATCCAGGAACCTTAAATATGCCTTTAATTAACCATTACACATACTCTGTTACATTTTCTTTGTTTGAACCAGTTTTGATAAAGCTATTTTAGATTTTAACTAATGTTATAATTAAATGTAGAATTATTTTAAGAATAGAAAGAAAATTCTATCCCCTTCCTCCACCAAGCTCCTGTACTAAATGTGTCTACTCTCTAGAGCAGCGGGTGCAATATAAAGCTCTACAGCCAAATGTGGCTAAATACATCTCTATGATCTTTCCCAAATCTGGGGCCACAATTATGCAGCTTCACCCTGGACAGTCAAGAGACTACAGCTGCATTTTTTTCCTGTGTCCACTGCAGCTGCTCTGTAAAATAAAAGGCTATGTGGATGAATAGAAGACCAGAGATAAGTCATATCACATTAAAAACACCAATATTATCAGTAATATTAACATGCATATGTTTTGCTCTGGATGATGCACATCGTAAATATATAAATCCAAGGGGAGTGGGAGGAAAAGGACTGTTTTACACTTCAAGTAAACAGATGTTTTATATACTACAAGGTAAAAACAAATATGTGAACCATTGAAGAAACCAGCTATTCTTATGCATGTAGGCGAATATTGGAGTTCCATTGTAGATCAATTTTTAAAAATATACTTTTGATTTGAATATCTAAGCTTTATTTTAAAAAAAAAATGGGAAAGATGATTTTTACGAATTAAAAACCATACTTTACATATATTAACTGCCATTATTATTTGCTGTGGAATTCCAATTCATTGTTTCAACTGCTTTCTCAACAGGGCAAGTCCTTCTAGAGGGATATCTCCGTTATTTCTGCTGAATGCAGGCTTTTGATTTGCTACATTTCTGCAAAAAATAGTAAATGGAAGTTTCCCTATTTTTACCCATTTCTAATGCTGCTCATATCAGAAACACATTACATTAATCCATTCTATACACATACCATCTTTTTTCAGATTAAAATAAAACCCACACCCCTAGAGATGCCTTTATAGGCACCTCATACTAACCAATAGAAAAACTGCATTCAAGTACATTTTTAACCTTATACCAACGTTCCAGCCAATAGCAGCATAATGCAGAGATCCAGAGGATGAGCTGAGTTCAAGGGGGAAGAGAGGTGTGTGTGTGTGTGTGTGTGTGAGAGCAGCCCTGTTTGAACAGCTTTGTTCCATAGGGGAGAAGAGGTGTTCGGTGGGAACAAAATACTACAAATCCCATGATGCTTTGCTACAGAGACTTCATACCAATATATTGTTAGATTGTTGTAGCCATAGGCAGCTACAATAAATTATTAATTATATCCTAATTTAGCTTGGATTTTAAGGGGCATTCCTTTTGCAAAATGTCTTCTGTTTTCTGGCAGACTTTAGTGCATTGTTAATGTTTATTTTGGATTTTTGCTTGCAAAATTGTTTTCATACACTGCCGATTCCCCTCTATCAAATGCATTTATAAATCCACAAAAAACCTTTCACATACCTTTAACAGCCAACCCACATAGAAAATAACTGGCAACACACTCAAATCATGCTTTCCTGTTTTTTTATTGCTGTTAATTCAAGGAAATAAGTTGCATAAAATCCAAAATCTTTTCTAGAAATATAAGTAACCTTTCCAGTACATAACAATTGAAATATCAAAGTATATGGTAAACATACAAATAAAGAGAAGGTATCCCCTCCTGTTTACAGTACAGTATTTTGAATCTTCATATTCTCCATCAGGCAGTCCTGGCTGTTATATCTATCATCAAAATGTCTTGCACTGCTAGAACAGCTCAACTTTATTTTAACAATTAAACCATGTCAAAAAATATCTAGATCAAATAAAATATTTATAAGATTTTTTTTTTCTTAAATTAAATTAAAGCTCCGTATGAACTCTATACTCTTTACCCCCCCATACTCATCCAACCTGCTTCAAATAAACAGCTTATACAAATACTATATAAAATATTACGTAAAAGAAAAAAATGTAATCAAGACTTTTTTTTTTTCTTCAAGTTTTGCAATTCATGAAGCGGATTAACATGAAACGGGTGTTTTACACTTACATACTATTTTTTTTATTTTTATACAGTTTATTAAACACACATTAAATTTATTAGCTCATTTTTTACTTTCTGTGAAAGATGATGAGCTGGAGCAGCCGAATTAAAAAATACCTCCAGCAACAAGAAAATTCATGAGGAATGCAAAATAAAAAAAAAATTACTTTAGACATACAGTGCTGGTAACTCACTGCTGTTTAACACAAGGAGCCACTTCCAGATAACCTCAGTGCACATTGGGAGATCAAACATTACCTGGAAGCAAGACGTGTAGTGCATATGTTGGCTATTTAAGAAGAATAAAAAAAACTGAAACAGCAGCATTAGTTCTTTAACATGGCATAAACATGTTTAACACACTCAGAAATTCAGTCTTTCACATTAGGATTTACTCTGTGGTAGAATGGTAAGAAATAAAACATATATAGTAACTCTGCTAATGAGTTAAGAGGCCAACTGGGGGGGTGCATAATAAAAACAGTGAAATCATGGAGAGATAAGCAATAAGGACAATTAAAACCTAAACAATATAGGTTACCTACGTTTAAAGCATTGCTTCAAAGAGTGCTTCATTTCTAGATTCCAATAACTATTATTGGTCAATGGAACCGACCAGTTGTAGACAACTGAAGGCAGTGACTGCAGAGAAAGATCAACTTTGTCTTACATGTTGCAATTCAGCACTGAATGGTTGGGTTAGGAGAACAAACAAATATGACCCCTCTCCATATGAAATCTAGAATTATTTTTACCGTTTCACATAAGAAAAAAAAAAATCATGGTAAACAGTGGACACAAAGCCATATCTTTTTACTTGTTAGACACCAACTCTTCTTGTCCTCTTATCATAAATGGATAAGCAGGTACAGAGGTTTATTATTTTAACCAAACCATGCATTTACAAACAAAATAATAAAGGTCATCACATATGACCAGAGAGCAGCCATAGTGAATACAGGAGATTGGCGTGAGAGAGGAAGCAGGAGAGGAACATTATATCAGAAGAACTTCTCATGGGCTTGTGTTGAGGAACGTAGTACTCGAAATCATTGCTTCTCAAATTAATTTTCTTCTCTCTGAATAATAGCTGTGTCCATCAATGCATGAGAGCATTTAACTATACACTAATCTTCTTCAGTTCAGTATTTATATATAATGGCACCAGTAATGAGGGTTTCTTTACTCCTTTAATGTGATGGCAAACGGTTTGCTTTGAAACATAACACCAAAAGGTAAACCGAGAATTCCATACCTTAATATTATGAGCAGGGTAACTTATTTTTATTTATTATTTTTTGTTTTTGTTTGAGGACTGGTTTCAGTCAGCAGAATCCAAGGTATCATGGGTACAGGGAAGGGGAGGTGCATACCTCAGCCTGTAAGTGCCTAAAACAGGAAAGAGAACTGCTAAGTCAGTGCTTACAAGGAAACAGGTAAAACAAAAAGTGTGGAGGAGGAAACGAGAGGAATAAAACAAAAACAGAAACAAAAAGGCACTTTGTCAAACTTAGAATTAAAGCTCCAAGCAGGAAACATTGATAAAGCACCTTTAAGGCAGAGCCCTATTGAAAACGTTCTTGAGAATATATTATGTGACTTTATGAATCATATGTTGGGTAAAAATACACCATTTTCTTCATTTGGCTATACAATGCAAACACTTCCTGAAAAACTGTAACACAATGGACACAAAATAAGGGAGTTAGAGGCACAGGATAAGTGGTCAGGCACAAAAGAATACAAAGGATCAGGGAACACGAGGGACTACTAAAGTCATTATTCACCCCCCCCCCCCTTTTTTTTTTCTTTTACAGGAAAAAAAAGAGAAGCTTGCAATGGTGAATAACTTCAAACATGACACTTTGCATTGTTGCACACTGTAAAGTGAAAGCACATTACACATACATACACACAAACATACATCTAGATCACAATCTCCAGGTGGAAGAAAGCAAGAGAGACAAGGACATTTAGAAACAAGTCCTTTGGGAGCTATCACGGTTACCTTGCTGATTGGCCTCCATAGCTGGCTGTTTACACTCCTGAGCATAATGCCCAGTTACCCCACAATTGTAGCACGAGATGTTAGCATTTTTCTTGGACCCTGATCCACTAGCGTTGGCTACCACATTAGCCGCTGTGTACATTGGATAGAACCTTCCATAACTTGGTACCTGCTGCATACCATAGTTAGCCTGACCCCCGAGCACAGGGTCATGCATTAGTCCATTGGTGTAAGAAGCCTGCTGCAGGAAGAATGGTAGTTGTGTTCCATTGTTCTGATGTGCTTGGTTGAGGTAGGTGCCGTTGCAAAGAGATGGTAAAGGAAAGAAAGGAGGAACTCTATACACCTGTCCATGGATGGTGTTGGGATAATAATAATTGCCCATAGGTAATCCTCCATTATTCCCACAGCTGCATCGGCGCCCACATGAGCCACATGCACCTGGCCCCATTTGCTGAGGTGGTAGCAGGGTGCTGTTCGTGCTTGTATTTCCAGCAGCAGCACTGATGAAGGATGTGCTATCACTCTGTGCTGTACTGTGAGTTAAAGCAGGGCTTGGACTTGGAGCTGGGCCTGGTGTGTGAGTGGGTATAGCAGGAGGAATAGTAGCTTGCACATGCCCAATGCCAATCGCTGTCTGAGGCGATGCAACAGTGGAAGCAGAATGAATCACATTTGTGTTTGGAGGACGCAATACACCAGTTGCAAGTGTAGCTGCAGACAACGGGTAAGAGACTGATGTAGGTGCTGGGGAAATGTTGTTTGATGGCATAACTACTTTAAGATTTGTAGGTGCAGACATGACCCCTGCATTTCCATCAGAATTAGGCACTCCCTGGTCAGGAGCAGGAGATGCTCCAAACTCTCCTGGATTGTGAACTGTAATAAAGGCAGCACTAACAGAAGTCAAGCCCAAGCTAGTCTGCGTTGATCCATTCACTGTACATGCCTCTGATGGACCCGGAGGAGAAGGGATTTTTAGCCTGTGAACTGGTAGATGCAAAGGATGGCTGCTGGGCTGAGCATTACAAGGGAGAAAAGGAGATGGCACAGGTAGAGATGACGTCAATATGTCAATACGTTTTTCAGATTCTCCCATGATTGAACCAACAGATGAAACACCAACTCCAATTGAGCCCTGGGTAAATGCTTCCCTTACTGGAGACATAGAAACAGGGCTGGCAACAAGTAGTCCAATCGGTTTCCCTTCTGCAGGAAGTGGTGGGGAAAGTACAGATTCTGTCTTCTCTACACCATTGTGCATGACACAGTGCAAAGGAGCCATGAAAGAAGGAATGTGAAACTTGGAAGCGTTTAAAGCATTATCGACAGTGTTTTCATCACTGTTAGTATGAGCAGTTAACTTGGCTTTGGATGCATTAACAGTACCAAATGTTGTGAAACTGGAAACACCATGTTTTGTCGAGTCCTCTGAATTTCTGTCTGTATCTGTGAAAGAGAAAATATATTAAGAAAACAACAAACATGAAAGAAAAAATGTATGCAAACTGATGTCAAACCTCCAAGGGAAAACTTTAGGTGCATATATGTATTTCTATTAGTCAATTATTTGTACACATTCTTTATATTTACTGAGCTTGAATGACAAAAAAATACTAGATTAAGGAAAACAATGGCAAATGCAATGTTGGTAGAAAATATGTAACATTTAATGCAAGGGAGAATAGATCTAAAAAAAACGTATACTGGGAGAGCTGAGCAGAAACATGTAGACTGGACATTGTGAACTTATACAATAGTCTGTTAGAGTACCATAAGACATGGCACTGCTTAAAACACTTAACTAAACCAGCAGAAACTGTTATTTTTAAAATATTTACCAGGTAGATTACAATTGTACTGAAACCATTAATGTACAGCTTCGTGTACTTTTGGGTTACAAAAACACTGCTATCTTAACCTTGCCCAGACCAAAAACTGGAAGAAAAAGTATACTAGTAAAAATTTTTACTGAAGAATTTAAAAGAAAATATTTATCTAATGGTATATAGAAAAAAATTGGAAAGAAAATATAGGCAACATGTACAGTAAAGGAGAAGCTAAGCTGGCAGGCAGTAATCATGTGTACTCATGCACACACTCAAACATTAGATATGTGCAAGTATAACAAATATCTATATAAAATACACATAAAAATGTATTGTACAAGTGTTTTTTTTTTAAAGTGAGGATGATGTTTTGAATATTAGCATTCAAAGAGTAATGAGCCCCATCCATTATATTACTGTTCTATCTTGTGCAGTTATGATGTGTATGTGGTACGCACTAAAGAGAAGCTTCAGAAGAAAAGAATGAAACATTAGGAAACCTCTAGAACTTTATTTACAAAATATTGTCCATATCTAAAAGAAAGATATGAATAAGTTGCTGACTACTCTTGAATTCTGGACTGCTCTATACTATATTAGACCCTCTCTCCAACTTTTATTACAGTTAGACATGCACAATGTCACTCGCACATGGAGCTACCCCTGAAAAGCCAACCTCTGAAAGTGAAGAAGAGAGAGACAAAGCTTTCTGTCCTGTCATGTCTTGGGCTAGAAGGGGAACTGTAACTCTCCGAAGAGGTTTCTCCACATGTTTCATGCCCAGACCCAACCTCCAATGTTGGCTCTAAAGATAAGAAAGACAAAATAAATGCTCTTTCATTCTGCATGTGGCCAATGTTAACACTGCCGTCTACTCCTCTTTTATATAACCACCTTATAAACGCAATTATTTATCTAAAAAGTCTACATTCTCAATCAATAAAACTATGAATTTTGGATAAGGTAAATGCACTTCTATGGAAAATTGTAGGCTGAAAAACAAAATCAATGGACTTTTGACTCATGAATTGTTATTTGTGTTTAATGTAACAAGGAAAGTTGCCTGCCTGCCTAAAAAAAAAAAAAAAATATGTATATATCTATATTAGCAATTTCCATTTTTCCAACCACAAAAAGTATGCATCTATTAAACAAACTCTAAAAACTTATTGGTGAGTGAACAGACACCTGGCAAAATGCTATTTTCCTTAAGAAAAGTATAGTTTATAATAAGGTGAAGCACTAGACGTCAGCATTCCAGACTCAATAAAGCTGTTCTAAAAAAAGTACTTGGACACTTTAACCAACTGCTCCTCAGCAAAAATAGACCTAAACCATGGTAACTTAAGGCCCCCAGATGGAAAGAGGGAGTTGAACATCCATGCTTCAAAGAAACATTATCAAAAGCAAGGGTGATGTATTATGGCTACTGAACTCTTGTATTCCAGTATGTCACGGGATAAAATAAACCTAATCAGTAGATTCGAATCCTGTCAAGTAAATATGATGAGAATAATAAAGGACTCAACAATAAATGTTGCGGATATGACAACATTTCCCAAATCTCCATTTCGGTTAGTAACTTTTTTATTGTATCTGATTAAACAGAGATGCACATTAATACTGTAACAAAAAGAAATGTTGCACCAATGTACACAGTACAATAGAGGTATTTTAAAATACAACACGCATACTAAGCACTTGCCTTTAATAGTAGTGGTTTTCAGGTTCTGTCCTGGTTTTACCCCATTTGTTCTGCAGAATGAACGGCCATCAATCTTCTCTCTGTTATTCCTAGTGAGAAAATATCAAATGGCAGGCTTTACAAGCACAACTATATTTTTTTCATCACTATTATACACACACCCAGATAAAAAAAAAAAAGATTAATGCAAGAAACATTCTATTTATCAACAACAATTTTGATATGTAGGTAATCAAATCCTTAGTGAGGCACGCCGGCCTAGAATATTGTAGACCCTAAGAATTCAACAGACTGCTTGTGCAACACAGGAATAATGATTAGGGTATTATATGTAGGAAAAACATTATTTCATGCAACTATACCTTTCAGGTGCTGCAGTTCTTCTATCACCTGTACGTGGGCTCCATTTATTTGTTGTATGCTGTTGAGAAATCAGAGACATTTAATTTGTTTTTATGAAAAAAAAATTGGTGTGGGTTTATTCACAGTTTATCGATTATAAATAGGTTAAAAAGCATCAAAATATTACAAAAATGTTCACTGGTTAACAAGTAACAACAAAACACATGATAGGTTTTATTAAGGAGATGCAGAAAAGGTCAATTTGTGAAGACATGAAGAGTACACATAAAAATAAAACACTTCCCTTTTTATAAGTTTTAACTACAACAAACTGAGGTACTTTAAATTTGATATAGAAGACTTATTTTATGTACTAAGTTCCCCTCACCGAGGCCTTATTGACAATATTTAACATCAGTGTCCAGTTGAAGAACAACCTTTTATTTTCAGATAGGACTGGTTTGCATTATTGTGTGTAAAACTTAGTGGGCCTTCTCAACCAAACAATCAAGCAATCTCAACCTAACAGAGCATGATCAAGTAAAAGGGGCGGGTTACAATAATCAATGGCCCACTAACATTTTATTGGGTGGGGCCAATGGTTAGCTGTAAGGAGGTTTTACCTTCAATACCTGTGTGTGAGCTGAAGGTGTGAAGTGAAAGGCATCAAGAAGTAGGGCCAATTATATCATAGCCCCGCCTGCTTCCTAATTCCATGATGGTCCAGTCACTAGGCAGAGCTGACCACACTGGCTAGTAAGGTACAGAGTGCTGGATATAAGCAATTCATTTAGAAACATACAACAGATCACGAGGAGTACAATGGGCTTCCAGGCCAATAAGGAGGGAGCAGTCACATTCCTCGTTGGCGGGAAATTCAAATTACCAATATGCAGGAAGATTTCTCGAAATACCTTACATTTTACAAGTGCCAGCTTTTATTTTCTGATTGCCATGGTAACCTTGCATCCAGCATTTGTAGAGCCCTGAGCTAGAAGCATTAGTTAGGGGTTTCAAACTAATTCATCAGAAATTTCAAAAAGGAAGGCTTTTCCCACATGCTTTACAACACATCTGGTGACATTAAGTTCTCTAATTTTCACAAACAGTAAAGAAATCCTTACCTGGTCTGCTAGGCGTGTGCAGTGCTCAGGATGGGGAGATCCAAGGCAGTTTTGCTTCCTCCAGTCTGTCCCACCATTTTGTTCAGGACGTTGCACATGAAGGGCCTCCAGGGAGGAGCTTTTAGTAGCAACAGAGCTATTAATTAAAAAGGCCATAGTTTGTGAAAGATAAATTGAACACACAAAAGTATATATAGATATATAAATGTATACAATCCTAAGGGAATGCCTACTACTTTATCAAGCATAGAGCACGTTATTTTTAATAAGTACACTCACATGTCTCAAACATAAGATTGTTTAATTGGCAGAATAAGAACTTTCCAGTCCAGGCTTAGTCCTTCATTACAGTATGACCATTAGAAATAAAGCCGCAATTCTAAATAATTATTTGTAATAAATATAAAGGATGCTGCTTACAAAATAATTCACATGAGCCACTTACTTTGTAACCGGGCATTTTCCTGAATGTTCACTGTCTATTATCACATGCTGCTGAATATCTGAAAGAAAAGATCGCTATGTAAGTTAAAAATGTAAAGTAGGACAATAATTGCCAACTGCAAAACAAACATTTGTGTAGAACATCTCAAGGTGTTCTTAGGCTTTTCATTAGGTGACACGCTTTAAACTTGTATTGACTTGGATTTTGAGTCCTTTAAAAAAACGGAGAAGAGATTACAGACTTGGCCCAAGCATCCCAGCAGCCAATCTACATATTCTCTAGTTATTAAAAGGGTAGTATATGTTATAGATATTCTTTATTCATTAGATCAACTGGAGATGTACTGAGCAGTCGTGTAAAAGAGGTTTATAGCAAATAAAAATCTGACAATGCAATTTTGTTTTTGTGTTACTAAATTATATTTATAATAGGCAGTTATAAAGTGTTTATTTTTGTATTTAATTTATTACACCATAAGAGAGAAATACTAAAAACCTTACAGCATAGCATCCTAGATAATCTAGTCAAGGGATACATGATACATTGGCTTATTTCTTCTATTCTGGAATAGAATTCCAGGAACAAAGTCTTTAAGGAATTTGTCAAGAAATTGCTCTCCCTCTAAAGGTGGCACAACCACACAGAACAATTTAAATGTGGCAACATATGTTAATTCGTATGCGACAAAAACATTAGAAAGGGATATCCAAAAGGTACTTTACAAATGAAAAATTATTCTGATCAGAGCACATTTTACATGAAGTGAAATTCGGATCAAGATTCAAAAACAAGTCTCAGATGAGCTAGTCTGTGCTAAAAAGTAGTGTGTCAGACCAAGCTCTCAGACTCACCTTCTTCCTGACTGGAAGCCTCAGAGCTGTCTTCCTTGAAATGTTCAGATTTACATGACTTTGCAGCAGTCTGTAAATTACCTGTAGGCAAAAAACAAACAAACAAAAAAAAGTTTTAATTTTGCACCATTGCTATATCATATCAGTAGATTTTTATGCAAGAAACCATTTGCTTAAAAAGAAAAAACAAAACAAAAACAAAATGTATTCAAATAAAAATAGCACACCGGTTAGACTGGGCTTCCAGGGCCAAGTACATTAAATTTAACGTTCTTGCTTGTGCATTATGATAGCCCCTTATGCAACACTGGTGGTAATCAGTATGCATGGGGGAGGGAAGGCAACTTTTCACCCATCTGCTCTATTCCCCCTCCCCATCACCCCCTGAATGCCTAAACAAAGCCATACAGATATTACATTTCTGATAAAAAAAAAAAAAAATGTCAAGGGATACCAACACAACATTGTTTATGTAAATCTGCAAGTTTTCAATCTTACACAGTGCTTTGGGGAAAGCTCTATGGACTCCAGATTCTAAGCTCAAAGACAGGGCCCGCCATCTTTGTAATGTGTTAATATTGTTTTTCCTTGCTCACAACTTATGTATAGCACTACGGAATATGTTGGCGCATTACAAATAAATAACAACAATAATAATAATAATAACAATAATAACAACAACATCACAATAGCACATATCTTAGTCCTTTCAAATCTGCTTTAAAGAAGAAGAAAAAAAAAGCAGATAAATACACAGAACTTACACATTTGTTATCTTGCCTTTAGGATTTAATTATCAATTTTCATTGCATGAAAAGTGAACAAACTGCTTTAAGAATGTTATTACCTTCTTACCAACATATATACTCTCTTTATTCGCTCAACTTGATAAAAAAACTAAACTTTTTTTTGTGAGGATATTTTTACTTTGTCTCAAAAAGGAAAGCCATTTTAAAAAAAGGATATGGAAGTTTTCTGTTTCTTACAAGGAATATACTGTACCTGTGTAACTATTTATTTTTATGTACTTTATTTTATTAAGAAGTGATTATAAGCTCAGTTTTACTGCCTAAAAAGCAACAAATATTACCTGCTTGGTTGGATGTGCTCACTGCAGTGTATGCAGACTATGTAGTAATGAATGTGTAGTGCCCCATACTAACCAGTTAGTAAGCATCTCAACATAATGCTGAGATGTGATTCCTGATAGGCTATAACACTACACTTCACATACAGCCCTACAGAGTTATATGCTGCAGTGGACAGACCCATAAATAGACGATTTGATTTAAAAAGCAGAGCTTTTATGCACTTAGCCACACACAGGAATATTATATATGTAGAAAAATAGAGAAGAATGTCTTATCCCTTTAACACCCACTTTCCATGCAAACACATTAAACCTGTTATTTTGAAAGCATGGTGGCACTAATGAATTTATCAAGATGTTAAAGTATCATTAGAGTTACAATCTACTTCACAGTATGCAGAGTACAATTAAAAGATGCATATCAGTCTTATAAGCACAGCTCATAACTTATACTCAAGTGTCGCAAAATTGCACGTCAGCACTTCTCATATTACCAGTGACATTATCCTGCAAGCTCACATTTCTCAGTCTTAATTGTCATCTGTTCCAAAATAGAACATGGGAGGCATCTTTATACCGAAAACACAGCACCAAACCACTCGTTACAGTTACAATGCAGAACACTTCCCAAATTATATTCTCACTCCACAGAAAAAGAAATAATAATAGGCTTGCTTACTATGAGGATGACCAGATTCCACTGGAACAGCCAGAAAGAATTTATGTACTCTCTGATCTTGCAGGAAATCCTGGGATGGGGACGAAACCATCTGCCTACAAGTAAAAAAAAAACGAACAATAAAATACAATTGTGTGGCATCAAAGAATGTCTTATCTACAGGTATATCCAGATCATATAAGGACATTTTAAAAATTGCTGGATACACAGTATGTGAGGCCCAACAATATGTAATGGCTTTTATTTCACCTACTTGTATTGATTTAATTATTTTGACAAAAAGCAAATTGCATGAGGAGTGACCTTGGAGCCACCAAGAAACAGAGCTAACTAAAGCAACACTGCCGTCATTTAAAGAGAAAAAAATATTAAAACGCTTTTTATTGATGTCACTGGCCCCTCCACATGATTAGCTCAGCCCCAAGTCAACACAGAGGTAACAGCTCTACTATAACATGCTTGCAGCTGCACCATAGGCACCAGTCAGTGAATGCACGACCCATCATAGCCCAGCAACCTTCACTGAGCGTGTTCAGTTTGAAGCAAAACCTAAACTGGTCATATTATTTTGAGTTCTGAACACTGAGCAGACAGGACCAGCACAGTAAAGAATGGAGGCGAGAGGGAGCATGAATCAGCTCAGTATAGATACAGACAGCTGGAGCGAGGAAGAAAAGAGCTATGAGGAAGGAGTTGGAAGAGGAGGTTTTCCAGAAATTGGTGATGTGTAATGCTGTCTACGTGGGCTTGAACCACGACTGTACACGTCATTAGATTCCCACTTAATGGCTACACTGTTCAGGGAGGCAATGGAGAAAGGCCCAGGAGAGAGCGACAGGGAGTGAGGGCAAAGGAGTCCTCACCAGGTGGCAACAGGAGGCAGCTGGAGACAAGATTCATAGGGGAATGCAGGGACAGCAATTACAAAGCAAAACAGCTCTATTGTAACATGCTTGCAGCTGCACCATAGGCCTACCCAGTGACACTGCAACCTGCACTGATCATGCTCAGTTTGAATTTCGAACCAAATAATTTAACTTCTCACAACTCATTTGCTTCTTTCAATTTCTAAAAATACTTTACTTGTTATCAATTCTTGTTCTTCAGACATACAATGTGCATAAATACAAACAGAATATTTGCATTTGTCTTTCTGGCTTTTTTACAGCTAATTTAGGACACTGGAGCATGCTCTGAAATATCACAAAGAAAGTATTTTCTATCAAGACTAGATCTACAATACAGACAGATAGGGCAGTCTAACTGATATTAATTAGCTCTGATAAGTGCTATGGCTCCAGGTGTTCCAGTCTAGATAAGAGCACTTTAAATATAGTCAGGTAACAACATATGCATGACAGCAATACATATTTATAGTATTTTTAATCTAGTCAAGGACACGTTTCATACACATATGAAAGTAACACTGCATTTACAAAAGGTGCGAAGCCTAGATTACCTGATCGCTGGCTCCAAGTCCATGTGAACGTGATCAGCCCTTTTTTGTGAACACTGATTAAGTGCACGTAAAATGGGCTGATCAAAAGCTTCAGTGGCCAAATCATTTGGGAGCTAAAGAGGAAAAAAACATGATATATAATTATTTAAGCGAGATAATGAAATTATGCACCAAGGCACAGAGAATACTACAGCAAAAATGTGGAAATGTGCCCATGTAAACAATTAATCGGATCCAATACAGGTCTGACTAGTAATGCACCCTTTTGGGAAAACAAGCTATTACATTTTGTTTTCTCCTTGTATTGTCTTGTCTAGACTGAAATTTTGGAATTAATTTAGCAGTTGGTTGAATCTAGATTTTAGTTTTCAATACAGTTCACAGAAAATGAACTGTGGCAATTTTGGGCTTAAAGCACCACTGAATATTCAGTATGTTTTTTTTCTTCTGCAAATGTTTTTTAGAAAGTCAAATTGAAAAAACATTTGAGGAGCAAATTAATAGTATAAGACCACATGACTTCATACATTCACTTGCGAGTGCTAAATAGGAGCTTATACGTTTTTTAAAGACTCTGTATCTGTTAATATTTTATACTAATGTAAGACACCATTGGAATCAAGTATACATAAAAGTTACATGTGGCTATGGTACATACTTTTAACAGGAAGTCCATCAGCTCCTGGTATGACTTTGTCACAGATGTTACTGAATGATCAGACCAGGTTACCTGGAAATAGAGACATTCAAAATGATTCTCTCCAAGACTTTACAACTTAATTGGAAAGTTATTTAAGTAATTAGTCAGTCAAACTATGAAGATTTAGATAGTGTAGAACAGAAATGAGGATTATAAAAATATAGATTTGTTATATAATAAATATATATATACTATTTTTAAACGTCTCTTTAATATAGGCATGCATGCAATTTTGAAAACCAAAAGCAATGCCGAAACAGGTTGTATACTAAAGCAGGTAAGTGATATAGAATAGTAATAGTAGTAGCAGTAAAATACATGGAATGGCCTTCAAAACAGAAGTTATAGTAATTAATGCAATAAGTAAATTATATTGAAAAATAGGAGAAGCACAAATAATCTGAGCCTCTGTAAAAGCATCAACATAAATACAACTATCCAGTGTTAGGGAATTCAATAGAAATATGCCTAGAATGAACAAATTACTTAAATTAACTAGTTTTGTCCTGCTCTTAGTCAGCACAGCGGAGTCCGTTAATTTGAGGGGTATATATGCATATACTTCTCTTTGCCTGTGGCACGCATTGCAGCAAAGTGGTATGGCCCTTGCGATTAGTGCCTGTGGGGCTCATCGCAACGCCTGCAATGAGCGCCTTTGGCTTCGCGAGGGTCGCAATTTTTAACATTGCGGGACGACAACTCACAATTACGACAACTATAATATGTGATTTTAAGTATGTACAAGTAAAATGACAGGAACTATATCTAAACAGAAGCATAGAAATATGTTGCAAGTTTGTTCATATTATGAACAGTAATTAAAAAAAGGAGAAAAACAGGACCCATAGGTTACAAACATGGTACAAGAGAACAAATATAGAATAACCCCTATGTAGTATGGGCAGCTGTATAAAATGTTAGAAGTAACAGCATTTAAATCTGGAATCTTAAGTCCTAGAACAAAAAATATTATTTTTTTTCTTTATTTCACTGGGTGCGGCCTCTTTATTCATTTTTTGAATAGTGACTAAAGAATGCAAAATAATGATGTAAAAATGTATATAAATAGTGCTAAGTTTTTCCATCTCTTGATGTAATGTGTTTATTCTTGAAATGTTATAAAATAAAGTTCACTGAAAAAAATTCATACAGACATTTTTTTCATGAACCCTTGCTCCAAGGCCACGTTTCTGACAAAATAAATCAATATCCTATTAATTTGTGTAAAATAGTATAAAGTATAAAATATAGAATATAGAATTATTAGTGATCAAGAATGTATATGAATAACGCGCCAAAGAAACACTGGTGGCCAACAGACAGCACATTTCACAAATGGCTCCATGACACTAATTCATAGGAAGGCCAGAATAAATTATTCTTTCTTTTTTTAATCAGAAAAATACTTTTCCTAAAATATCTGCTCTGCTCTCAATCAGTCTTCTATCCGCATTGTTTTCAGGTGTATACACCAACATTGTATAAGTGTTTATGCATAATAAATATATTTAATACAGAGTTCCTATATCTTTAAAAACAAGAACTCTGCCCATTTGTCTGATTAGAGTCCTGAAATTGAACAATATGAACTTAATTGAATTAAAAAGATCATAGTAATGGAGGGAAAGCATCAAAGTTTTAAAACTGATCAGTTCAAATAGTATTTTTATAAAAACTCTTTCTCCACTTAGATTGAGGCAACACTTGGGAAAAGCTCATTTATCATACATCAACTATAAATCATTGTATATATTAATAAATATAAGCCATTAGCAGTTTACCGGTGTTACATATATATTTGTATATCGCTCATTTTAATTTAAGGAAAGAGATGAGGTACTTTTCAACCTGTATGTGTGCCACCCAAAGATGTAATTGAATTTGTCGTATATATGGCCATCATTTATATAGTTGTCAGTGTTGGTCACGTTTGCGATGTTGGTCACGCAATGTTAAATATTGTGTCCCTCGTGAAGGCACGCAACTGCGAGGCACGTGTGACTTTTAGGCTGCAATGAGGCGTGAAGGCGCTAATCATGAGGTCCGCGGGACTTGGGCTGCAATAAGCCCCAAAGGCGCTCATTGCAGGGCTCAAAATCAGCACCGAAGCACGTAGACGCAACTGTAGCCCTCACAAACAGCCACGCGGCTTTGCAAAATCACAAATTTAATGGCCGAACCACCGAACTTAAAAACTACACCATAAAAAAAAAACAAATATGCCTCAAAATTAACTCACACACTAAACAGGGGGAGATCCAGTGAGCCTGGGAGTAACGGCACAAGTTAATTTGAGGCATATTTGCCGTTTCTCCACAATCAAAAATGGCAGCTGAAAAAAACGTTACAGGATGAAAACGAGGCCGAAGGCAGTAATAGAGAGCCCAAAGCAAGTAACACTCATCGTGGGCAATTTCCTAGTGGCTATATAATACAAATCATTCTGTCAAACATCCTACTTTTACACTGATTATTGCTGGAGCACACTTCATATATTTTAACAAGTAGGCCACATATGTTAAATTGTAAAGAGATGTCAAATATATCTTATATGATATCACAGAAATGTAGCATTACTTCACAAACTCTCCGGCACTTAAAGGACCACTGTACAGTAAAAATACATTATGTTAAAATGTAAGTACATGCATATCTATACTCCATTTATAATGTTTAAACTAATGCTAGTAGCTATAATATCAAGCGTTTACCCTACAGGTTTCTGCCTGTCAACCTGTGGCGCTTGGCTCATTCACATGACTGGTCTAAATCTGAGACCTAATCTACACCAGTCATACACCAGTGCAGATAGCTGTCCTCCCCCAACTACGCAAAATGGGGAGAGCTAGGCATCACAGCACAACAGGCAGTATAACCTGTAAAGGTAAGACCATGAAATTATAGTTACATAGTAATTAAGATTGAAAAAAGACTCTCAGTCCATCAAGTTCAACCTGTGAAGATCTCCTCTGATCTGCAATATGCGGATTAGTTATTAATTAATTCGTTGTTAAATGATTATTAATAGTATAGTATTGGGAGGATGAATAAAGAGTTAGTCGATCAAGTTCAACCTTTTTAGATCTCTATTAATCTTTTTAATATGTGGAGTATTTATTATTAATTGATCCGGAGGAAGGCAAACAGAAAAAAAAAAAAAACAACATCGAAACTTTGCCAATTGTCTCATAAGGGAAAAAAAAAGCTAAATTCCTTCCTGACCCCAGAAACTGGCGATCAAATTTCTCCCTGGATCAATATTCCTTCGCTAGCTATCTAGGATAGCCTTGAATGCCCTCTTTATTCAAAAATATATATAACCCCTTTTTGAAGTTGTCTATCGAATTCGCTGTTACCACCTCCTTTGGTAGAGAATTCCACAGTTTAACCACCCTAACTGTGAAGAACCCTTTTCTTTGCTTAAGGTGAAATCTTTTTTCCTCTAACCTCAAAGGATGTCCTCTTGTCAGTTTAAAACCTCTTGGTACAAAAGTTCACTTGACAAAGCTTTATACTGACCCTGGATGTATTTAAATAAGGTAATCATATCGCCTCGTAGACGCCTTTTTTCTACCGAAAATAAGTTTAGTTTGTTTAGTCTTTCTTCATAACTTAACCCCTCCATTCCCCTTATTAGTTTTGTAGCCCTTCTCTGTACTTTTTTCAGCTCTAAAATGTCATTTTTATGAAGTGGTGCCCAAAATTGTACTCCATATTCCAAATGAGGACGTACTAGAGATTTGTATAGTGGTAGAATTATAATTGCTTCCCTAGCTTCTATACCCTTCCTAATACACGCTAATATTTTACTTGCCTTTGCAGCTGCTGCTTGGCATTGAGCACTGCTACCTAGGTGGTTGTCCACTAGTACTCCCAAATCCCTTTCAATATCTGATACACCTAGATTTGCTCCATTCAGATTATAAATTGCATGGCTATTTTTCCTTCCCAAATGCATAACCTTGCATTTATTTGTATTAAATCTCATCTGCCATTTAGCCGCCCATTTCTCCAATTTATGCAAATCCCTTTGTAGGGAAAGTACATCATTATCTGATTTTATTACCTTGCACAACTTAGTGTCATCAGCAAAAATGCAGACACTACTTTTGAGTCCTACTTCTACGTCATAAATAAACATGTTAAAAAGGAGAGGACCTAATACTGAACCTTGAGGAACCCCACTTATCACATTACTCTAATCGGAGTATGTTCCATTCACAACAACCCTTTGCTTACTGTCTTTTAGCCAGCTCTCGGTCCATGAGCAGATATTTACTGCAATTCCTGTATCCCTTGGAAGACTAGTGAGCAAACTATGTGGCACTGTATCAAATGCCTTTGAAAAATCTAAAAAGACTACATCCACTGAGTTGCCTTGATCCAAGTTCCTACTAACCTCCTCATAGAAACTAATTAGATTGGTCTGACACGACCTATTCTTTATAAATCCGTGTTGACTGCTACCTATGATCTTGTTCAAATAGACATACTCTTGTATTCTGTCCCTTATTAACCTTTCTAAAAGCTTCCCAACTACAGATGCGAGGCTCACTGGTCTATAATTCCCCGGATTTGCTCTTGCTCCCTTCTTAAATATAGGTATCACCTCTGCTTTTCTCCAGTCATCCGGTAGAGACCCTGTAGTGAGTGAGTCTTGAAAAATTAGATAACACGGTTTGGCTATTACAGAACCCAGCTCCCTCAGTACCCTTGTATGTATTCCATCAGGACCTGGGGCTTTATTAACATTTATTTTCTCCAATCTCTTTTGGATTTCTTCCTGCGTTAATCAATTATTTCGTGATGGTAGTGTAGCCCAATTATGTTGCAGTGTCCCAACCACTGGTACCTCCCTTGTGTATACCGACGAAAAGAACCTATTTAGCTCATCTGCCTTTTCCTGGTCACTAATTATCAGATGGCCTGTGTCACATTGTAATGGTCCTATAGCTTCCTTCCTCGCCTTCTTCCCATGAATATATTTAAAAAATATTTTAGAGTTAGTCTTACTTTCCATTGCAACTGACTTCTCATTTTCTATTTTAGCAAGTCTAATAGCCCTTTTGCAAGACTTGTTGATTTCCTTATAGTCACATAAAGCTGCCTCTGTTCCCTCCTTGTATAATTTAAATGCATGTTTCTTTTTCCTCATCATGATCTTTAAGTCATTGTTAAGACACATGGGATATGATTTACTCCTATTCATTTTATTTCCACATGGTACATGCCGATGAGTATGTTTATTTAGTAAGGATTTGAATGTTGTCCATTTATTTTCAGTATTTTTCCCTGTAAGTTCTTTGTCCCAGTCTATATGTTGTATTGCTGCCCGTAGCCCATTAAAGTTAGCCCTTTTAAAATTTAGAGTTTTTGTTGGCCCCTTACAAATCTGTTTTTTGTATTCAATCTCAAATGATACGGTATTGTGATCACTGTTCCCCAAGGGTTCCCCTATTTTTACATTTGATATTGTATCAATATTACTTGTGATGACTAAATCCATTTATCCAGTTTATTTCAGGGTAATTAAAAGTCTCCCATTATTAGGACTTGCCCATGCTTAGTTGCATTTCCAATCTGTAACAATAATTGTATTTCCTCACTTTCAGCTATATTTGGGGGTTTATAGTATACTCGCACCAATATGCGTTTAGAATTAGCTCCTCCACTATTTAGCTCAACCCACAAAGATTCAATGATGCAATCCATCCCTGCTATAGAGATTGTACCCAAGTGAGAAGTCAGCCCAGTGCTCTAAAAACCCCAAACCCTCTGCACTGCACCACTTTTTAGCCACGCATTAACCTCCCTAAGCTCCTTCTGCCTCCCTGGGCTAGCACGTGGCACTGGTAGTATCTCAGAAAATACTACCCTGGAGGTCCTTGCTTATTCCCTAGTTCTCTAAAATCATTCTTTAGGACGCTCCATCTTCCACTAACTTTGTCATTGGTACCAATGTGTACCAAGACCGCCGGTTCATTACCAGCCCCTCCCAATAATTTATCCACCCGATCCACAACATGCCGAACCCGAGCACCAGGGAGACAGCAAACTGTTCGATTGCTGGGATCTGGGTGACAAATTACCCTGTCTACCTTCCTAATAATAGAGTCCCCTACCACCAAAACATGTCTGTTGCTCTGCCTATTCTGCCCTCCCTCTCCTCCAGTAGAACTGTTCTCCCGGCTGTTAGAGGGAACAGCTCTATCTGGCATTGCCATTCCTGAATGGACATCCCCAACAGTTTCACTCAATCTGGCAAATCTGTTGGTGTTTGCCAACTCAGAACTGGCCTGCCTCCTCCTGTTCCCCCTGATTCCCCTTCCAACTGTAACCCAGCTACCTCCCTGGCCATCATCACTAGCCCTAGCTCCTCCCTCCATACTAGGCCCAGCTAAACGGTGCTCCGTGAGCAGCACCCCCCTTTCCAGTGGAGCATTATCTCTAAGTGTGCAATTCTCCTCTCCAGATCTTCAATTTGAGCTTCCAGAGAGGCAACATGCTCACACCTGTCACAGAGGTACGGACCCTGGATCATCTGTTCCAGTAGTGCATACATTTGGCAGGATGTACACCGAGTGAGGTTGCCACTGGACTGACTCATGATTATCAGTTACAAAAATACAGTGAGAAAACAAATCAATGTATTTTTTATAAAGCTTGCTTTTCTACACCTTAACCCAAACAAAACAGAAAAAATGTATATTCGTTTGTTTTCTGTTTTTTCTTATAATATCCCTTTCCTTTGGATTTCCTCTTTTTATTCACTCTCCTACACACTAACTACACTTACCTATAAATGATTGCAAGCTCCCAAGCTCGCTGTTCCCTTGTTAAAATAGACCCCACCTACTCGCCTGCACAATGATAAATGAGCACAGGACAGAAAACACTGCACTGCCTCACAGAACTGATTCAGCAGAACACAACAAAATGCACATAGATAAACCTTTACACAGGCCAAGCCACACCCACTCTACCCTGGACCCGGATTACAGCCCACAGGAAGAAAACACTGCACCGATTTACAGAACCGATTCAAACAGAACCTCACACAAATGCACACAGATATAACTTACACAGGCCAAGCTACACCCACTCTCACCTGTATCACTGATTACTGCAACAGGACAGAAAACACTGCACTGATTTACAGAACTGATTCAAACCGGAAATTATAACTACTAGTGTATATGCACACATGATTTATAATGGTTACTTTGTATTTTGTCATTAGGATTTATTTTGGAGTATAATGGTCCTTTAAACCTGTAATACATATGGCAACTAAAAACATGACTAGAACAAACATAGGGGGAAACATGTATGCCATAATTTCTTATAAAAAACATCTGCTCCACTTTCCAATCATGTATGCTGATGCAAATAGAACTAAATGCGTCATAAAAAAAACAAATTGGGGGTGAATGTAACTTTTAGCCACAAAAACCATGAACAATCATTAATTTTACTGCTTAGTATGCAAGACAAAAAGCAAATTGAAGAATCATGCACTTCTCTTCTGTAACATAGCCTTGGTTATTATTCCTTGTAATCATACAGGTTTCTATTGGCAACACAGTAGTCTCTCACCTGACAAACTACTGGCACATCCAACCTTGTACTTCTTGGTACCTCAGAAGTATATATTATCACAGAATAGCTGAAGACCCATGCAGTTGTGTAAAGATACACATAAAGAGGAGGAGGAGGAGATTTTACTGTTTTTCTGTCATTCTTTGGTAGACAGAACTAAATGTTCTTTTATACGGTGTATGGAAAATTGTGTCAATATAAAAATAGCTATAGAGCTGTGAACATTTACAGAACATATAAACTCACCTTAAAAGTGTATTCTTGATTCTTGTCGGCCCTTTTCGTCTGCACACCTATGAAGTTTATATTTTCAATATGTACAGCTGGGAAAAAACAACAAAACAATCAATTAGCATTATTTTTTTATCCAAAATGTTGCTCACACTGCTGTGACTACAGACATACAAAATGTACATTTCTGAAACATGCATGACTAAAGCTCTGCAAGCAAAATAACCCAATGCTCACAAATGCTACTTTAAAAAAAGGACAAGATTAGTTTACAGTAATCAAATAAAATATTGAGTGTGGTAAAGGTACAAAATGACATCTGCTAGGCATGCTAGGTTAACAATCACTCATCAGGAATGAGCAGATACGTACTTCAGAAAAATTAAAGGGACAAGGACATAATCTTTATCTGCTGTCTGGGCCCTTTCTATAAAATGTTTCCACCATGTTGTGTCATTTTTATTTAGTTTATTCTATGATAAAGCAGAACCTTGCTCTGATTTCATACAACAAGTGGATCAGAACAAGATCATGACAGACTATCTTTTTCTGTCTACAGGAAAACACACTATGAAAGATGGAGGAGGACATGGGAAGTCTACAGCTTGCAACTTCAACCTATGACAGAACACATACAACGTTTTGACATTTCATCCCGAGGGATCTAAATGTATATGACATTAATTTCCACAAAATGTACCTTTACCCAAATAATAAATTGTACCAAAATAACAACAACAGACTTGTGCCAGAAGTTCTCATACCTTCTCTCTGAAGTTTGTGAGATGTCACGGTGACCCCATTGTGTGTAGCAGAACCATTTTCCACTAAGTGGTTTTCACTGTCTGGCAAGTACTCGTGGATGTTCTCCTGAAAGAAAGACAAGACATGTTTAAAAACTCTCACACATACTGAAAGACACTAGAAACTAGCCTACCCACAAAAAAAAAAAAAAATGAAATTGTGGTCTACATGAATTTATCATCTCTTGGCGGAGCGGTTTTTACTAGTTTGCTTCTGGATATATGGTCTAAGGAATGAATGCAAAATTAAAAACACCTGCTAAGAAGTCAGAACGCCACTTAAATATATAAAAACAATTAAGCAAATGCCAGGAGTAAAAAGTTATTTGATGTGAGGCATAACATGACACTGAAATAGGTTTACAAACTCCTTACATTTGTGTAGCAGCAGGCAAGGAGGTGCACCGTAAGCTTTTATAGACCAATTCCACAGTAATTGTACACCAACTCAAGACCTTCAGAGAAAATCCTCAAGTCATCGGAATAAAACCTCTACCAAAGAAAAACAACTCCACAGGGGTGTGCACTTAAAATACCCATAAAACTTGTACTACTAGCGGTTTACAGCAACAAATAGAAAAATGATCACTTCCATAGTTAGTTAGAAGGGAATTCCCCACTACCATGTAAAGAGATGATGCTTTTAAGGTGCTAGCATGATGCACTAAGTGCTAGAACGGACTCAAGATATAACTTCGACAACCAGAGTTATGGTTTTAAATGGTTAATGATGACTGGTTGTAAAATTTTGTTCAAAGTACATTAAAGGACCACTATAATTTGTGGGGAAAAAGTCATGTTAATGAAGAATGTTACAAAGCTAACAATTTTATTATCTATGTAAGCCAGGAGCAAAGATTTTTTTAGAAAGCTTTTAATATTTTTAGCTATGCAGAATGCTTACAATTGACAAAATTAATGAGACACTATAAAAAGATATATATATTTTTTTAAATACAGTTGTCGTAAATATATATATATATATATATATATATATATATATATATATATATATATATATATACGGTATATATATATATATACGGTATATATATATATATACGGTATATATATATATATACGGTATATATATATATATATATATATATATATATATATATATATATATATATATATATATATATTACTGTTGTGGTAAGCTTGAAACAGCTGTACATGGATAGGATTCTCAGCTTGTTTATAATCCAACCTTGGCTTTGCATAAAAGCTGTGTAATGCATAAGCTTAAAGGAAGCCATGTTTGATAATGGCTATGGATTGAAGAGTGAGGCATATTTGCATGCCCCTGCTCAGCTTCCCAGAATGCAGTGTAATAACAGTTTTTCCTCGGAATTCTGAGCTGGAAGCAGGTTTTTTTTAACTTGTTTTAGACAGACATTCAAATGTGAACACAGATGTACCATTATATATATATATATATAATATGTGTGTGACACAAGGTGCCTGCTTTTGGGTTGTGAGAAGGAAGGAATAGGTGTGGAGTCCATTTCAATCTTATCCAATTATATTTGCAACCCTCTCTTCAAATACAGCCAAATCGCACACCCTCATGATATAGCTGAGGATGTGACGTAAAAAAGAGTCTTCAAATATTCAGATTTTCAGTGAAAATGCTTCTTCATGTGCATGCCTTTTGAACTACAGGAGCCTTTAAGTATTCTCTGTGGGGGCCACAATTAACTACCAGTTTGTGCACACAATAACTAAGCAGCAACTATAACATACAGTGAAATGGTACATCAAAAGAGGTGCAAGACAAAGTCCGAGTGTTGCTGGAGTAACACTGATGAATCAGCAGGTTCCCATGTGCTGTGTCACTGCACCAACCTGTCTTCACATGTTACTGATAAGCTTGGGATTTGTTTGCACCGATTTGGGGGACAAGTAGACAACGCGAAAAAAACTGTCATTATTGTACAACATTTTGTAAAGAAAGAGTTACAATTAGACTGATGCGAAAAACATAGCCCAATAATATTTCCTTTCTGATGCAGTTTGTAATGTATCCAGTGTGAGATGTAAATAAGGACATTTGTGGTTTCTGTGTTTTGCATTAACGATTTCTAAAAAAAAAAAAAAAAAAAAGAAGATTTATGAGAGGTGGCTGAGGTGCATAACTAACTGGATTTATTTTTAAAGTGAAATGGTTGGGAAATCAGACCCAAGAGAGACAACATTTGCACTGTTTGTGTATAATAACAGAGTTTTTTTTAATGACAAAAGCTTTAACTTAGAAAAATAGAAATTCTCTAATTTATATACAGTCATATCCGTTACAGATACCTTCTTTGAATTGCCTCCTTTAGAAATATTATAAATCACATATCACAAAAATACTCAGAGAAAAATTCACAAACTAGACCTCTCAATGAAGGACAATTCTAAACACATCAACAAGAAGTAAGAGCACTAATACCTCTAATGGACACAAACAAACAAAAACAGACAGAGGAAGAGCTCAAACTGAGAATGAACCTTTGAAGGTTTGTTCTATAGGCCTGGTCACCTACCCGGAGAACAACCTCACTTGTGCCCTTCACAGGGAGAAATACCCAGTGGTACAGAGGTCTGGTCTCATGCAATAGAGTGATCCAGCCCTGAAATACCAGGCAATTCTACCCTGAACCAGAGAAACGGTAGACACCAGACATACTTTTTAAATGCAAATTACTCTTTGGGCTTTGTCGCCCTAAGGGCGATAGGGGGCTCCAGATGTGGATTCCTTACTCCCTGTGCCTTAGGCAGTTCAGTTACAGCCCCAACCGACGTAGCCAAAACAAGTCTTGGTTTTGCCGCTTTTCCTGTTCAGGGTAGAATGGCTTGGTATTTCGGGGCTGGATCACATACATATGCTACAGGGCACAAGTGAGAGAGGAAAAAAAAAAAAGAAAAGAGTGTTTCTCTCCGAGTAGATTACTATGCCTACAGAGCAAACCCACTTTACTAGTGTCTTGTATCTATCTATAGCATAATTAAATATGTCTGTCTATCTCTCTATCTATAGTTCACCACAACAATCATTTAAATATATAGTGAGCAAAAGTAAATATTCCATTACAAATTGCAGGTCTAGGAGTAGGTAGCCATTACGGTTTATACACAGATACAGTTACTACTAGGAAAGCCATCCAAAAAAAAAGTCAGTTGAGACTGCTATTTACTGTATTACAGATGTGTTAAGCAGCCATGAATCAATTAACGTTAACATTTTTAGTAACAGTTACAAAGATTTTTTCCTGAATTAAATATTCTTATTATTGTGAACTTTAAAGCACAATAAACATAAAAATTAATTGTAGATAAGCATGTAAGAACCCGCTCATAAATAATATACTGCACAAGAATGAAATACAATTGTGATGGTAGGGGAGGAGTTATCTTGTTTGAGGTTCTTATAGTAATCAAAATATCTGGAAAAGGAGAAGCTCTTGGGTACCCACCATGCCTGTGATGCCCTTGTTTTATATTATATGACCAAAATAAAATATATTTTATACACCACTGTAAGGGAAAGATGCAGTGTACTGGTCCCTTAAAGGCATACAGAACACCTCAAATGTGTGACATTCCCTATATATGCACACTGGCGAGTTGATGATGAAGTACAAAGTTATGAGGCAGTAGTAACATTTTATGAAGCACATTTGGCAAGCCCTGCTTTAGGATTATGGTTGGGAACAACTGCAGGTTATACAGAATTGTCCCTAAAATAAATGTGAGGTTAGCAATTCCAGGTGGCACTTGAGCACTATAGGATCACTGGTGCAACGATGGCTGATCGGCCCACCAGTTCTTAAGCAGAGAAGTCTTAAATTCTGCACTAATAAAAGTACATACAGACTGATGTCGCCTATTCCTAACATGGACTAGATATTTTATCAGGCAGATAACAAATGACTTGTCTAAATGTTAAGCAGGAAATGAAACTGAAAGAAAACTCAGGCCGTCTTGGTTACCTTGAAAGTCCTGGTCTAAAGCAGGCTTCTCCAACTCTTGTACTCAAGGAGCAGCACCAGGCCAGGGAATTTCCATACAAGCTCATATATGTAAAACAATATGACAGTCACGATTTACCCACTAATTATTCCTGAGATAAGCCGCACTGTTTCTGCTGTATTCTTAAACTGCTGAATATCAGTTAGCTACTTTAATTAACCTGTCTTTGTAGTGGAAAACAATACTCCTAAAGTTATCATACAGTTAGGCCCTTCACCCTTAAAAGACACACATTAGCATAAAGGTCTTAATGTATCAGTCCAGGATATCTCAGAAGTTTTTTTTAATTATCTTTAGAATGGGACTGTCGTTTAAAGCTTCTAGTCAACATGTTATGAATAAAGCGTTATTGCATTTAATACAGACTTGTAGGCAAAGTTGTAAGTTATTCAATTAAAGCCAGAAACTTTATAAGTTCTTGAATGTGCACCTAACTCTTTCGTCAAAATGACAGATATTACTGAGCCAAGTGCTGGATGTTTCCATTACACCTGTATGAGTCATCGCCATAAATTAAAAAAAGAGAATATGTTGTAGAGTAATGGCATATGTCTCAGTGGCTACAGGATCTTTCATGGAGCTTAAAAGAATACCCAACATAAAAAGGTATCAGTAAGCACCATCTACCAATCCCTCCATCAAGTGGTAACAGGGAAGCGATTTACACTGCCTAATAGGGGAAATAAAAACCTTAAGAGGCCTGACAACACAAACCAAGCTGGGTACTTTTAAACTGTGGTAAAAAAATTCCTAGCCCAGTGATCTTATCCAGTGAGTCTTGTGCAGATGCAGGGGAATATAAACAGAAGAATGAGCCGATTGCTAGAACAATAATGCTATTTACAAGACGCCCAGTGTAAAGGATCCCTGCCAAATACAGCCTCGCACTGTCCTTCACTTGTAAGGGGAGGGGGACTGAGCTCTTAGCTGTGTTATGTCACAGGAGGATTCCCTGAAGCTTCAGGCACTTGGAATGCATGGAGATTCTGGCAGAGCCCCCTGACAGGCTAAGCATGGGGGGTCACGCAGATGTTCATGTAGCTTCTCATTACTGACAATATAGCCATGTTTTCAGATGAGACAAGACCTTATATAACATATGCTCTTTTCTTAATATTACAAGGAAGAAATATATAACTAGACCAACGTATTTAGTTATATATTCAGCTCATATATTGCATATTAATATAGTATACTAGCAACTTGCCCGTCAAAAAATGACGGTCAATAAAATTGTAAGGCTGGGAATGCTGTTTGGCACATAATTTAAGGTTTTTGGTCGTCTGAGCACCCTCACCACTCATTGCAAACCACACGCTGAGTGCCTTTGGCGCTCATTGCAAACCTCTCCCCTGGTGTAGTTTTGCTCCTCTAAGCACCCTCTGCGCTCATTCTGAGCCTCGCGCTGAGCACCTTCAGCGCTCATTGTGAGCCTCTCTCTGCTGGTGTAATTTTGGTGGTCTGAGCACCCTCTGCGCTTATGTTACGTGACGCTTTCCTTTTTGCAAGTGTTACGGGCCGCAATTTTTCCATGCGTTTTTTTTCAAACTGCTACGGGTCTTGCATTGTGAATGGTGTAATTGAAGTTTCTTTGCGCGGGTTGTAGGGATGATCGCCTGTGGCGCTCATCTCCACCAGCGCAAAGAACGCCTTTGGCACTCCTTGCCAGCAACTATAGGCTCGCATAGCGAGCCCGCAAGCGTTAGCAACAACCTATATTGCTTAAAACTATATATGTGATAACACGGGTGGGCAAATCTGGTCAAGTCACGGGTGGGCAAGTCACAGTCCTATATTTGAGAATATCCTTTCTGTGCACAGGTGAGTCAATCAGGATGACTGAAGAAGCGATTGACTCACCTGCACGCAGCACGGATATCCTCAAATCCTGGCCTGTGTGTGGCTCTCCAGGAATAAACTTGCCCACCCCTGGTATATAAGCACACAGAGCCGGAAGTGGAGCTGTAATTATTTAACAAAATAATTAGTCAGTTGACTGGGTGCAGGTTCCAATTTGTGACCTTGCAGCCAGTGTTAGTAATGTCCTGATTTACTGTGAGAACAAAATAGCTTTAGTGCAATACATAATTATCTTTCGAAATACTGTATTGCTCAGATATGCTTAAGTGTGGGCCTCCCAAAATGATGACTACCATAATCATGAGATAAATAAAAATAACAAAATCGTAGGAGCATACGGATAGGTCATGGGTTGTTACATATGACTGTTCGTTAGAGCCAGCCAGGTTCGTTAAAAGCCAGCCAAATTGTTTTTAGGAGCCAGGTTATAGATTAATTTTGAAATATATCACATATATAGTTGTCGTATTGTAAGTTTGTTGGTAACCCGATGTTAAAATACACGGGCATGCGCAATGAGCGCCATAGGCGCTCATCGCGAAACCTGTCCGACTTTTCTGCAATGAGCCGAAGCCGCCCATTGCGAGACACGCGACACTTTGCTGCAACGAGCGCCAAAGGCCCTCGCAATTGAAGCCTGTAACACTTAGCCCAGCAAGACGTAGAAAATACAATCAACGGCGCTCATTGCGAGGCACGCAAGACTTGAACAGATAGAGAGGAGCAAGACACAGGGGGACAGGGGTGGGACCCGGGGGCAGAGAGTGAAGAGAGGATCACAATGAGCACCGAAGGCGCTCACGGCGAGGCATGAAAGTGGCGGGTTGGCAAGGCCTGCAATGAGTGGCAAAGGCATACATCACAAGGCCCGCAAGTTAGAGGTGGGAGAGCCTTGCATTGTGTGGCCAGCCTTCAAATTTTATTGCCGCCATTTTTGACGTGCAAATCGCTAGTGTATAATAAAAGCAGTAAACATTTTTTTTAAAGCCTTAGCTCCTGGTTTCCTGGGATTTATCAAGTGGTAGGGTAGTAACTAATCGCAGAATGTGTTCATGGAAAGCCTTGAGCTAAATGATGACAGAACCAATTTAAGAATAAATGGTGAGTAATGTATTTCTCTGATTAACAGCTGCAATTTTATGAGAGTCTTTGTGAAAGTTATGAAATATACACCGTAAAAATCTCCCATAATAAATATACACTCCGCTCTCACTCACCAGGCCCAGTGACACTCACCTCCCAGCCCTCCCGCACATAGTTGAGTATAGCTGCACTGATACCCCAGGCCTATACACCCCATGCCCAGTAACACTCACCCCCGGCCCTCCTACACATGAATGAGTATGGCTGCACTGATAACCCCCATGCCCAGTGACACTCACACCCGGCCCCTTTCCACATAGCCGAGTATGGATGCACTGAGATACACTCCTGAAGCCTACGTCCATACATCCCCCCCAATGACACTCATATCACAGGCCCCTCCTGCACATGGATGAGTATGGCTACACTGACAGCATACAACCCCCAGGCCTATAACCCAGTGATACACTTCCCAGCTCTTCCTTCATATAGTTGAGTATGACAGCTCACCTTCCACAGGCCTATGCCCATACACCCCCTCCATGACACTCACATGCATATGGCTGAGAATTCCAGCACTGCTGGCTTTCCCCAGGCCTATACCCAGTGACAACTCACCAGCAGCCCTCCTACACATGGTTGAGTATGGCTGCACTGATACCCCCTTACACCCCATGCCCAGTAAGACTCACCCCCTGAGCCCTACTACACATGGATGAGTATGGCTGCACTGATACCCCCGGGCCTATATACCCATACACCCCATGCCCAGTGACACTCACCACCAGGGCCCTCCTACACATGGATAATTATGGCAGCACAAATACTCCCAGCCTATATACCCTTATACCCCATGACCAGTGAAACTCACCCCCCAGGCCCTCCGACACAAGGATAATTATGGCTGCACTGATACCTCCAGTCTATATACCCTTATACCCCATGACCAGTGACACTCACCCCCCAGGCTGTCCTACACAAGGATAAGTATGGCTTCACTGATACCTCCAGTCTATATACCCTTATACCCCATGCCCAGTGACACTCATCCCCGGGCCCGCCTACACATGGATGAGTATGGCAGCACTGATACCCCAGGCCTATACACCCCATGCCCAGTGCCACTCACCCCTCCCTCCTACACATGGATGAGTATGGCAGCACTGATACCCCAGGCCTATATACCCATACACCCCATGCCCAGTGACACTCATCCCCCGGCCCTCCTACACATGGATGAGTATGGCTGCACTGATAGCCCAGGCCTATACACCCCATGCCCAGTGACAGTCACCCCCCGGCCCTCCTACACATGGATGAGTATGGCTGCACAGATACCCCAGGCCTATACACCCCATGCCCAGTGACAGTCACCCCCCGGCCCTCCTACACACGGATGAGTATGGCTGCACTGATAGCCCAGGCCTATACACCCCATGCCCAGTGACAGTCACCCCCCGGCCCTCCTACACATGGATGAGTATGGCTGCACAGATACCCCAGGCCTATACGCCCCATGCCCAGTGACAGTCACCCCCCGGCCCTCCTACACATGGATGAGTATGGCTGCACTGATACCCCAGGCCTATACGCCCCCTGCCCAGTGACAGTCACCCCCCGGCCCTCCTACACATGGATGAGTATGGCTGCACTGATACCCCAGGCCTATACGCCCCATGCCCAGTGACAGTCACCCCCCGGCCCTCCTACACATGGATGAGTATGGCTGCACTGATACCCCAGGCCTATACGCCCCATGCCCAGTGACAGTCACCCCCCGGCCCTCCTACACATGGATGAGTATGGCTGCACTGATAGCCCAGGCCTATACGCCTCATGCCCAGTGACAGTTACCCCCTGGCCCTCCTACACATGGATGAGTATGGCTGCACTGATACCCCAGGCCTATACGCCCCATGCCCAGTGACAGTCACCCCCCGGCCCTCCTACACACGGATGAGTATGGCTGCACTGATACCCCAGGCCTATACGCCCCATGCCCAGTGACAGTCACCCCCCCGGCCCTCCTACACACGGATGAGTATGGCTGCACTGATACCCCAGGCCTATACACCCCATGCCCAGTGACAGTCACCCCCCGGCCCTCCTACACATGGATGAGTATGGCTGCACTGATACCCCAGGCCTATACACCCAATGCCCAGTGACAGTCACCCCCCGGCCCTCCTACACATGGATGAGTATGGCTGCACTGATACCCCAGGCCTATACACCCAATGCCCAGTGACAGTCACCCCCCGGCCCTCCTACACATGGATGAGTATGGCTGCACTGATACCCCAGGCCTATACACCCAATGCCCAGTGACAGTCACCCCCCGGCCCTCCTACACATGGATGAGTATGGCTGCACTGATACCCCAGGCCTATACACCCAATGCCCAGTCACACTGCCCCCCCGGCCCTCCTACACATGGATGAGTATGGCTGCACTGATACCCCAGGCCTATACGCCTCATGCCCAGTGACACTCATCACCCGGCCCTCCTACACACGGATGAGTATGGCTGCACTGATACCCCAGGCCTATACACCCAATGCCCAGTGACACTCACCCCCCGGCCCTCCTACACACGCATGAGTATGGCTGCACTGATACCCCAGGCCTATATACCCATACACCGCATGCCCAGTGACACTCACCCCCCGGGCCCTCCTGCACACGCATGAGTATGGCTGCACTGATACCCCAGGCCTATATACCCATACACCGCATGCCCAGTGACACTCACCCCCCGGGCCCTCCTGCACACGGCCTCCTTCAGTTGCTCCAGCTTGTTCCCCATGGTGATCCTCTGGTGGAAGGAGAATGCCGGGTGTAGTGATGCCATAGTACAGAGCAGCACTAGCTCCTCCCGGGCCCCTCCGAGCTCCCCCCGGGCACCTGTGACCTCTCCCGGTTCCTCGTCCTCCCAGCTCTCCAGCAGTCTCTCTAGGCCGGGCAGTAGTAGCAGACGGTACAGACGTCCGGCCACCTCGCGGTTCTCTGAGCTGAGCAGGGCCAGGTACACGATGAGCCTGGAGCGGGAGGCCGGATCACTCAGGTCCCCCAGCAGCTGCTGCAGTGCCGCTGGAGGCTCCCCGCCCAGCCCGTTGGCTCGGCTCTCACAGTCACGCAGATAGTGACAGTCCTTGCGGGCCAGGTCCTCCAGGCAGGATCCCAGGAAGCGCAGCTCCAGCGGGTTACACAGGTCCAGCAGCCCGCAGGCAAACTCCAGGCGGTGCGCCGGGCCCAGGGACTGCACGAACCACTCGTACACCTCCTCTCGCTGGAAGCTCGGGCACACGGGACAGCGCCGCTCCTCGTCCTCCTCCTCATCCGATCCCTGCAGCGAGCTCAATGGCAGCTTCATCTTCAGCATTATCGGTGGCTGCAGCCAGGCAGCAGCTGGGCAGGCGGATCACTGGATCATGCCCACCTCCGGGCGTGTGGAGACAGGACAGACTTCCAGAACGCGCCTTCACTATCGCTGGTTTCCACTGCTGACTCCGTGACGTAGCAGCATTGTCCGCGTCAGACTGGTCGGAAGTCCTGCGCTGTGATTGGCGTAGATCGCTCACGGAAACTGACGGGAGACTTTTGCGCTCTGATTGGCAAATAGTGCTCATTAATCCTGGCCGGGGATTCCTGCGCTGTAATTGGCTGAAAGCGCTCACTGAAAGTGGCCGGGGATTCCTGCACTGTGACTGGTTGGGTTCTCTTATTGGGCGGGGTCTGACACTAAAGCCCTTTTTGTAGGTACCTGAGGTGTGAGAGCAGGAATCCGTGTGTAACGTTGTGCTGTGTGTGCAATACCCGGAATCAGGCCTTCTAAATACACTGCTTCTGGCTACTAAATATTTATGAAAAGGATCATTTATCTGTATGGAGGGTGTCTATCCAAGCTGCAGGAAACAGTCTGACTTGCTCATGTTTTTGTGCACCCAGGGCATACATACATATTATACACACTGTACACATACATACTGTACTGCACATATATACTGTACACATATACATACTATACACACATACTGTACATACTGTACGTACATATTGTACACACATACTTTACACACATACTGTACATACATACATATTGTACACACATACATATTGTACACACATACATACTGTACACACATATATACACATGCCTTTTCGCAAACTCAAAACATGCCATTTTGTTTTTTGCTGAAAGTAATGGCTTTCTTCTGGCCACTCTGCCATAAAGCCCAACTCTATGGAGCGTACGGCTTATTGTCGTCCTATGTACAGATACTCCAGTCTCTGCTGGGAACTCTGCAGCTCCTCCAGGGTTACCTTAGGTCTCTGTGCTGCCTCTCTGATTAATGCCCTCCTTACCCTGTCCATGAGTTTTGGTGGGCTGCTGTCTCTTGGCAGGCTTGCTGTTGTGCCATGTTCTTTTCATTTGGTTATGATAGATTTGATGGTGCTCCTGGGGATCATCAAAGATTTGGATATTTTTTTTATAACCTAACGCTGACTTGTACTTCTCAACAACATTGTCCCTTACTTGTTTGGAGAGTTCCTAGGTCTTCATGGCAGTGTTTGGTTAGTTGTGTCTCTTGCTTAGGTGTTGCAGCCTCTGGGGCCTTTAAAAAAAGGTGTGTATATGTAATGACAGATCATGTGACACTTAGATTGCACACAGGTGGACATCATTTCACTAATTATGTGACTTCTGAAGGTAATTGGTTGCACCAGAGCTTTTTTTTTTTTTTTTTTTTTTTTAATTCGTATTTTTTATTTTTCAAAGAATATCAGAAATGTACAGAATGCGTCAAGAATGTAACATATGTAAACATGTCCATACAATAATAAATAACTTTTTCTTTTTATCACAAAACATATCAATTAAACATCTCCTAAGAAGTGAGAATAACAATTTAATCTCTCCTAGGGTTTGGGTTCTGGGAGTGGTATAGGATATATAACTGCTATTTTAACTAAGCTATTATCCTTTCCTTTACCTCTATAAAGATTACTAGTGTAGTCCCAGGGTCAATACCTGGAGAGATAATTTTTTATAAAAAACAAATAAAAACAAATACTATCATCAGTTGTCTAGTTCTGAATTAAACGAGAGTGGGGAGTTCTCTCCCCCTCCTTTTATTCAACAAAGAATTTACATTTACCTTCCGACTCTACTAGACTCACCTCCACCTGGGCCTCTAATTTTCCAGATGTCCCAACAGGAGGCCCACCGTTTGTATCTCGCGTCAAGTTCCGCTGAGAAGCGACTCATGGTTTGAATATGGTCAATTTTCTGTAGTACTTCTCTAAATGTAGGGGTAGTGTGTTTCCAGTGCTTCGCTATGATGCATCTGGATGCTAGGAAAATTTGGTTGGTTAGGAATTGCTCGCTTTTTGTTAGTTCCTTGTTTGGAAGTCCTAATAGTGCTTCTTCTGGTTTTTGCTGTATAGTTTTTCCCCATAACTTCTCTAGCGTGATATATGTTGCCTGCCATATGTGCCTAATTTTGGGACATTCCCAAAGCATGTGTTTTAATGAACCAATGAGTCCACAACCTCGAAAGCACTTGTCGGGATGCGATGTATTTGAATTGTGTAGTCTCGTTGGTGTGAGGTACCATCTCATAACTGTTTTTAGTGCATTCTCCTTCAAGGTGGTGTTTAAGGAAGACATGTTGGCCTGTTTGGTAACCTGATTCCATTGTTTGTCATCTAATGTGATTTGTAAATCTGATTCCCAGGTTTCCTGATAGTGTGGTTTATCTGCACTAGACAGTTCAGCAAGGTTTTTATATATCACTGAAATGTTGCTCTTACCTCCGGGGTTGTTAATGCAACAGTGTTCATATATTGATTTTCTGTTCTGGCTATTTAATTTTGTAGTCTGAGACAGCGTCTGTTTAATTATCATAAGATTAATCCATTCGTTGTTGGGGATCTGATTAAGTGTGTCTCCCTGAGCCCGAGTCCATGTGTCTGCGACAATAGTCAGATTTTTTTGTATCCACCATTTCATTTGGGATCTTTTGTTTGTGTGGTCAACCTTATGTGTTTGCCACAGAGGGGTTAAGCCCGAGCCTATATGTAGCATGTTTTTTTTTTTATTTATTTCCTTCCAAGTTTTCAGTGAGTTACGGATGCAGCTTGTAAGATTGTGAATTTTTAAATCTGAGTGTAGGCTGAGCCACAAAGCGTGTGATAATGTTATATTATTATTTTCTAGGATTTGTTTTTCTATCTCGACCCATGTAGGGACGGCTTCTTTTTTGTACCAGCTGGTCAATTGTGCCAGTCTTGTGGCTTTATAATAATTAACCAGGTTTGGAAAGGCTAAACCTCCTTTTTGTGTGGGTGCATGCATCGTATTTCTGTTAATTCTTGGTTTCTTGTGGTTCCAGGTGAATTTGAAGAGAGTGTTTTGTAGTGATTTTATGGCTGCTAAGTTAATTGGCGTTGGAATCGCCCTAAATAAGTATAAAACTTTCGGGATAATATTCATTCTAATCGCGTTTATTTTACCAGTCCAAGAAATATTGAATGAGGACCATTTCTCTATGTCCTGCTTGATTTTACTGATAATTTGGGGAAAATTTGCTTCATATACCCGCTCTGTCGAGCCTGGGATGTTAATACCCAGGTAAGTCAGGTATTTTTGGGCCCATTTCATGGGAAAGTTTTTGTCTATATTTTCTACTACTTTTTTGGGGAGAGAGATGTTGAGTGCCTGACTTTTAGCCGTATTGATTTTAAAGCCTGAGATGGTGCCGAATTTTGTGAGTACTTGGAGTAAGTTGGGTAGGCTAGTTATTGGTTCGGTTAGTGATAATAGAATATCATCAGCGAAGAGATTGATTTTGTATTCTTTAGGCCCTACTTTTATACCTTTTATGTCTGGGCAGGTTCTGATTGCGGTCGCCAGGGGTTCCAGGCATAGAGCAAATAATAGAGGGGAGAGCGGGCAGCCCTGTCTAGTTCCCCTGGTGATTTTGAATTTTTTAGACTTAAAGCCCTGGTAAGTAATAAATGCCTCTGGTTTCGTGTATAGGGCCTGTATACCTCTTATGAAGGTGTCTCCTAGTCCTATTCTGATCAACACTTCCCACATAAAGGTCCAATCTATTCTGTCGAACGCTTTTTCTGCGTCCAGTGAAAGTAGCATTGAGTGTATGTCGTCCTTTTTAGGTATTTCTATGAGATTCAGGACTCTTCTGGTGTTGTCTGGGGCTTCTCTGCCTGTAATGAATCCTACTTGGTCCGGGTGGACAACTTTTGGTAGTAACGGGGCTAGTCTGTTCGCCAAAATCTTTGTGTATAGTTTCATGTCTGTGTTAATCAACGAGATTGGCCTGTAGCTTCCACATTGGGCTGGGTCTTTACCTTCTTTAGGGATTACAATGATTTTTGCCTCCAAAAACTCCAGTTTTATGGGAGGGCCTTTTAAGAATTCATTAAATAATTCGTGTAAATATGGGAGTAGGTGTTGTGAGCATTGTTTGTAGTAGTAGTTTGTAAACCCGTCTGGGCCGGGTGCCCCATGTGATTTAGTTGTCTTAATCGCTTCCTTAATTTCTTCTACCGATATGGGTCTAGCCAATTCTTCCGCTTGTGTATTTTCAATTTGTGGGAGTTTTATTGAGTTAAGGAAGTTATTTATTTGTGAGGTGTGTGTTGTGGATCCTGAATGAGGAGGGGCTGAGTAAAGTTCCTCGTAGAAATGTCGGAATGTTTCCGCTATCTCATTTGGTTTGAAGACTAAATTCTTATTTTTGTTACTTATCTTGGGGATGAAGGAATTAGCCCTTTGTGTTTTTAGTTTTTTAGCTAGCATAGTGTCAGGTTTGTTGGCGCTTCTGAACATTGTTGCTTGCGAACGTTGGAGAATGGTCACCATTTTTTTCCTAAGGAGTGAGTTTAGTTGTTGTTTTTGGGCCAAAAGTTCGTCATAGATTTTTGGGTCATGTTTCCTCGTAAATTGCGCCTGTAGGTCTGCTATTCTAGATTTAATAGTGTTCATTTGTGCTTGATCTAGTTTTTTCGTCGTTGCTCCTATTTGAATGCAAACTCCTCTAATGACTGCTTTATGGGCTGCCCACACTCCTCCCCTGCTTACCTCGTCCCCATTGTTAACCGCGAAGTAGTCCTCTATCGCTTTGATAATTTTATCTTTAGATCTAATGTCATTAAGTAAGTGTGGGTTCAGTGTCCACGAAGGGGATTGTCCTGATGGGATGATGCCGTTTATTGAAATCTGGACCAAGTCATGGTCTGACCACGCGATGGGGTGTATATTTGCGTCAATTAGGTTGTGGGCTAGTCGCTGTTGAATCAGCACGTGGTCGATTCGTCAGTGGGATTGGTGTCTAGAGGAGAAGAAGGTGTATGACCTATCTGAAGGATATATTGCTCTCCATGTATCTATCAGACCGTGGGATTTTAGCATGTGTTTGAGTGTTTTGGTAGCTGCTGGTGTGTTGTGGGAAGAGGACTTGGTTGAGCGATCTCTATCTGGATCTAGTACGGTGTTCATGTCCCCCCCTATTATGAGAGTGGCTGGACCCCATCCTGTCATCATTTGTGATAGTTTATTGAAGAAATGTGATTGGTCTGTATTTGGAGCGTAAAGATTAAGGAAGATTATACTTTGTTCCTGAATGGTCCCGTGGATTGCAATAAACCTTCCTTCTGGGTCTAATTGTGTTCTGGCGTGGCAAAAATTTAATCTATTATGAACTAAGATTGATACTCCTTTTTTCTTCTCTTTAGCCGTAGCGTGGTATGTTTGTCTGTAAGTTTTCCCCCAGTATCTGGGGACAGCTAATTTTTTAAAGTGTGTTTCCTGGATCATGACTATGTCCCCCTTAAGTTTTTGATATTCTTTTATAGCTATCCCTCTTTTAACGGGTTCATTAAGGCCCTGTGCATTGTGTGAGATTATGTTAAGGCTCATGGTGTGTCCTACCTTTAGGCTCTTTGTACCTTTTGGGTGGTGAGTCTTTGCGTGACAAGGTTTTGATGTTTTGCTGAGACTGTCCGATAGGCCTCCTGCTGGGACCTCCCGGGGCACACCTGGAAGCAAGCTCTATCAGGGTAAACAAGAAGGTGGAAAACGATGTTAATACAGGTACTGAGATATCAATAAGCCGACGGCGACTCTATGACTATTCTTTCTCTAGCTTTGTTGATAAGTGTTTCGGATTGATTAAGATTCTAATTTAGCGGTGTCACTGAGAACTAGATAGTTACACTGTTAAGTAACAGTTCAGATCTTTGAAGTATTTTTAGAGATAGTAGTATTAAAACTTACTAGAGGGTAGCCTACGCTATCCTCCTTAACTTGATTGGTGAGTCCACCCGTGTCTTTATATGACACTGCGTGGAGTCGCCTGTTGTGGTCTTTTTTAAACTAAAACAAAAACAAATCGCCCTTAGGGGGCTTTTTAGGAAGGCTATAATTTTGTGAAAAGTGGTCTTACATATATTCAAGGTATTTACCTGTTTCGAGGGTTTACTAGAAGTAGTCTGTTAAGAGGCCCAAGGAGGCAATATCAACCAGGGAATTGACTCTGTAGTGCATTAGTTAACTTGTCTTTTTAGAGTTAATGTGGACTATTATGTACATGTTAAGATGCCCACTATCGATTCATGCCCAAGTGGCTATGATTTGAATATATCTCTTGTTTGTTATAAATGGTTCGCGTTCTGGGCCGTTATAGGGCTGTGGGCTCATTGTAATGTGGCTAGTTTCTCCTAATGGGATCTAAGATTAGCTATTGGAAAAGCCTGATAGTGTCTTGTACAGAAACCATCCGGCGGGAAGTGACGTTAACTGGTTTTATGTCTCCTTGGTTTGACTTAGTTGGGATAAAGCTTCCCTCGTAAAGACTAGCAAGACCACATATGGAAAAGAAAGGGAAGAGAGAAAAGGCAAAATGATATAACATAAAACAGCAAAATAAGGTTAAGAGTTCATCTTGTCTGGGCGTGTGACATTTCTCTCTCTGTCACGACGAGTTGACCCTCTTCCTCTCTCTCCCCGAAGTCTGTTTTCCGAGGGAAGCTCAGGATCCGTCTGTAGGTGAATGTTCCAAGAATTCAATAGACTGGTTCCCTCTTCCAGGGACCGGACCGAGAAGAACTTGTTGTCTCTTGAGATGGTCAGTCGGAATGGAAAGCCCCAAGAGTATCTCCAGCCCTGAGCAAGGATGCAGTCCAGAAGGGGTTTCATATTTCTTCTTTTGGTAAGAGTTAGCTGTGATAAATCGGAAAAAATCTGAGGCTGTTGTCCTTCAATTTCAGGTATGCCTCCTCTGGATGCTTTCATAAACAGTTCCTTTGTGGTGAAGTAATGAAATCTTGCTATGATATCTCTAGGTCTGTCTTTCAGATTTGAGCGACCCCCCAGAGCTCTGTGCACACGGTCTAAGGTGTATTGTTCTGATTTTAGTTCTGGTAGCAAAAATTCACACAGTTCATACATGTATCCTTTCAGGTCCGTCACCGATTCAGGGACGTTGCGTAATCTCACGTTCTGTCTCCTAGATCTATTTTCCAGGTCCTCTTGAAACAGAAGGTGATTGGCTTGTTCTTCTTTTAATGAAGCGATTTCTGCTTCTAGTCGAAGGTGAGATTGTTGTAGGTCTTCATATTTTCCCTCAAGTATGTTTGTCTTAGAGTCTATCTTTTTGATTTCAGACTTTAGCTCTGTGGATACTTTCACAATTTCTGTTTTTATGTCTTCTCTAAAAGTCCGAATTAGATCTTTCAAGTCTTGTATGTCACCTTTGGTGCTCGGTGTGGATTGTTCCATTGTCATTGGACCGGTGGGTCTTGTTGCTGGTGGGAGCGTCTGGGGGGTTGTTGTTGTTGTCTTTGGTGGGTAGTAGGCTTGGATATTTTTGTTGCTTTTCCTTGTTGCGACTCCAGCCATAATACTTTGTAAGTCACTTTTCACTTTTATCTTTTGTTAGCGCCCCCTTTGCGTGGGCATTGTAGAGAGATTACATCGTGGGGAGGCTGCTCTCCATGTGACTGGCAAACTGTAAGTCTAAGGTGAAGATAGTATTTCTTCCTTCTATGCACTATTTGAGATGGACACTAGGGGTCACTGGTGTGCTGTGCAATTGTTTTACAGTGACTCTCCCTTCTGTTAGGTTGATTTTACTTTTGCTTTTTTGGCGATGCATCCGAGGTTCTCTCAGTCCATGGACCCTCCGCTAGGCAAAGGACTTCTCTTCCCCTTGAGTGTAAATTCAACCTCTGGGAGGGGGGTGGTGGTGAGCGTCTATAACGGGATTATATGTCTTCCTCTTGACCGAGGGATGTAAAATTTTACCACACCTTTGTCTGCTGTTTGGAGTTGTGGATGTTGTCCTCCAGATTATAGTCAGCACCTCTGTTGCTTCACTTTGTGTGTGCCTTATGTTGTGGTGGGGCTTGCTATATATACAGTGGGCTCCCAGAAATTAGATAGGAGCGTTATGTAATGGCCCTTTTCTTTGTGTCTCCTGAGAGTTATCACTCTTTTGTAGGGGTTTGTTAATTGGAGCTTTTCCCTTATTCTTAGTTTCTTAATTTCCCCCTTACGGAAGTTTGTCCCAGTGCTGTAATGGCTGTACCAGGCTCCTTAGAAAATGGCCGCCGCTTAGTTTTGGCGGGAAATAAGCTTGGTGCTGTTAGGGTGTGGATGGGACAAAATGGCCACCAATTATATATCCAGTGTATGATCCTCTTCATAAAGGGGACGTGTGGGTTCCCCCCCTCGGGGCTCCGTGTCCCTCACTGTCCAGGGTTCTTTAATGACTGTATTATGGGACGTAGTGCCCCTGCAATTACGATGGGCCTTGGTTAGGGGCCAAATTACATGTCCTTTAGTAGCTGCCCTTATTTGGGTGTATACAGAATATTCTTGATATGGCCCTGGGCCTATGCAGTGTATGTGGAGGGGAGTCTGGGTTTGAATCGCCGTGACACCTTACCCTGTAGTCGCTTCTTATCTGTCGCAGGGCCTCTGGGTCTGGCGGGCGGGAGACTCGATGGTCTGGCTCTCCACTGCCGGCAGCGCCCGACTCCACTAAGTGTTTCACGGGAGTCCCGTGGCCTGGCGTCTGGTAAGGTGCAGTCGCTGTAATGAGGCTTACTTGCTTGGTGTCTTTCTTTTATTTATCCTTGAGGGTCCTGCCGCTTGCCCCGGGTCTGCTTTATCGGTGCGATGCAGCGGTCGCAGATATTTGTGCCCTCCGTTGGGACCAGGACTGTGTTGGCGCGGTGTGTCCTGTGTTCTGAGTCTTGTGGACGGATCACCCCTCCGGGGGAAGAGGGGAGACGTCCGGTGCGTCTCAGGAGCCTGCCGGGGCCCGTTTCCACGAGAGTGTGGAAAAATTGCTTGTGCCGCTCCAGAAAAATATCTTCGTGGTCCTGGGGAGTCTGTGACTCTCTGTGTGGTGGTTTTGGGCTGGTTTGGTGTTAATTAACCAATTTATCTATAGATTATTCGGTCGTCTGGACGGAGCACTTCTACACCACGACCGCTCAGCTCGCTTGCAGGACACGCCCCCTGCACCAGAGCTTTTTGTGGGCTTCATAACAAACGGGGTGAATACATACGCACATGCCAATTTTCTGTTTTCTATTTAAAAAAAATGTTTTATGTATATATTTTTCTCATTTCACTTCACCAACTTAGACTATTGTGTTCTGATCCATCACATAAAATTCAGATGAACAAAACATTGAACTTAAGGCTGTAATGTAACAAAGTAGGTAAAAAGTCAAGGGGGGGGTGAATACTTTTGCAAGGCACTGTACGTTGCTATTCAAATAAAAGGGGCTGCAGCACACCCCTTCCTACGGCCGATTGCAAGCCATTCAATCGTCCGTTATCTTTGGCGGGCTTGGACCTGATCGCAGGAGTTAGCCCGCGGATCAGAGTGTAAGCCTGCCAAAGTAAAAAGTGGAATATAAATTAAATGCAGCACTGTAAAGCACTGTAATTGATAGGGGACACTTGGGAAGGGGGGCATGAGGAGGACACGTAGTACATTGGCTAGCTGGCACAGCGCCAATAGCCAATACTGGGCTTGGAGATTGAATTGCTGCCTTGGAGGTCATCCAAGCCCGGGACTACAGGCTTGGAAGGCACCTTAAGGCAGTAACCCGTTCTCCAAGCCCGGCAGACGTGTGACAGTATTGTGACAAATGACAGTATTGGCTAGCAGCGATGTGCCAGCTAGCCAATGTACTACATGTCATCCTCATGCTCCCCAATGTGTCCCCTATCAATTACAGGGATGTACAGTGCTGCATTGAATATCTGTTAACCCCTAAAGATATCCAAGCCCGTCCGAGTACTTCAAATCTTCGGCCGCGGCTCCTTGAAGGGACCACAGCACACTAATCATTACCCCAAGCCAAGGGGGTACTGTAAGTTCCCCCGCGGCAACTAACATTAACCCCCCCATGCTGCTGGAGGGTCCCCACATTAACCCTTGCAGCGGAGGGTCCCATTGGGACCCCCGCTGCATTAAAAATTAAAATGTCCCGCCTGCGCGGGTCCTGAAAAGATCTTAAAGGTCCTTAAAGGACCCGCTAGAAATAAAGAATTAACGCCTGCCGCGGGGGTACTATAAGTACCCCCGCCACCTAAAATTATACCCAGCAATCGTGGGGGTCAATATAGACCCCCATGAGACCAAAATTAACCCCCTCAGTCCAATAGGGGTCTACATAGACCCCTATAGGACAATATTAACCCCTAGATTAACCCTACAAGTGCCATGAGGGTCATCCAGGACCCTCATGACAAAGTCTAAACACTACACTACACTATTAACCCTAACTATACTCCATTAACCCCTTAACCATATATATACACCATTATCCCATACTAAACCCTATTCAACCCTAACTGTACCTATCTAACCTAACTGGGCCTATCCAACCCTATTAGTCTCATGGGGGTCTATATTGACCCCCATGAGTGATGGGGTTAATTTTAGGTGCTGGGGGGGTACATATAGTACCCCTGTGGCTTGGGGGGTAACCATTAGTGTACCACGGGCACCTTAAAGGACCCGCAACGGGAAATTCAAACCCGGCAAATCCCCGGTTTTGAATTTTTAATTCAAGCCTGAGGTGGGAAATTTGAAATCCTGTAGATGCTGCGAGGGACCCTCTGCAGCAAGGGAAGGGGTTAATGCATGGAGCCTGCAGGGGTCTCTATTGGGACCCCTGCAGCAAGGGGTTAATGTGGGGAGCCTGCAGGGGTCCGATCGGGTAAATATGTTCACATTGCAGGGGTCCCAATGGGGACATCTGCATTATAGGGTTAATGTGTGCACCTTGCAGGGGTCTCTGTCAGACCCCTGCATTATAGGGGTGATGTGGGGACACTTCAGGGGTCACGACCAAAACACCTGAAGCCAGCGGGGGACTTAATTGAAGAAGCCACAAGGGCTTCAAAGCCCTTGCAGCTGCTCCAGGGAACAAGTAAGCTGCAGCCCTTTTGGACCGTTTTGCGGGCTTGGTGGAGGGCTGGCCGGAGGATTTGAATAGGGATAGGTGGTTCAATGCAGCCGAATCTCTTGCAGCTGCGTGGGATTAAAGGCTTTCCCTGCAGCAAGGGAAAGTAGGGCGCCTGCCGCAAGCCGGAGCCCTCGGCCGCAAGGGAATAAAATAGGTAAGTAGCTTACGGCCATCCCTTGCGGCCACGCAGCTCCTACGGCCATTAATAGAATGAAGCCCCATGTCGGTGGCCTGATATGTATTAACTCCTTGATTATCGAGATTGATATAAAACGGAAGTAAAACGTAAAATAATTAATTTTTGATTGCAGATTTACGAGTTTTCCCCGTCTTTTAAAGAGCAGTATTGATTTTTTATTTGCTTTTACAGTGCTACGAACAGGTGTTTAACCCTCTTCCTAGTCCTATCTGGTACTTGTAGGATTTTCTTCTACAATTTCCATTTACAGGTTTGAAGGCAATTGCGGGCTTGAGGAATTGTAGCAATCGAATATCGATTTGCGATTGTAACATTTACTTTTAAAGTGCAGTATTGATTTTTTATTTGCTTTTACAGTGCTACAAACAGGTGTTTAACCCTCTTGTGAGTCCTATCTGGTACTCGTAGGATTTTCTTCTACAATTTCCATTTACGGGTTTGAAGGCAAATGCGGGCTCCATTTTGAGGAATTGTAGCAATTGTAACATTTACAGGCTTGAAAGATCAAAGGCTTAGATGGGTTGTAGTTTTGATTTTGACAACTGCAGGGATTTTGGGCTTTTAACCCGCAAACCAATTGTGGGCAGCTAAAAGACACCAATTAAATAGCAAATTATTTTACGGGCTCCATTACGAGCTCTTGTAACTACAATTTGTTGAACTGAATGGAGGCCCAAGACTTCTCCACCTGACTCCTCTTGTCTTGAATATATAATCCTAGTTAAGGTGCTCCCTAGCTTGAGCCACATTCATCCTTGGTTATGATAATCTATCTCAGGGATTCCTAAAGAATCCCTTTTCTTAAATGCATTTGTATGTTCCACCATGTAAGAAACAACCTGTGCTTTTGCCGAGGGAACTGCTGGGATAACTGCTGACATCAGCCATACAATTGACATGGCTTTCAAATTAGACACATTTTCTCTCTTCCTTAATCATATGACCTGTGACCCGGGTCTACTTTCCTTATTGTTAGGATTTTTTTTTCTCGGTCTTGAGTTGATTCCAGTCCTAGGAAAACAATCCTTTGATATAGAACCAGTTCAGTTTTCTCATAATCTATCAGACTTCCACTCCTGTGTGTCTCCCTCCCTCCTACCCGTGTCTCTCTCACTCCTCTCCCTCCCATGTCTCTGAACTCGCTCCTGCAAGCGCGTTTGCATGCTTGTGCATGCTCCCGGCCCCATGCGCATGCGCAGCAGACACTGTGCAATGCGCATGCGCAACTGGTAATTGCGCGTTGTCAGGCGTGCAACTTTAAACATTGCGCGACGACAACTCGCAATTATGACAACTATAATATGTGATATATATATTTTTATAAATATATATATATATATATATATATATATATACAGTGCTCTGCAAAGTATTCACCCCCCTTGACTTTTTACCTATTTTGTTACATTACAGCCTTAAGTCCAATATTTTGTTAATCTGAATTTTATGTGATGGATCAGAAAGTTGGTGAAGTGAAATGAGAAAAATATATACATAAAACTATTTTTTAGAAATAGAAAACAGAAAATTGGCATGTGTGTATGTATTCACCCCCTTTGTTATGAAGCCCATAAAAAGCTCTGGTGCAACCAATTACCTTCAGAAGTCACATAATTAGTGAAATGATGTCCAACTGTGTGCAATCTAAGTGTCACATGATCTGTCATTACATATACACACCTTTTTTTGAAAGGCCCCAGAGGCTGCTACAACTAAGCAAGAGGCACCACTGACCAAACACTGCCATGAAGACCAAGGAACTCTCCAAACAAGTAAGGGACAATGTTATTGAGAAGTACAAGTCAGGGTTAGGTTATAAATAAAATATCCAAATCTTTGATGATCCCCAGGAACACCATCAAATCTATCATAACCAACTGGAAAGAATATGGCACAACAGCAAACCTGCCAAGAGACGGCAGCCCACCAAAACTCACGGACCGGGCAAGGAAGGCATTAATCAGAGAGGCAGCACAGAGACCTAAGGTAACCCTGGAGGAGCTGCAGAGTTCCACAGCAGAGACTGGAGTATCTGTACATAGGACGACAATAAGCCGTACACTCCATAGAGTTGGGCTTTATGGCAGAGTGGCCAGAAGAAAGCCATTACTTTCAGCCAAAAACCAAATGGCACGTTTTGAGTTTGCGAAAAGGCATGTGGGAGACTCCCAAAATGTATGGAGGAAGGTGCTCTGGTCTGATGAGACTAAAATTGAACTTTTCGCCCATCAAATAAAACGCTATGTCTGGCGTAAACCCAACACATCACATCACCCAAAGAACACCATCCCCACAGTGAAACATGGCGGTGGCAGCATCATGCTGTGGGGATATTTCTCGAGCAGCCGGGACTGGGAAACTGGTCAGAGTTGAGGGAAAGATGGATTGTGATAAATACAGGGAAGTTCTTGAGCAAAACCTGTACCACTCTGTGAGTGATTTGAGGCTAGGACGGAGGTTCACTTTCCAGCAGGACAATGACCCCAAACACACTGCTAAAGCAACACTTGAGTGGTTTAAGGGGAAACATGTAAATGTGTTGGAATGGCCTAGACAAAGCCCATACCTCAATCCAATAGAAAATCTGTGGTCAGACTTAAAGATTGCTGTTCACAAGCTCAAATCATCCAACTTGAAGGAGCTGGAGCAGTTTTGCAAGGAGGAATGTCCAAAAATCCCAGTGATAAGATGTGGCAAGCTCATAGAGACTTATCCAAAGCGACTTGGAGCTGTGATTGCCGCAAAAGGTGGCTCTATAAAGTATTGACTTTAGGGGGGTGAATGCACATTGACTTTTTCTATCTTTTTGTCCTAGATGTCATCATGTTCTGTAAATTAAATGATGCAAATCCTCAAACAATTCATGTTAATTCTAGGTTGTGAGGCAACAAAACACGAAAAATGCCAAGGGGGGTGAATAATTTTGCAAGGCACTTTATATGTACTGTAGATATATGTGTACAGTAGTTAGGGGTTTGTTTGTTTGTCTTTCTATCTCTCCCCAGCAGTGCCCAGTAGCTATTCCTCACCTATTGTTCCTTTGCCTGCCCTAGTTCAATCTGGTATCACTCTGAGGGAGAGCAAGAGAAAGCAGTGTGATGATGTGCTATGTGATCTCTCTCCTCCTATTAGACCCTAGAGATAAGGCACCTAGCAGTGTGCTGATGTGCTATGTGATCTCTCTCCTCCTATTAGACCCTAGAGATAAGGCACCTAGCAGTGTGCTGATGTGCTATGTGATCTCTCTCCTCCTATTAGACCCTAGAGATAAGGCACCTAGCAGTGTGCTGATGTGCTATGTGATCTCTCTCCTCCTATTAGACCCTAGAGATAAGGCACCTAGCAGTGTGCTGATGTGCTATGTGATCTCTCTCCTCCTATTAGACCCTAGAGATAAGGCACCTAGCAGTGTGCTGATGTGCTATGTGATCTCTCTCCTCCTATTAGACCCTAGAGATAAGGCACCTAGCAGTGTGCTGATGTGCTATGTGATCTCTCTCCTCCTATTAGACCCTAGAGATAAGGCACCTAGCAGTGTGCTGATGTGCTATGTGATCTCTCTCCTCCTATTAGACCCTAGAGATAAGGCACCTAGTAGTGTGCTGATGTGCTATGTGATCTCTCTCCTCCTATTAGACCCTAGAGATAAGGCACCTAGCAGTGTGCTGATGTGCTATGTGATCTCTCTCCTCCTATTAGACCCTAGAGATAAGGCACCTAGCAGTGTGCTGATGTGCTATGTGATCTCTCTCCTCCTATTAGACCCTAGAGATAAGGCACCAAGCAGTGTGCTGATGTGCTATGTGATCTCTCTCCTCCTATTAGACCCTAGAGATAAGGCACCTAGCAGTGTGCTGATGTGCTATGTGATCTCTCTCCTCCTATTAGACCCTAGAGATAAGGCACCTAGCAGTGTGCTGATGTGCTATGTGATCTCTCTCCTCCTATTAGACCCTAGAGATAAGGCACCTACCAGGAAACCTGGCTTATGCATAATTCAATTCTATGCTTTGCTTAAAGCTGTGTAATTCAGTGAGCATATGCTTAAAATGGAGCCATGTGTAAAGTAGATTTTGGATTTAAGAGTGAGATGCATTGTAGTCTCGTTTGCATGTCCCTGCCCAGTCTCACAGAGTGCAATACAATTACTTTATTTCTGTGAAAACCGAGTGAGAAATACATTTTTTTACTTATTTTTACACTTTCAAATGGGGTTACAAATGTACTATTCATTTTCTGTACTCTATATGGTGGCTATCTTCCATCACTCTTTTGCTCACATTAAGCTAAATGATAATTGAAGTATGTAAAAAACTAACAACATTGTCAGTGAGGTGTTGTAAAAGGGGTCACAGACAGGTCGGACAAGTAAAGCAAAGGGCCTTTTGACCAAGATCAAGGGTAGTGCCTTGGTAGTACCTGCCTGGAGTGCTATGGAAAGGGCCCCAAAGGGATGTGGGAAAAGGGAAACACATGGTGTTGGTTGTTAGACGCAGGTAAAATGAGGCATTGTACCTTTAAGTTAAACTAAGACCCGGGGATGCTTCTAGAGCAGTGTTTTTCTCTTTCAAATGAAATGCACATTAGCTAAGACTCATAAAACAGAATTGATGATTTGTTGAACAAATATCTAAATGTCATTTTGGTACAAGTTGCCATCAGAGATTCATTATATCTGTGCCTTTGTTAGAAGATACTTCCAATGAGAATACATCAACAGCATGTAGTTCTATAAATTATATTGGATTATATTGGTGCATTTGTATTTGCATAGCAAATATCCTGTTCAGTGAGTGAGCCAAGAACAGTGCACTGTACATAACAAGTAAAAAACAAGTTTGATAAATTCCAGGAAAGGTTATCATACTTTATACTATGTACTGTAGACCAAAGGAATGAACATTGGTTGTCTGGGGACCACATTTTGAGAAACTCTGCCAATCCTCTGCTTTATTCAGAAGAGACTAATCACCAAAACGTAATAATGGCCAATGTACATTAGTCAACAAAAAAAACTTTATGACAGTAAAACTACCCTTTTAGCTGGGAAGTAAGTTTCTAAGATTATTCCATGACTCCACTCAAATGGCACAAGAAGACATCAGATACAGTGTCTTAAACTATACAACTATATTACAGCTCTACTGTAAAAATAATTGTACAGATATTATGACCATGCAGCGTTATCATTGATTACTAAATGATTGCTATGAATATATTTTATACACTATTTTTTTTACCATTTTGGATGCAGACATTGAAGCAATTTTGGGCATCTCTATCTTCATATTCTACCTATGACTTTGAACATCATTAACTACAAAACTAACCTTTTTTTTTCTTTTTTTTTTTATTCTTTTTAATTTTGTTTAGGAGAAGAAAACAACAATAATAACACAAATGCATTCAAGCAAAGACACAACTGAACACAACATAGTAAAAAAACAATGACAATACACACAACATTAAGGGGCAGAGAGAATTCGCCCACTCCCTGTTCACCGTACATCAGCATCCATATATCTGTCCCATGAAGACCATTTGAGAGATATTCTATTTCTAAGATCCCCATTTGTTAGTGCAAAATCCATTTCTGGTCAACAATTTCTCTTCACATTGTTGATTCCCAAACAAATATGCTTACACCTCTTAATCTATAATGTGCTATATCTGTCTCGGCTGATGAAATCTAAAATGTTAACATCAATACCATTGCCTGTATCCTCTATTATTGGAGGTAATTGTTATTGAGATTCCAGGTCCTAGCTAAAACAATACAGCAATCGTGAATGAGTTCTTCAACCATTCCAATGGCCTCAATCTCACTTAGTTCATATAGAAACAAGGGTGATGCCCTACATGTCTGTCTGTATGAAACTTAGATGTATTATTGTCTTGTATACCATTGGCTACGGAAGGGTCAACTGTGGACATTACTTTTGAACTGCTATTATTTGAATGCAGCTAAAGATAAAAGATTAATACAGAAAGGCAGAAAACCGGAAAATGGGCTTTGTATGACCCTTTTTGTGTTGTAAGCTTTTCTTTTTTTTGCAAGTTGATCTTCCTTGTTCAAGTAAAGGCTGATAAATTGCAGAGTGCACTAATGGTGCCCAGGTGAGAAGGCAGAAGTTAATATAAACAGGAGAAGGGGCGAACTTGTGAGCTTGGGAACACTTCTAATATAAGTGCAATTCTAGTAAAAGTGTAGGAGTTTAAAGGAGGGAGTTTAAAGAAAAGGGGGGCAGATTTATAGTGCAAAGGGAAAGAATAAAATATATATATATATATATATATATATATACTAGCGTCAAAAATGATGGGGCAATAAAATTGTAAGGCAGGTAATGCTGTTTGCCACAGACAGTAAGTGTTTTGGTCGTCTGAGATCCTTTGGCACTCATTGTGAGCCTCTCGGTTGGTGTATTTTTTGTTATCAAAGCCGTTTTTGCTTACATTATAAGGTCCGTGCTGATCTCCTTTTGGAACTTATTGCAAGCCTCTCCCCTGGTGTACTTTGTGTCCTATGAGCACCCGTTGGTGCTCCTTGTGAGGCGCGCGGTGAAGGCCTTTGTCGTTAATTGCAATCCTGTGGTGTGTTTTTTTTTTCTTCTGTATATGTATTTTTTTTATGATAATTAATTAAATAATTAAATCATAAATTAATATACTTTACCTATTTGTAATTAATATATGCTGCAAGCAATGTGCTGAAGAACTAACAATGTGTTTTGATGTTCCTGCAGCATACAATGTAGATTTGCACTGTTGTTGAGCTGAGGTGTAAGTGTCAGAAATGTGTGACGTGTGTAGTGTAAATAGGCCGCGTGCGCGAGGGGAAACCGTTTGTTTAGCTGTGTAGTTCCGCATTCTGTAAATTAGTGTTGTAAAATGGCGACCATTGTGTATGTGGTACGCGGGTGTGGAAGATTTTGCGTCCTTGCTAATAGTGTATTTTGTACCTCGTACGGGTTTGTGTAAAGTCGTATGTGCCTGGTGGTGTTTTGCGGGTTTAGGGGTCGTGTAGCCTCGTTTTCGTTTGTTTTGGTGGCCATTTTTTCTCTCGCTTAGGGGATTTTCAACTGTCTAAACTCTGTAAATTGGACTTAAATTTGCCTGCAACCTGACTCCCAGACGTCCTGGCTGTCCCCCCTTGCTGTGTGTAATGTTTTTTTTGTGTTTGTAATTTGTGTGTTTTTAATGTTTTTTGCTGTGCGCGGTTCGGCCGTTAAGTTCCTATTTGTGCAACCTCGTAATTTTGCATTTTTGGAACTCGTATGCCCTTGGCAAAAGTCATACGTGCCTGGCTGTTATTTGCGGGTTTTGGGTCATGTAGCCTCATTTTCATTTTTTTCGGCAGCCATTTGTTTTCTCGATTAGCTGATTTTCAAGTTCCAAAACTCCTTAAATTAGACTTTAATTGGGGGGCAATCTCAGTGGCAGATGTCGTGGCTGGCCCCCATGCTGTGTGTGTGTTTATTTATTTTTTTAAGTGTTTTTCTTGTTTGTGGATGTCCGCGTTACAGCCGTTAATTTCGTATTTTTGTGTGTTCGTAATTGTTTTTTCTAAGTCCAGCGGCTCATATTTTTTGGTGTAAGTTTGTATTTAGTCATTGTGTGTTATTGTGTCGTGGTTGTTTTTTTTCAAAGTCCCGCTTCTGTGGCTGTTTGTAACAGTGAGTGAGTCGACGATGGAGCCTCCACCTTCCGCAAATGCGGTCCTAAAGAATGATTTTAGAGAACTAGGTAATAAGCTGAAGGCAAGGACCTCCAAGGTAGTATTTTATGAGATACTACCAGTGCCACGAGCTAGCCCAGGGAGGCAGAAGGAGCTTAGGGAGGTTAATTTGTGGCTAAAGATGTGTTGCACTAAAGAGGGGTATGGGTTTTTAGAGCGCTGGGCTGACTTCTCACTTCGGTACAATCTCTACAGCATGGATGGAGAAGTTTTTAAACTAGTAGGTGGGGGGGGGAGGGACTAGATATAAGTAATGCGGTAGAAAGTGTAGAGGGTATAAGGGATAAATTAACAACTCAAAGGGGAGGAGATGGGGGAGGGGTAGTATAGTCAATAGGGAGGTAGTACTAAGTAACTCAAGTACAGTGGCAGGCACTTCAGAACTACAGACTTTTAACATAAGGTGTATGCTCACTAATGCCAGAAGCTTACCAGGAAAAATGAGAGAGTTAGAATTATTAGCAATTAATGAAAAATGGGATTTAATAGGCATTACTGAAATGTGGTGGGATAAATCTCATGACTGGACTGTTAATCTGGATGGTTATACCCTATTGAGGAAAGATAGGGGCAATGGTAAAAGAGGAGGAGGGATTTGTCTGTATGTTAAGCCTGGATTCAAGTCTATGGTCAGAGAAGATATTTATGGCAGAACTAGTGATAAAGTTGAATGTTTGTGGGTAGAGTTAAATAGCGGAGCAGCAAATTCCAAAAGAATATTAGTAGGAGTATGCTATAAACCCCCAAATATAATAGGAAATAGGAAATACAATTATTGTTACAGATTGGAAATGCAGCTAAGCATGGGCAAGTTCTAATAATGGGAGATTTTAACTACCCTGAAATAAACTGGATAAATGAGACCAGCAGTTCAGCTAAGGGGAGCAGGTTCTTGAGTACACTCAGGGATCATTATCTGGCCCAGGTTATACAAGAACCCACTACAAACGAGGCTATCTTGGATTTAATTATCACATAAATAGTTTATTTTTTTATTTTTTTTTATTTTACTTCAGTTTCTACAAATAACAAACAGATATTACAAAATTATACAAAACACAAATATACAAATACAAGATATATCACAGTCATACAAAAACTTAAAAAAAAGGGTTATGTCTTATGAGTTTAAAGAATGGAAATATTTATCCCAAATCAGCCAACTGTTAAACCTGGATAAAACAATGCCCATGTCGTATAGATTCCTTTCTAATTCTCTGTTCTTTTTGAGAATTGTTAATACTTCATTCAGTGATGGAATAAGTTCTGATTTCCAGCATTTGGCAATAAGCCATTTGACTACTGAGACTACCTGTATAATTAAAGCTTGTTCTTCCATCTTAAGCCTATTGTCCATGATGTGATGAATAGCCATTTCACATGTCGGCTTAATGATTTTACCGCAAATTTTAGAAATATATTCAAAAATCAAACTCCAAAGTTTCTTAATGGGGTCACAGTCCCCACCAAATATGTTTGTGCGTCCCCTGCTGATTACAAAGCCTCCAACAAAGCCCCTTATTAGGATTATTGTTAATAATTGCTATCTTTACTGGGACAAAGTACCACCTCTGGATCACTTTAAAATTGACTTCTCTATATGCTTGATATTTAATAATTTTCTGTGAGAACGCAAACGCTCTAGCCCAATTTTCCAGGTCAATTAAGTTATTACATTCTTTTTCCCACTTAAGCATACCTGAAGATTTTTTCATCTTATCCTGTTTTCTTAATATTTCATAGCATTTGGAAATTATATGTTTCCTGTCATTATAAAGTACTAACTTTTCAAAATTAGTTAAGGATCTGTTTGAGGTAATTAAATATTTCATATTTAAAATAACTTTTTTAACTCTCTCATATTCCAACCATTTAGACGATGGAAAACTAAAATCAGCACATAATTTGCAAAAAGACTTAATTTCACCTTTATTGAACAGACCTCCCAATGTCTGTATATTCCAATTACTCCAATTACGAAGGCAGGCCAAGTTAAGAACATTACTTACACCTAACGATGACATTTCCGAACACGGAATTGTCGAAAGGTTTATTTTTTTCTTCCATTTAAACCAAAATTTAAACCCTGATTTAATTATTATTGACGTAATATTATTATTGGGAAATTTATCATACCAAAGCCAATCTCTTAAGGATAAGCCCTTAGCTAAACATTGTTCTATAGTTATCCACTTATTTTGTTTTGTTTTAGTGGACCAGGGTATAAAATTAGATAGCCTTGCAGCCATATAATATTCTTCAACACAAGGGGACGCAATGCCTCTTTTTATAAAGCTCTTCCTAACAATCCTTGAATTGATTCTAGATTTTTTCCCATTATATATAAATGAATCAATCAAGGTTTGGTATTTTTTAATTATAGTTTCAGGAACGGATAAAGGCAAACATCTAAATAAATAATTTATTTGCGGTAATATAGACATCTTTACGGCTGCTATTCTACCGAACCAGGATAATCTATTTGGTTGCCAATTTATTAGTTGGTTTTTAATTTTGTCATATCATTTAAAAAAATTAATTTAGGTAGGTTTTCCAATTTTTCAGAGAATTCTATTCCCAAGTAATTGATTTTATTTAACTCCCAATCAATTTCCCAAATATTTTTCAGAGAAATTATTTCATCTTCATATATATTTATCATTAATACCTCTGTCTTTGACCAATTTATTTTGTAGCAAGAAATTAAACAACATTTATTTATTAAATCCTGAATCTGTAGTAAATACTTTCTAGGTTCGCCTATAGTTAATATCACATCATCAGCATAAAGCATAATTTTATGCTCAGAATCACCAATTCTAATTCCATTAATTTTCTTATTCATTCTAATGGCTTCTGCCAAAGGTTCCATCATTAAAACAAAAATTAAAGTCACATGCGCGCCGGGACAAGGAGCGGAGGCCGGAGCAGAAGCAGGTAAGTGAGGGGAGAGGGGGAGGTATTTCGGGGGGTTTAGGTTGAGGAGGGGGGTTGAGGTTGAGGAGGGAGGTTGAGGGGGGTTGAGGTTGAGGAGGGGGGTTGAGGAGGGAGGTTGAGGATGGGGGGTTGAGGATGAGGATGGGGGGGTTGAGGAGGTGGGTTGAGGGGGGTTAGAGGGTGGAGGTTGAAGGGGGTTGAGGTTGAGGAGGGGGGTTGAGGAGGGAGGTTGAGGATGGGGGGTTGAGGAGGAGGTTGAGGATGGGGGGTTGAGGAGAGAGATTGAGGAGGGGGTTGAGGATGGGGGGTTTGACAAGGGGGTTGAGGATGGGGGGGTTGAGGAGGGGGATGAGGAGGGAGGATGAGGAGGGAGGTTGAGGATGAGGAGGAGGGGTTGAGGAGGGGGTTGAGGTTGAGGAGGGGGGTTGAGGATGGGGGGTTGAGGAGAGGATGAGGATGGGGGGTTGAGGAGGGGGGTTGAGGATGTGAGCATGCGGGTTGTTGCTAACGCTGCGGGCTTGCCAGCAACTGCGGACCTCGCAAAATTTACGGACTTACAACACAAAAATACGAGACCCGTTACGACCCATTACGACCTTGCAAAAATACGAGCTTACCGCCCGAAACCTGCGCACATGTAAACATAAAAAACACAATAAATACACACAAAAAATACATAAAAAGGTTACCGACAGCAAGAGGAGGCAGCCAGGACCTCGAAAACTGAATTTACACCTCAATTTCACTCCAAATAAAATACTTTAGACACCCGAAAATCCCCTAAGCGAGAGAAAAAATGGCCGCCGAAAAAAACGAAAACGAGGCTACAGGACTCTAAAGACGCAAAACACCACCAAACACCTACGGATTTTCCGAAAAAGACGTACGAGATCCAAAAACAAGGACGCCACCTGCAAGACCCAAAAAACATTAGAAACACAATAAATACACACAACAAACACATAAAAAGCTTACCCAAAGCAAGGGGGGGGGGGGGGGCACCCAGCACCTTATCAATTTCAGTCATAATTACATAGTTTAGACAACCGAAAATCACCTAAGTGACAGAAAAAATGTCCGCCGAACAAAACGAAAGGCTAAAGGCTAAAGCACCCTAAACACGCAAAACACCACCAAACACCTACGGATTTTATGTAAAAGTCGGACGACATCCACAAACAAGGACGCAAAATCAGCCACAGCCGCGTACCACACATTAGGCGTTATTTTACAACACTAACTTACACAATCTGGAAGTACACAGGTACCCTAACGGATTTCGCTCATGCACCGCACTATTTACACTACACAGTGCACACAGTCATGACACTTACACAGCAGCTCCACAGCACTGATGCTGCAGCAACATGAAAACAGATTGCCAGCTCTTCAACACAATGCTTCCTGCATATATTACTTCACAAAAGGGAAAGTATATTCATTTCTTATTTTAATAATTATTCATTGGCATAGAAAAAAAATCAACAAGGCTGCTCATAGCACACAAACAACCAAGACCCTCGCAATGAGCGCCGAAGGATCTTGGAACACCAACAAAATTAATGTCGCACACAATCAACATTACCTGCCTTACAATCTTATTGCAATCATTTTTTGACGCGCAAGTCGCTAGTCACAAATAATATTGATATGGTATCAAATGGTGAAATAGGGCAACCTTTGGGAAACAGTGATCACAACACAGTCTCATTTGACATTGAATAAAAAAAAAAAAAACATTTTAAGGGGCCAACAAAAACTCTGAATTTTAAAAGGGCAGATTTTAACGGTCTAAGTGCATAATATAAATAAATGGACATAAATGGACAAGATTTAAATCCTTACTAAATATACATACTTATCACATATATAGTTGTGAGCGTACGAGTTGTTGCTAACGCTGCGGGCTCGCGCAGCGAGACGCGGGCCTCGCAAAGCGAGGCCCGCGGCTCGCGTAGCGAGGGCACTGTGCCAGGTTCTCAGTTGCTGGCATGGAGCGCCGAAGGCGCTCCTTGCCAGCAACTGAGGACCCTCGCAAAGCGAGGGCCTCAGTTGCTGGCATGGAGCGCCGCAGGCGCTCCTTGCCAGCACCTGAGGACCTCGCAAAGCGAGGTCTTCAGTTGCAGCAACTGCGACCCTTGCAAAAAAAAGTTTACGTCGCAACACATTACGACACTCGCAAACAACATACGACACACGTTCACACACGTTACGACACTCGCAAACAACATACGACACACGTTCACACACATTACGGCCTCGCAACACTCGGACGCAACTCGCGAACATTACAAAATTACAAACACAATACATACACACAGCACATACATAAAAACCTTACCTACACAAACAGGAAGCACCCAGGACCTCAAAAATGCAACTTACAACTTAATTGCACTCAAAATAAAAGAGTTTAGACACTAAATAGTTTGTTAAGCGACACAAAAAATGGCCGACGAATAAAACGAAAACGAGGCTACACACGCAAACACCATACGAGACACGTTACCACACATTACGACTTCGCAAACATCGGACGCAACACGCCGACATACAAACATTTAAAACTTAACAAAGACACACAACAAACACATAAAAAGCTTACCTACAGCAAGAGGAACCAGCCAGCACCTCAAAAAAACAAGTTACACCTACATTTAAATCAAAATAAACACTTTAGACACTAATACCATCGCTAAGCGAGAGAAAAAATGGCCGACGAACAAAACGAAAACGAGGCTTCAGACGCAACTACACTACACTTACTCGCAATAATGAAACACATACTATGCGGAACGTATCACAATCAGATTAAACACCATTTTGAACAGTAATACGCAGAAAATGGCGGATGGAACGCAAATTGTAAGCTGGAACGCAAATAGCGCATGCGTATTGCGTTCTAACGGTCTCACTTTCCAGAACTTTCTACAACTTTATAAATACTGCCTATTTCAAACAAAAAAATACATTTCTCCTCAGGTGATCAACGGAGTGACTTCTGAGATAACTGCTGCTTTTACTTGAGAAGACAATTCTTTACTAATTTACTACTTTGCATTGTGCAAATTACAACTGAGAGGTAAGCTATAATATATTACATTTTATTATCAGGACAGGTCAAACAAATAAAAAAATAAAATTGGATTTATGTAGTCATCATGTATGGCACATTTATGTGTATAGGCTCACAAAAAAAATACGGTTCATTTAACAAAACAACAAAAAAACATAATTTAATATTAAACAGAGCTTTATGTATAGTGACATCTGACACGCACATATATGTCTATAATGTATAGTGACATGTGACACGCACATTTCTGTGTATTGCCCCTTCATAGTGACATGTGACACGGACATATATGTGTATAATGTATAGTGACATGTGACACGCACATTTCTGTGTATTGCCCCTTCATAGTGACATGTGACACGGACATATATGTGTATAATGTATAGTGACATGTGACACGCACATTTATGTGTATTGCCAATGCAACAAAATTAGCTTACAACAAAATCAGTAAACAACTACATTTAAATGACATTATTAAAATTACACAACTATATTTAAATTTCATTCCTTTACTGCAATTCAATAGATCATATAAAGCTGAATCTTTCTATTTCTTTTAATATTCAAACAGACTCTGCATCAACAGCGTCTCTCAACAATTTGCACCGTGCACTGTGAAGCACAATACGTTTTAAAGAACACCAACAAAGAAGAAGAGGTAAGATACAACAAGACATTACATGCTCAAAAGGCCATGCTTTGCTAGATGAAAAATTATAAATATACAAATAACTATTTCACTTTCTTTTTCAAACAGACACTACAAGAAGACCAGCGGATTAAGATTGGCAGGAGGGGACCGTCTGTCATTCAAAACTTCAAGGTAAAGTATTAAGTATAAACAAGAAATAACCATGAGCCTTATTCAATTGCGACTTCCTCAATTGAATAGGGCTCTATATAAGCACATAACATATTTTTGAAACAGAACTTTTTAGTTACTGAATTTCTAACCACAATCAAGGTTTTCAATAACTAAAAACTTTGCTCAATAAATATGTTATGTGATTATATAGAGCCCTCTTCAATTGGCAAAATTGCAATTCAATGAGGACCTATATGTCTTTAATGGCCAAGGGCCTCACTCAAATGTGATTTGCCCATTTCAATAGGGCTCTATATAAGCACAGAGCATATTTTTTAAAGGAAATTTTTCTTTTGTGAACACGTTGCTTTTGGATACAAGTTCACTAAATACAAAATTCCGTAACAAAATATGCTCTGTGCTGATATTGAGCTCTATTCCATTGGACAAAACACAATTGAATGAGGAGCTCACAATATAACAAATGCAGTAACCAAAGGCCCTCATTCAATTGCTATTTTGGACAATTAAATATGGCTATAAATAAGAACTTTTAGGCCCTTATTCTATTTTAACAAATATATGTGATGTGCTTATTTACAACCCTATTCAAATTTCTACATTGCAATTCAATTACGGCCTTAGAGTACTATTACATTGTAAAAAATGCAATTGAATGAGGGCCAAACTATGCAACATATGGTACACACAAAGGACCTCATTCAATTGCAATTTGCACAATTGAATAGGGCTCTAAATAACAACATAACAATTTCTTTAAAATAAGGTTTTAGTTAATAAAAAAATATCAAAAATACAGTTTTTCAATGACTAAAAACTTATTTAAAAAAATATGCTATGTGCTTATTTAGGGCACGATTCAATTAGCCAAATCGCAATTGAATGACACACAAACTGCTACACACAAAACAGAATTTCTTATTCAATGTTTAACAACCTATAAGCCTTACAAAGAAGCAAAAATAAGAATAACAAAAGTGTTGTGCACCTAATAGCATTGTATAAAAAATCACACAAACTCATAGCAAACTATATTAACATTCTTCTTTAATGTTTAACAACCTATAACCAGTACAATCAAGAAGAAATAAGTTTTGCACAAGTGATGCGCACCAAACAGGATTGTCAAAAACTAACACAAACACATAGCAAACTACCTTAATTATATTATTTCATGTTTCACTAACTATAACCATCCCAATAAAGGTTAAATAACTATACCACAAGTGGTGTGCACAAAACAGGATTGTACAAAAAATAACATAAACACATCTTATTTAATATATCACAACCCACAAGCCTTACTAAGAACCTTCAATAAGAATAACAAAAGTTGTCGGATTGTACAGAAAGTAAAAAAAAACAAAGATAGAAAAAAATAACCATAACTCATACAATACAGTCAAATTAATACATTTTTAATTTATTTAACAGACATTTCACTCAAACAACATTTTCTATTTTACATTACAACAGATACTGCGTGAAGACAATCGGACAAGGACTTTTTCCACAGGACCGGACCATCGGACGAGGACTCGGACCAGACCAGCAGACGAGGAATTTCAACACAGGACCAGACCAGCAGACGAGGAATTTCAACACAGGACCAGACCATCGGACGAGGACTTTCACCAACGGACCACAACATCGGACGAGGGATATCGCCACAGGACCACAATATCGGACGGGGGCTATCGCCACAGGACCACACCATCGGACGAGGACTTCCAACAGAGGACCACACCATTGGACAACGATGTTGAAACGAGGACCAACAAACATTCGGATTTAAATCACACTTCAACCAAGGTAAATTATAATAAGTACTAAAGTATAAAACTAAAGAAACTGCTTTCAGTTGCATCCGTGTCAACAGAAAAATAAAATAATTAATTTACTATCTCCCTTATTTTATTTAAATTGCTACTATGCAATACATAGCTCAATAACCACATCACTTTTTTTTTCAGCAAAGAAGTTTTGCAGTGGTAAATATCTATCCACAAACAAAGTTTTTAATAAATAAAAACATTATTTTAAATAAATATGTTACATGCTTATTTACAGCAGTATTCCATTGGCCAAATTCTTAGCCAGTGAAGACAGGAATTATAAATTTAACTAAATATAAATGATACATTCATGATTTGCCTTTTATTTCACCAATTGTGCACAATAATCTTTAACAGGAATTACAAATTTAAATATACACAATTACTTTTATTTTTTTTCCTTTACAGATTAATATGGCTGATAACGAGACCAAAGAAGAGAAGAAAAGACGTCAAACTAGAGAAAGACAAGAGAGATGGGCCGCCCAGCAGACACCGGAGGAGAAAGAAATTCGAAGAGAAAAAGAACGCAAAAGACTTGCAAATAAAAGAATATCAGCTGCAAAAATGAAAGATACAACCAAAAAAAATAAACAAATAATAAAGCATTTACAAACTGTTCCTAAAACATCAGATGACATTTTACAACATACCAGTCAAGACAGACCAAAAAAAACAACTACAAAAACAAAGCATTTACAAACTCTTACTAAAAACTTACAGGACATTTCAACCGAACAAGTCCAACATATACCAAGAAAATCTACGAAAAAAACTAAACATTTAGAACCTGTTGTTGAAACATTTCATGACTTTTCATCTGATGAATATCAAAGTCAACATCCAATATGCTTTGCAAATTGTCCTTTACTGAAGTCTTTAGCAGTAGAGGTTCATAGTTGTGGGGACATGACTACTCAATGTCAATTTTGTGAGGCTTATTATTTTAAACAGGAGAGACCCCGAGATGGACAATTTATTAGTTGTTGTCAAAAAGGCAAGTTCAAACTTCCAGAAAGGAAACAATTTCCAACCTATTTACAAAATATTATGACTGAACCTACTTTTCCAAATTACAACAATTTTAAGACAAACATAAGATCCTACAATAGTGCCATATCATTTGCATCTATGGGGGCAACATTGGCTGCTAATGTACCAGGACATGGTCCTTACTGTTTTAAAGTCCAAGGACAAATTTATCATCGGACTTCACATTTACATCCAGAGGAAGGAGAGCAAAGAAAATTCGCTCAACTATATGTCCTAGATACAATGGAAGCTGTTGACCAACGTATGCAGATGGAAGAAAATAAAAAATGCTTACCCAGTGTTTTTATAGAGCTAAATAACATTATGGACAACAATCCCTACAGTAAAGCTTACAAAAAATTGGCAGAAGTAGAAAATGAACAACTACTTCATGCACAAAGACATCAATTACCCATGCCAAAGGTTAATATGGTGCTTAAAAGAGACAGACATACTGATAAACGTCGTTATAACTTGCCAACATCAAATGAGGTTGCAATGGTCTTTCACAATGATGAAGGAGAACCACCATTTCAAAGAGACATTAGAGTATATCCCAGAAATGAGGACCAACCATTTATTAATATTAATATCTTAAGTCCAAATTTAGATCCAATGACATATCCCATCTTTTTCCCACACGGAGAAGCAGGTTGGCAACCAAAATTAACCCTTCCCAGTTACCCAAATGCTAAAGCCAGAATCCGAAATAATGTTTCTATGCTTGAATTTAAAGTTGCTCAAATTGCCATTAGAGATGAATTTAATCCAATTTTATGTGGTGGGAAACTAAGACAACAATGGATTATTGATTCATATTTGCAAGTTGAGGCAAATAATTTAAACTTTATAAAATATCAACAAGATAAACTACGTGTAGAACAATATTGTGGACTCATGGACTATGTTGCTGACGTGGCTACAAGCAGAGACATGACAGCTGGCAAAGCCATCATTTTACCATCTTCCTTTCAAGGATCTCCTCGAAATATGAGAGAAAGATACAATGATGCTATGGCTATTGTGACAAAATTTGGAAAACCAGATTTATTTGTGACATTTACATGTAATCCACAATGGCCAGAAATTAATCAAAATCTACTTCTTGGACAAAGTGCTTCAGATCGACCAGATTTAGTAGCCAGAGTTTTTAAGATCAAATTAAATGAATTAATACGTGACTTCACTATAAATCAGTTATTTGGCAAATGTCTTGCTTATGTATATACCATTGAATTTCAAAAAAGAGGCCTTCCACATGCACATCTTCTCATAATACTTCAAGAGAAAGATAAATTAGATACTTCGGACAAAGTGGATGCAGTCATAGTTGCTGAACTTCCGGATCCAGAACTATATGGTAGACTATATGAGATTGTTACTCATCGCATGATTCATGGACCCTGTGGAGACCTTAATCCACAATCACCATGTATGGAAAATAATCAATGTTCAAAAGATTTTCCAAAAGATTATAGAGACAAAACATATGCAAATTGTGATGGATATCCACTTTATAAAAGAAGAGAAGGAGATAGTGCCATTATTCGTGGAAAAAAAGTGGACAATAGATATGTAGTACCCTACAATCCACATTTACTCATGAAGTACAACGCCCACATCAACGTAGAAGCCTGCACTTCCATCAAATCCATTAAATATGTCTACAAATATATTTACAAAGGTTACGATGCAGCTACTGTAGTCGTCAAAAGTGCAGACAACCCTGAAAGTAGTGAGTTAGTACATGATGAACTTGCATCTCATGTAGATGCTCGCTATGTCAGTGCGCCAGAAGCTATGTGGCGGCTTTTAAAATTTGAAATGCATGATAGATCACATGCAGTATATAGGTTAGCAGTACATTTGCCACAACGACATTTAGTCTATTTCCATTCTGGAAATGAAATGAATGCATTGGCCCAAAGTGAACATCGTCACACTACACTAACTGCATGGTTTGCATTAAATTCCACTGATGCTCAAGCAACACAATACTTATATATTGAAATTCCATATCACTATGTTTTTGTGAATGGATTATGGAGAGCAAGAAAAACCAGAGGCAATAAAATAATTCCACGAATTTACACAGTCAGTCCAAGAGATGTTGAACGATTTTGCTTACGGATATTACTTTTAAATGTTCCAGGAGCACAAAGTTTTGAACAATTAAGAACTGTTAATGACATTGTATATGAATCCTTCCATTTAGCTGCAAGAAATAGAAACTTACTCGCTGATGATACAGAGTGGGAAAGATGTTTAGAAGAAGCAGCACAATGTCAAATGCCACGACAGATGAGAGAACAATTTGCTTTTATTTGTATCTTCTCAAATGCTCCAAATGCATTAGCTTTGTGGGAGACTTTTAAAAGTAATATGGCTGAAGACTTTATGCGACGATACAATGAACCCATTGCACACTTAAAAGCCTTAATGGAAATTCAAGAAGTCTTTTTAACTCATGGATTAAGTTGTGCAAGTTTTAATTTGCCTGATCCAGGTCTAATAGATGACATTAACTTTGAAGACTATGACATTCAACTACAAGCAGAAAGAACAGAAGAAAGACTTGCAACTTTAAATACACTACAATTGCAAGCATTTCATGCCATTAAAAATGCTATAGATGATGACATGGTGACAGAGCGTTATTTCTATCTTGATGGACCTGGCGGATCAGGGAAAACATATTTGTACAATTTATTAATGAGTTCAGTACGAGCACAAGGACAAATAGCAATGGCGTTTGCCACTACTGGAATTGCTGCACTTTTATTAGAAGGTGGAAGAACTGTTCATAGTGGATTCAAACTGCCAGTGCCTATTTTGGAAAATTCAGTGTCAGATATTCGCATGACATCCTTACAAGCAAAGAAATTGAAGAAATGTAAATTAATTATAATAGATGAGGCCACAATGATGTCATGCTATGCCCTCCAATGTATTGACCGTTTGCTTCGTGAAGTCATGGATAATATTTTTCCATTTGGTGGAAAGGTAATTTTGTTGGGTGGCGATTTTAGACAAACATTACCTGTCGTTGTACATGGAAATCGAACAGACATTATTGAAACATGTATAAAGTCAAGTACAGTATGGAAACATTTTACCCATCTTCAACTGCAACAAAATATGAGATCAGAAGGCCAAACTGATTTCAATGATTGGCTTATTAAAATTGGAGAAGGAAGAACAGAAAAAATACTACATTTACCTGACGACACTGTAGAGATCCCACCTCATATGATTTGTCAACAAGATATTATATCGGCTATATTTGAAGGGAGCATAAATAACGAAGAATATTCTGAGCTTGCCAACCAAGTTATACTGACGTGTAAAAATAAAGATGCATTAATACTCAATAATGAAATCTTAAAAAAAATTAATGCACCACAAAGAAATTATCACAGTGCTGATTCTGTACTTGCTGATGACAATGAAAGTCAGGCAAACTTTTCAACTGAATTCATTAACTCTTTAACTCCTTCTGGAATGCCACCACATATTTTGCAGCTAAAGAAAGGTGCAATTATCATGTTACTGCGAAATATGAACCCAAAAAAAGGCCTATGCAATGGCACAAGATTAATTGTTCAACAATTAAAGGACCATTTTATAGATGCTGAAATTTTAACTGGGACCCATAAAGGAGAGAGAGTTTTCATACCAAGAATAGATTTAGCACCAAGTGAAAGTAGTCTCCCTTTTATACTTCAAAGAAGACAATTTCCCATTATTATGGCATTTGCCATGACCATTAATAAATCACAAGGTCAAACTTTCAAATCTGTGGGTATTTACTTGGAAGAACCAGTTTTTGCACATGGTCAATTGTACGTTGCGTTGTCACGGTGCAAAAATCCACAGGCTATTAAAGTTTACATTGAAAACAATGAAAGTCAAGGTGATTTATTAGAAGATGGACGTATTTTTACTAAAAACATTGTCTACTATGAAGTACTATAACTTTACAGGATACAAATTAAAGATGCCAACATTTTTTAAAAGCATTCCAAAATACATAACAATTGGTTGTTTAATTCAGTCATAATTAATGAAAGTACTGTTTATGAATGATTCGCCTCACAAAATACTTGCCTTGCATTTTTAGTAAAAATTATGTTAAAATGTTAAGTCACTATGTTAATGTTTCTAATGTTACAAGTTTAAAATATATATTTTAAAGTTATTTCATTCAACAGATTACAAAGTGGATGTTAAGAGGTCAAGCACCTTTTAAGTCACAATGTAAATATTGTCTGTTATCTTAACATTACTAACTACATTAATGTTTATCGCCACTTTATGTGCTCAGTAATGAATTACTTTAATTACGTACGTTTTAAGGAGAGTTTTACTGTATGCCTTCCTCTACATTCAATGTATATTCAAGTTAACAATTATTGTGATAGAAATTTCATGTTAATACTGATTAATTTAAAGGTCAATTGTTTTTACATTCAAATGTTAATACTTTTAATAAAAAATTAGGTTACAAAATGTATTCACTATGTTCCTGTTTATAATGTTCAAAATTATATCAATGTTTTCTCAACTTCTAAACTTACATAAAAAATAAAGTTCAAGTTTCAAAATATATACTTTGAAGGTTATTGCTTACATATATTTTAAACTTCATGTTAAAATTCGCAACGTTTCAAGAATGCTTTTTACTTTTTGCTTTCCTATTCATTCAATGTATATTAAAGTTAACAATTCTTCAGATACAAATTACATTTTAAAAAACCATTACATCAACATTTTACAAAAATACACGTTCATATTAAAATACTTACAAGTGTCAAAAATATATGTTAATAACTAAACAACTTGACAAACATATACATCACATTGCCGTCATTTTTTGACGGGCAAGTCGCTAGTCACCATATACCAAGTGGGAATAAAAGTAAAAGGAGTAAATCACATTCAATGTGGCTTAAGAATGATTTAACGGAGTGTGGTGGAGGGTGAGCAGCACTAGCCACCCTGGAAGGGAGCTGGGACCCTTGAATATAACGCTTTTGCATTACTAAACATATCAGCCCTGGACTGAGTTATGCTAAATACCCCTGTAAATGCATAGGGTAAGCAAATACAGTTTCTTTTGGTTACACCTAGGTGCTGGATAAATGCCGGTTAGTCACTCACCACATGGCACACAACCAGGACTTTCCTCACAGGTCTCCCTAGCCATGTAAACAAATAAGGATGAAAAGGCCCTACCTGGGAAATCATAACACAGCTCTGCAATACGTCAATGGGATAATTTAAAAGGAAAGGATAAGAAGATGGGAAACCCTTCTGCATATAAGCAATTCCCCTGTCTCAAAGGCTGGATTAACAACGGTGCCCCAGTAAACTACAAATGAAAAACTGCGTGGAAGATGAAGGGTAAAACACTTCCAAACTCTCCCAAAACGTCAGCCTTTGCCCCAGAGCCCCGCTGTAGACCTATCTGACAACTCGGATATGGAGGGGGATCAGAGGGGTACACTACAAGAGCCGGAGATGATAGACAAAATTATGACAAGGTTTGAAACCTTACTAAAGACCCAACTATCCCAGGCCGTGCAGGACTTTAAGAAAGAAATCCAAGAGTTGGGACAGAGAACTCATCTATTAGAAAACCTCACGGACCAATTGGTCTCAATGCAAGGGCAGGACAGGAAGAACATCTCGGAAAATTCTTCCAGAATCACCCTCCTGGAAAACAAACTTGAGGATGCTGAAAATCGTTCTCGCAGAAATAATATTCGCTTAGAGGGATTGACAAACGGGTGACTAACCTGGTACCCTACATCAAGGAAGTGGTTCGGACCTTGCTGCCGGGGGAAGAAGATGAGGAGATTGAAATTGAGAGGGCACATAGGGCCCTGGGAGCATCCTCCAACCAGAGCTTACCTAAAGACACAATAGTCCGATTCCTCCGACAAAGAACAAGGGATAACATCCTTTCTGCCGCCAAGTTGTTGGCCCAGATGGATCCCACCTGCAGATTTATGCTGATATTGCACCATCCACTCTGAATAAACGCAGGGAAATGAGACCGGCTTTGAATGTTCTTATAAAGAACAAGATCCCGTACAAATGGGGTTTTCCATTCCGCTTACTTTTCCAAACAGGAGGCTCTACTTACTCTGCTTTTTCTCTAGAAGACTGTCAGAAACATTTGATCCACCTCAAGCTAGCAACTACTGAAGATTTCCGTGAACAACGAGCAGAGAGGCCAAAAGATAGGCCTTCAAGGCAGTGGACAGATGTACCTGTCCACAAAAAACAGAGGAACCAGAGAGACGCTGCTTGCACGCCGCAATCAGAGCCTGGGACTTCTGGCAAGTCCACCCCAGGCACTTCCTCCGCACTGGTTCATGAAGGGTGAACTATCGCAATAGTCAGAAACTGGAGAACTCTTAAACAATGCATAAAGGGTCTAACAATAGTTAGTAAGCCTAAGACTGTATACAAATATCATTACGTATTGTGAGTTTAAGTACATACTGTTTGATATAACACCAGAGAAGAGTTAGCTTTTACCAAAAAGACTATAGATCTAGGTATATCTACTTCTCACGTTTCTTATGTTCCCCCAGGGTTGGGCCTATTTCAGGGCTAATGCTCTGTAGAGTAAAATACTAATTGTCTAGTCAGGAACTATTCAATTATATTCTTTTTCCTCATACTAGGGATAGAGGGAGGCGTGATTATCCTCTCCACCCTAGGCACTTAGGTGCTACCGGTAAATTTCAATGAGGATCAGTATTCTTGAATTTTTTTTAGGTTATTTTCATATTTTTATTTGTTATGTCTCAGTATTTACTTACTGTTTTGTTAGCTTGCTGGCTGTCCCATGTTCTCCCTTCCTGAACGCAAGACTCCCCAGAGGTAATTCCATCAGGTTAGAAGGCATCCTTCTCTCAATCAATAGACTCCTGGGTGGTAAGTCTGCCTGGTTAGGGAGTAGTCCACTCTCCCAGCCTCTCTCACCCGGCCACAGTGCTATCAGGACTTCTAAATCGGATTGGGGTAAGTCAGAACAACACATCACCACACCACACACATGGCGGAAAGTCTGAATAATTTAGACATAGTATTCCTGACACACAATGTCAAAGGATTTAACTCCCCATTTAAACGTCGCAAGGCCTTTCTCTCTTATAAGGATAGAGAGAAAGCAGCTAAAGGAATTCCAGAACACTTCCAAACTCTCCCAAAACGTCAGCCTTCGCCCCAGAGCCCCGCTGTAGACCTATCTGACAACTCGGATATGGAGGGGGATCAGAGGGGTACACTACAAGAGCCGGAGATGATAGACAAAATTATGACAAGGTTTGAAACCTTACTAAAGACCCAACTATCCCAGGCCGTGCAGGACTTTAAGAAAGAAATCCAAGAGTTGGGACAGAGAACTCATCTATTAGAAAACCTCACGGACCAATTGGTCTCAACCCAAGGGCAGGACAGGAAGAACATCTCGGAAAATTCTTCCAGAATCACCCTCCTGGAAAACAAACTTGAGGATGCTGAAAATCGTTCTCGCAGAAATAATATTCGCTTAGAGGGATTGACAAACGGGTGACTAACCTGGTACCCTACATCAAGGAAGTGGTTCGGACCTTGCTGCCGGGGGAAGAAGATGAGGAGATTGAAATTGAGAGGGCACATCGGGCCCTGGGAGCATCCTCCAACCAGAGCTTACCTAAAGACACAATAGTCCGATTTCTCCGACAAAGAACAAGGGATAACATCCTTTCTGCCGCCAGAAATGTTTAACAAGTTGTTGGCCCAGATGGATCCCACCTGCAGATTTATGCTGATATTGCACCATCCACTCTGAATAAACGCAGGGAAATGAGACCGGCTTTGAATGTTCATATAAAGAACACGATCCCCTACAAATGGGGTTTTCCATTCCGCTTACTTTTCCAAACAGGAGGCTCTACTTACTCTGCTTTTTCTCTAGAAGACTGTCAGAAACATTTGATCCACCTTAAGCTAGCAACTACTGAAGATTTCCGTGAACAACGAGCAGAGAGGCCAAAAGATAGGCCTTCAAGGCAGTGGACAGATGTACCTGTCCACAAAAAACAGAGGAACCAGAGAGACGCTGCTTGCACGCCGCAATCAGAGCCTGGGACTTCTGGCAAGTCCACCCCAGGCACTTCCTCCACACTGGTTCATGAAGGGTGAACTATCGCAATAGTCAGAAACTGGAGAACTCTTAAACAATGCATAAAGGGTCTAACAATAGTTAGTAAGCCTAAGACTGTATACAAATATCATTACGTATTGTGAGTTTAAGTACATACTGTTTGATATAACACCTGAGAAGAGTTAGCTTTTACCAAAAAGACTATAGATCTAGGTATATCTACTTCTCACGTTTCTTATGTTCCCCCAGGGTTGGGCCTATTTTAGGGCTAATGCTCTGTAGAGTAAAATACTAATTGTCTAGTCAGGAACTATTCAATTATATTCTTTTTCCTCATACTAGGGATAGAGGGAGGCGTGATTATCCTCTCCACCCTAGGCACTTAGGTGCTACCGGTAAATTTCAATGAGGATCAGTGTTCTTGAAATTTTTTTAGGTTATTTTCATATTTTTATTTGTTATGTCTCAGTATTTACTTACTGTTTTGTTAGCTTGCTGGCTGTCCCATGTTCTCACTTCCTGAACGCAAGACTCCCCAGAGGTAATTCCATCAGGTTAGAAGGCATCCTTCTCTCAATCAATAGACTCCTGGGTGGTAAGTCTGCCTGGTTAGGGAGTAGTCCACTCTCCCAGCCTCTCTCACCCGGCCACAGTGCTATCAGGACTTCTAAATCGGATTGGGGTAAGTCAGAACAACACATCACCACACCACACACATGGCGGAAAGTCTGAATAATTTAGACATAGTATTCCTGACACACAATGTCAAAGGATTTAACTCCCCATTTAAACGTCGCAAGGCCTTTCTCTCTTATAAGGATAGAGAGAAAGCAGCTAAAGGAATTCCAGAACACTTCCAAACTCTCCCAAAACGTCAGCCTTCGCCCCAGAGCCCCGCTGTAGACCTATCTGACAACTCGGATATGGAGGGGGATCAGAGGGGTACACTACAAGAGCCAGAGATGATAGACAAAATTATGACAAGGTTTGAAACCTTACTAAAGACCCAACTATCCCAGGCCGTGCAGGACTTTAAGAAAGAAATCCAAGAGTTGGGACAGAGAACTCATCTATTAGAAAACCTCACGGACCAATTGGTCTCAACCCAAGGGCAGGACAGGAAGAACATCTCGGAAAATTCTTCCAGAATCACCCTCCTGGAAAACAAACTTGAGGATGCTGAAAATCGTTCTCGCAGAAATAATATTCGCTTAGAGGGATTGACAAACGGGTGACTAACCTGGTACCCTACATCAAGGAAGTGGTTCGGACCTTGCTGCCGGGGGAAGAAGATGAGGAGATTGAAATTGAGAGGGCACATAGGGCCCTGGGAGCATCCTCCAACCAGAGCTTACCTAAAGACACAATAGTCCGATTCCTCCGACAAAGAACAAGGGATAACATCCTTTCTGCCGCCAGAAATGTTTAACAAGTTGTTGGCCCAGATGGATCCCACCTGCAGATTTATGCTGATATTGCACCATCCACTCTGAATAAACGCAGGTAAAAGAGACCGGCTTTGAATGTTCATATAAAGAACAAGATCCCCTACAAATGGGGTTTTCCATTCCGCTTACTTTTCCAAACAGGAGGCTCTACTTACTCTGCTTTTTCTCTAGAAGACTGTCAGAAACATTTGATCCACCTCAAGCTAGCAACTACTGAAGATTTCCGTGAACAACGAGCAGAGAGGCCAAAAGATAGGCCTTCAAGGCAGTGGACAGATGTACCTGTCCACAAAAAACAGAGGAACCAGAGAGACGCTGCTTGCACGCCGCAATCAGAGCCTGGGACTTCTGGCAAGTCCACCCCAGGCACTTCCTCCGCACTGGTTCATGAAGGGTGAACTATCGCAATAGTCAGAAACTGGAGAACTCTTAAACAATGCATAAAGGGTCTAACAATAGTTAGTAAGCCTAAGACTGTATACAAATATAATTACGTATTGTGAGTTTAAGTACATACTGTTTGATATAACACCAGAGAAGAGTTAGCTTTTACCAAAAAGACTATAGATCTAGGTATATCTACTTCTCACGTTTCTTATGTTCCCCCAGGGTTGGGCCTATTTCAGGGCTAATGCTCTGTAGAGTAAAATACTAATTGTCTAGTCAGGAACTATTCAATTATATTCTTTTTCCTCATACTAGGGATAGAGGGAGGCGTGATTATCCTCTCCACCCTAGGCACTTAGGTGCTACCGGTAAATTTCAATGAGGATCAGTGTTCTTGAAATTTTTTTAGGTTATTTTCATATTTTTATTTGTTATGTCTCAGTATTTACTTACTGTTTTGTTAGCTTGCTGGCTGTCCCATGTTCTCCCTTCCTGAACGCAAGACTCCCCAGAGGTAATTCCATCAGGTTAGAAGGCATCCTTCTCTCAATCAATAGACTCCTGGGTGGTAAGTCTGCCTGGTTAGGGAGTAGTCCACTCTCCCAGCCTCTCTCACCCGGCCACAGTGCTATCAGGACTTCTCCATCGGATTGGGGTAAGTCAGAACAACACATCACCACACCACACACATGGCGGAAAGTCTGAATAATTTAGACATAGTATTCCTGACACACAATGTCAAAGGATTTAACTCCCCATTTAAACGTCGCAAGGCCTTTCTCTCTTATAAGGATAGCAACCCCTCTGTCATATTCATGCAGGAGACTCACTTTGTCCACAACAACCACCCGAATTTTCTTCACAGGAATTACCCAACAGTTTTCCTAGCCAATCAAAGAACTAAAAAAGGAGGGGCGGCTATACTCCTTCACAGGAACTTCCCCTTTACATTAGAGAATAAACAGATAGATCCGGCGGGTAGTTTTTTAATAATCACAGGACTAGTACAGGGTATTAGGACAACCCTGGTCTCTATCTACGCCCCAACAACAAACCCCCATCAGAGTGTCATAAACGTGCTATAGACTCTAGATAAGCCGGGGTTAGGAAAAATAATAATAGGGGGGACCTGTACTTGGAGCTGGACCCGGCCCAAGATAGGTCAGGGAAGGGGGGACAAGAGAGGTTCTCTAGAAAAATGAAGAAAATGAAGCGCTTACTTCTTAAACTAAACTTGACAGATGTCTGGAGGGAAACACACCCTACGGTTAAGGAATATTCCTTTTTCTCCCAAGCTCATAATACCTATTCCAGGATAGACTACATTTTTGCAGATTCCTCCCTGTTAGACCAAGTAAAGACATCAGAATGTATTCCCTGTACATGGTCAGACCATGCTTCCGTAAAGCTTGCATTGGGCTGGGTTTCAGGGGGGAGGCCCATAATCTCGTGGAGACTGAACGAACGAATCCTAGCTAACCCAGAGGTCAAAGACCAAATTTCCCAGGATCTGGATCTTTTCTTCCAGGTTAACCTCTCCCCAGAAGTAAGGGCAAGCATTGTATGGGTTACACACAAGGCCTACATCTGGGGATCCCTTATTAAAATTGCCTCCCACTACAAAAAACAAAGAAAAGCCAGAGAACTTGAACTTCAAGCAGAACTGACAAAACTTGAAAAATCAATCCAAGCCGGACATCAAAAATAGACAGGCAATAGAAAAGGTTAGGACAGACCTAGACTCTCTCCTTTCGGACCAAACTGAGAAAGCCCTAAGGTGGACTCAGCAAAAGTTTTTCGACAAAGCAAATAAACCGGGCCCACTCCTAGCCAGAAAGTTACAATCAAAAAGTACACAGAATAAAATCCATCAAATAAAAACGCGGGAGGGCGAGCTCACAGCCAATCCAAGTAAAATTAAGTCCATCTTCACCAATTACTTTAATTCCCTCTATGAAGGCTCCACAACTCTCAACCTTAATGAGATGCAAGCATTTCTCAATTCAAATGATCTCCCTACCATAACGGGGGAAGAGCTGGGAACCCTTAACGCCCCAATATCGTTAGACGAGGTACGCAAAACGATAAATAAACTTAAAATTGGTAAATCTCCGGGGCCAGACGGGTTTACCAATAGTTATTACAAAGCATTTATAGAAACCCTTGGCCCACATCTAGTCACACTCTTCAACAACATTCTGGCAGGTGAGCAATTACCGGCAGAGCTTAACGCTGCTGAAATTATACTATTCCCCAAGGAAGGAAGGGACCCCCTGGAAATGAAAAACTACAGGCCAATCTCACTCCTAAATTGTGACATGAAAATTCTATCCAAAATTATGGCAGACAGACTGGCTTGTTTCCTGCCAAGACTGATTCATAATGACCAGGTAGGCTTCGTGGCCCACAGACAGGCAGGAGACAATATTAGGAAAGTCCTTAATCTCATACATAAAGCCAAAATCTCTAAAACACCAGCGTGCCTTATGGCCTTTGATATAGAAAAGGCCTTCGATTCCTTGGAATGGCCCTATCTATTCGCGGCCCTAAGTAAATTTGGTATCAGTGGCCAGTTCATTAACCTGCTGAAATCTTTCTACAGTTCCCCTTCGGCCAAACTGAAGCTCCCAGGTCCTGTGACTCCGAATATAACAATAGGGAGGGGTACTAGACAAGGATACCCGTTATCGCCTTTGCTCTTCGCATTGGCTATGGAACCCCTAGCCAGGGAGATCAGGGCCAATTCGGGGATTACCGGGATAGAGGTTGGACATCACCATTTCAAAATTTGCCTGTTCGCAGACGATCTGCTCTGCATGGAGTCCAACCCAATTAACTCAGTTCCGGAACTCATTAAAACACTAGAAAAGTTTGGCCAGCTCTCGGGCCTATAACTAAATTTAGAGAAAACAGAGACCCTGGCCATAGCCGTTCCGGTGGCAGAGAAAAATAGGCTACATGATAGTTACAAATTCAATTGAGACATCAAATATATAAACTACCTCGGGATAAGGTTAACGGCAAACCTGGTCGATCTATACAATGAGAACTATTCTAAGCTACTAAAAACCTTGATTGCAGATTTAGGTAGATGGACGAAATTTCGCCTTTCCTGTGTGGGGAGAATTAATACAATAAAAATGAACATTTTGCCCAGACTTCTTTACCTTTTTAGAACCCTCCCTATTCCAGTTAAAAATAAAGATTTATCTAATTTCCAAAAGCACATCTTTAGGTTCATTTGGAACCAGGGCCCATCACGAATCGCGAAAAAAATTACGTATCTACACAAACTAGATGGAGGACTATCCTGCCCTAACATTAAACTTTATTACAAGGCCGCTCAATTATCCTTTTTACCAATCGCCCACTCCGTGACCCATCAACCGGCGTGGATTTATATAGAAAACCAAGCAATGAGACCGCTGACCTGGGACACAATTATGTGGCTGCCAGATATTCCCCCCAAAATTAGAAACACTTCCAATCCCATAATAAAACATACGCTAACATGCTGGAAATGGGCCCGCGAGCACACGAAAATATTCCCAAAACCATCCTATATGATCTCACTCCTTAATCACCCCCAGATGTCAATTAGTCTAAATTTATCCTCCCAACACTGGTGGAAGAATGACAAACTAGATAGGCTGGGAGAGTGGATAGAGAAGGGGCAAATTATCTCATTCGAAACAGTAAGGGACAAACAGGATCTGCCCTTGTCAGAACACTATAATTTCTGCAGACTTAAACATCTTGTACTCTCCTTATTAGAGAACCATACAGTACCGGAAATGAACTGGCTGTCTAAAATCTGCCAAGTGGCCCCTCTAACGAAGGGTACCCTAGGGATGCTTTACAAAACGTTTAATGCCAGGCCTGTTGGACTCAAGCTAAAACACATGGTAGATTGGGAAACTGACATGAATACGAGCTGGGACCTAGGTGAATGGAGGGTGGCTTGGTCCAACATCTATAGGGGCTCCCTTAACTATAGCATCCTAGAAACCGCCATCAAGGTGCTCCACAGGGTATACATAACCCCAGAAAATCTCGCAAAATGGAAAAAGTCGGAAAGCCACTTGTGCTTTAGGGGGTGCCAAGCAACAGGGACATTTACCCATATATGGTGGACCTGCCCCAAGGTAGTAAAGGTCTGGGATTTAGTTTCAGAGTTAGCCTCGGACTTGTTCCTTACCCCGGTGGACAGGTCTATTGACAACATGCTGCTGGGGATCCCCAATAGCACTCTTGCACCTTCCCAAAATAGGCTGCTGCAATACATAACTCTGGCAGCTAAGAGCCATATTGCTAAATCCTGGAAATCCAGCAACCTAAACTTCCAGTTGATTAAACAAAAGATTAACTATATTGCCATCAACGAAAAAATCACCCACCTATTGGATGACTCTATGGATAATTACAGGAAAATATTGGACCCATGGACAGTATACACAGGCCTGGACTTAGGGTGTTAGGGTTAGTGATTGGTAGATAAGTAGGATTACTTCCTCATTAAGGTTGGTCAAGGGGACCGGGGAGGGGGAAAAGGAAGGGACTGGGGGACAATTTCATTAAAAAATGTCCTGCGCTTAGGGAAAGCATAGGTAGAGAGGGGGACAGGGTCGGCCAGCAAGCAGTTTAAGTTTTGGGTTATGTTGTATGATTCTAAAAGGTTAGTGTTAGAAAAAAAATAAAAAAGAGATAGTCGCTCATTATGTACCAGTACCAATCGGTTCGACCTATAACAGGCTTACCTTTATCCTGACTTAATTAACAGTAATGGTACAGAGTTCTCTGTATTCTGATGTATATAAATATATCTATGTTGGGTGTCATCGACATATGATAAACTGACATGCCTTCGAGCCGTGGTCAAATATGTGAAATGTTTATTGCAAGTGGTGACAATAAAACTCATTGTTTAAAAAAAAGAATGATTTAAAGATCAAAAGAGTAAAAGGGTAAAGTAAAAACAGGCATTTAAATTATACAAACAAGGGGGGACAGCGACTGCTTTACGGGAGTACAAGGAAATCAATAAGGCTTACAAAAGGGCTATTAGACTGGCTAAAATAGAAAATGAAAAAGGAATTGCAAAAGAGAGTAAGACTAACCCTGAAATATTTTTTAAGTATATTATTCGGAAGAAGACGAGGAAGGAAGCTATAGGAACATAACAATGTGACACAGGTCGTCTGAAAATTAGTGACCAGGAAAAGGCAGATGAGCTAAATAGGTTATATTCTTCGGTATACACAAGGGAGGTACCAGTGGTTGGGACACTGCAGCATAATGGGGCTACACTACCTTTGCCGACTAACTGGTTAACGAAGGTTGGAAACAATAAATGTTAATAAAGCCCCAGGTCCTGATGGAATATATCCATTGGTACAGAGGGAACTGGGTTCTGTAATAGCCAAACCATTATATTTAATTTTTCAAGATTCACTCAGCACAGGGTCTCTACCAGATAACTGGAGAAAAGCAGATGTGATACCTAAATTTAAAAAGAGAGCAAAAGCAAATCCGGGGAATTATAGACCAGTGAGCCTCACTTCTGTAGTGGGGAAGCTTTTAGAAGGGTTAATAAGGGATAATATACAAGAATATGTCTATTTGAACAGGATTATAAATAGGAGTCAACATGGATTTAGTTAGTAGGAACCTGGATCAAGGCAACTCAGTGGATGTAGTCTTTTTGGATTTTGCAAAGGCTTTTGATACTGTGCCACATGGGAGACTATTGTGCAAACTAAGAGATACAGGAATTGCAGTAAATATCTGCTCATGGATTGAGAGCTGGCTAAAACACAGGAAGCAAAGGTTTGTTGTAAATGGAACATACTCTGATTAGAGTAATGTGGTAAGTGGTGTTCCTCAGGGTTCAGTATTAGGTCCTCTCCTTTTTAACATATTTATTAATGACAGAGGTGGGACTGGAAAGTAGTGTCTCCATTTTCGCTGATGACACAAAGTTGTGCAAAGTAATTAAATCAGGTAATGATGTGCTTTACCTCCAAAGGGATTTACATAAACTTGAGAAATGGGCATCTAAATGGCAGATGAGATTTAATACGAATAAATGTAAAGTTATGCATCTGGGAAGGAAAAATAGCCATGCAATTTATAATCTTAATGGAAAAAATCTAGGGGTATCAGATATTGAAAGGGATTTGGGAGTGCTTGTGGACAACCACCTAGGTAACAGTGCTCAAAGCCAAGCAGCAGCTGCAAAGGCAAATAAAATATTAGTATGTATTAAGAAGATAATATATAGATTTTTCCATATAGATTTTTCTATGCTTATGGTATTTTTGAGCGCTCTATAAGAACAGAAGTATTTTATACTTAACAAAGTTGTTTTTCAACAAATATGAGATACTAACTATCCTATATACTGGGGTTTTCTTAGGCCTTACGAAAGGCACTGTTTTTAATTTTCCTTTCCCAGCCTTGGTTTTAATATTTTAATCGTCGTTGTGAGGTATAAGTACCTAATAAACTATAGTAATATTTGATATTTTCCCCAATATAACTATGTAATATGGTATACCAATATTAGAGTGGAAGACACTCCAAAAAGAAACAGATGATAGCTTTGTCTCTAAAACACAGACTACACCTGAGACCAATAAAGATATTAATAAAGCCTTTAGTGAATTGATGAAGAATGCCAAAAAACAGGTCAAAATAATATGGGAAATCAGCAGTTTACAAAACTACTTAAAAAATTATATCATTCCTAGAGTGTTAAGAGTTAATGTAACTCCGGCCACAAATTTGGCTAATGACAAATTCATGGAAAAATGGAAAGAAATTTTGCTAAAATGTTCACATGATCTGATCGAATTGATTGTTGAAACAGAACGAACCAATTTAGAAACTTTGAAACCAAAGGTAGCCTTATACCAACAAGACTTTAATAAGTTTAATGAAACACCTGAATATGACAATTACTGCACAAGACTCAATAAGAATATAGAAAAATTCAAAAAAGATCTGAAAGAAAGGAAAAAAAGAAAGTTCCTTAGAGATCAGGATGACTTAAAGTCAGGTAAAATATTTAGGAGATTTCCAACAGGGACACCCATATATAGTCACTCAAATATGAGTTCTTCTGAATATGATAATTCAGGTCTAGATGATTGTACTCCATCCAACTTTAGGAACAGATGTTCCAATACCTGGCTTAAAAAAAGATGATACCAGACCATACTCCCAAACTAGAACAGGGAGAAGATTCAATAATAATGAGAATATTTTAGAGAGAGGCAGGATTGTCAAAAAAGGCCCAGAAAAGAAACACAGAATTGGAATCAACAGAGATCCCCAATAGACAATTTATCATTTCCCTCTAATTAAAATGAAGCAGTAGTTAATCTTTCTAATTTTCATCTAAAAGATAATCATTTGTCTGTTTTACAAAAAGGTTTATCATTTGTACCCACTTCTAGGCCAGATATTTTCCTACATATAAAAGATCTAAATTTATTTGCAAGGAAATTAGCTCTACATAAATTTTAGAAACTCAAACAAGAGAGAGAATTCATGCATTTAGGACTTGAAAATGAAGATATAGAAGCATTCCATACTATGTTATCTCTTTTAGAAGAAAATAACTCTAAACAAGGAGACAAAAACAAAATTTGGAAAAATAAAAGTCGCTTCACTCCTTTCTTAAAAGATTATGCTAACATTTGGATTTTTTTACAACAAGTCACTTTAGAAATTTAAAATATTAACTATCAGGAAATACCTTAAATTTATAATCTAACTAAAAGTGAAAATCAGGCATTATCAGAATTAAGAAAGTGTAAAGATATACTGATCAAATCCACAGATAAAGGTGGCAATATTGTGGTAATGGACAATATAAAGTATAATTTAATGTGTCAAAAAATCTTAAATGATGGAAACACCTATGAAATCATTGAAAAAAATCCAACTCAAGAATACAAAAAGTCCCTTAAATGCATTTTAGATTAAGCAAAAACTGAAGGCCTAATTGATGATCAAACTTTTCAGTATCTCTTTCCAAAACACCCTAGTATTTCAACTTTTTATACCTTGCCAAAAATTCACAAGAAAGTAATTCCTATTCCAGGAAGGCCGATTGTATCAGGAACTGATAACCTATCCCATAAATCCAGTCTGTTTTTAGATTATCATCTTAAAGACATGGTTGAAACATTACCATCTTTTGTGAAAGATACAAATTATATCTTAAAACAACTTGAAGATCTTACAATACCTACCAATTCATATTTGGCAACTGTGGATGTAGAGGCATTATATAGCAGTATACCTCACAAAGAAGGCACTGAAGCAACTAAGTTCTTTTTACAAAGCAACGGTACTAATTTCGAAAAATTCAATGAATTCCTTTTAAGCCTATTAGATTATGTCCTTAAACATAATTATTTTACCTATAATGGCAAATGGTACCACCAGATTAAAGGAACAACCATGGGAACTCCATGTGCCCCAAGTTATGCTAACTTGTTATTGGGCTGGTGGGAGGAGAAATTAGTCTTTGATGAACCACTTTCAGAATACACAGACTTAATACTAATGTGGAGGCGCTATATAGATGATATTCTATTGCTATGGACAGGTACTAAAAGCAAGTTTGAAGAATTTATGGTGAAACTTAACACCAATTCACTAGGCCTCAGGTTCACCCACGAGATTAATGATCTCAATATTACATTTCTTGATTTATTGATCAAAAAAGATATAAGTGGCAAAATATCCTCAACTACATGCAGAAAGGATACTGCCACTAATACTTTATTGAAGTGGGAAAGTCAACACGTTGAACCTCTTAAAAGAGGCATACCCAAAGGCCAATACCTTCGTATTAGAAGTAACTGCAGCACAGATGAAGAGTTTAAAATAGAAGCAAATAAACTGAGAAAAAGATTTAAAGAAAGAGGCTTTTCAAAAAATTGCCTTAAATCAGCATTTAAGTATGCATACAACTGTAATCGGACAGATCTGCTCCATGGGAAAAATCCCTTTAAAAATCCCTTACAAGATCAAAATCCCATCCGTTGCATTATGACCTTTGGTTATGACTCTGAAATTGTGAAAGAGTCACTTGCTAAATACTGGTACCTTTTAAAAAGTGATGAAGATCTCACTGAAGTTTTAACATCTAATATCTTGGTTACATACCACAGAGGAAAAAATCTAAAAGATATTCTGGTACATTGCACTTTCCAAGAGAAAAGACAGAATACCACATGGCTCAGGCCTCCACTAGGTTGTTTCAGATGTGGTAGATGCAAATACTGCAGTTACATCATACCTTTAAAAGCCTTTATACATAACACCGGAGGCATAGCGTGCCCGTACCTAAAAGCTTACTATACATCAGCCCAACTAGCATTCCTCCCCCAATCCCACTGCGTGGAGCACCAGCCAATCTGGGTATTTGTGGAGAACATACAAATGCACCCACATAAATGGGACAATGTGACATGGTCGCCCACCATACCACACGCATGCGAGAAACACAGCAGCCCAATCATCAGACATATATTACACACCTGGCACAAAACCAACAAGGCACACCACATAACAAGAGGCCTATCAAACTTAACACCCACTTTAACAATCCCAACAATATGGGATACATTAGACAAGGACTCATTTAACTGGTGGTCCTTGAACAAACTAGACACCCTAGACAAATGGATACAAAACCATAACATCCCATTAAGAGAACATTTCAACTTTTGTAAGATAAAACACTACATAACAACACTTATTAGGAAATGGGGAGCCCCCAGACCAAACTGGCTAAGCGTGATCTGCCAAAAATCCCCACTCACAAAAGGCATCATAAGCACACTATATGCAGCAATTAGAGAGACGCACAACAACAACACAGCTCCCTTTAAGTGGAAGTGGGATCAAAACGTAGGAACCCCAAAAGACGATAAGGCCTGGGAGAAAACCTGCCTCAAACTTCTGAAGAGCCCCCTGAGCTATTCTCTTAGGGAAACATCCATAAAATTCCTCCATAGAGCATATTATACACCTGCAAAACTACACACATTAACACGCGAATCCCCCCACAATGTTTCAGGCACTGCCAGGATAGGGGGACATTCGAACATATATGGTGGGAATGCCCCATAGCCCTAAACCTCTGGAACAAAGTGCTAAAACTAGCCTCAGAGACACTGCATACACCAATCCCTTGGTCAATTGACACATGCCTCCTAGGAGGACCTATTACACATATTTCGAAAAGCCAGAATAAATGGTTTCAGTACCTGATGCTATCAGCAAAAAGCCACATAGCTCAAAAATGGCGAACCCCAGACCTCAGGATACAAGAGGTAATACACAAATTAAATGGCATAATGTTTTTTGACAGATTCACACACACGACTAACAACACATACCCAAAATTTCTAGAAATATGGGGGGCATGGACAACCTCCACACAGGCAATAGAAATATAACAAACATAAACACAGATAGCAGACAAACTAGGAGATAAACCAATTCAAGAAAAGTGAACTGGGCCCCCCCCCCCCCCTTGCCGGACTCCACAGACCAGCGCCAAACGGCAAGACTCAGAGGTGAGTGACCTACTTCAAACTACTGTCTAGTATACATACAAACACGATCCCTCGACATGAAAGGACGGAAAGAAGAATCATTAGACACAAGCACACGAATGACACTGTAGTTAAAGTTGTTATATCCAGTTAATTTTATTTTGTATGTTAAAAAAACTGTAACAAGAGGTAGCATATCATACTAAAACCATCAGAAATCTCAAAAACAGGCAAATAACCATGCTACCAGTTTATAGTTACTTAGAAAGGTTAAGAAAAAGGAAAATGTAATGGAACTGTCACTAAATGAAAATGTCACCATCATATAAGTTTACAGTTAAGCAATCTACAACATAAATTTGGCCTGCGAGCCATCGCTGAAACATTAATACTGTATAAGATTTACAACTCTGTGACAATAAAAACTATTGAAACAAACAAAAAAAAGCCTTTATACACCCAACAACTAATGTTAAATATGAAATCAGAGATTTCTTTAACTGCTGTTCCACAGGTGTAGTATATGTGGCAGTTTGCATTTGTAAAAAGATTTATGTTAGTAAAACTGGCCGCCAGCTACGACGTAGGATAGGGGAACATGTACTAAGCATTAAACGTATGCTTGATACCCCTATTGCACTATATGTTAGACTTTACCATAACAATCAAAGCAAAGTTTTATCTTTTTTTGCTATTGACAAAGTCACTATGAGTCAAAGACAGGGAGACATTGACCGCAAACTTCTTCAATGTGAAGCCCAGTGGATCTACAAACTTAAGGCCCTTTCTCCTCATGGTGTAAATGAGGGTTTCAACTTTTCAGCCTTTATTTAATTATGACTGAACAAGTTAAATATTAAATATTAAATGTTGTAACATCTAATCAAAACAGTTTGATAAACAACTGGATATCAATTTTTGTTGGGATCTATAGGGAAATTGAATCTTCAGAGTGATATTTCACTTTAGAGAAAGTCACGAATTCCACTAGTAAATAAAAGTACTATTTTTTATCATTAAATTCACTCAAGTGATTATTCACCCAGATTATTGGGGTTCTGCAGCATTAGTCTGTTAAGAAAAACTAATTACACATTGATGTTTTTATTTTTCACAGATTTATCACAGCAGTTTGCAATACGGTTATTTATATAACTGTTGTATAATTCATGTATCTCCACTCCTCTTAGAGATATTTCCCTTTTATTACTTCTTTTTGGTTCACTCAACCATTTACTAGTCACTTTTATTTAGAACACACTACACATTTTTATACATATACATATATTTTTTCAGCTTTGAGGATATTATATCTCCTCCAATGGCTTCATATTTTCCAGCCAGTATCAGACTTACTTTTAACTTTGCAATTTCTAATTGTATGCTCCTGCTTTAACTACATTGTTACATTCAGCACAAATTTTATAAATTTGTATATATATTACAGTATGGTTCTATATTGCCCCGTTTCTCTTTTGCTTGTATTATAAACATCCCAGATTACTTATGGTTGCTGTAGCAACCGCTGTGCATAAATACCTCACGCAGACGCCACCCCCGTTTTCCCTTTGAGAAAGACGTCCTCTGTGACGTCAAAACGCGTCAGGCGTAGGTGGAGCGTCTTTTGCGTTCCACAGTGCAACGCATGTAAATGCTAGACGCTCTGTCACTTCGCGCTCTTTGAAAGAAATTTCCTCAATCTCTCCCAATGATATCATTTAAGCTTCTGTGCTATAATACAGTATTATGATACTATTATAATGTTCTCTGTAGACTTCCCACACAGAACAATAGGTCTTAGACCGTATACATATAGATTTTTCTATGCTTATGGTATTTTTGAGCGATCTATAAGAACAGAAGTATTTTATACTTAACAAAGTTGTTTTTCAACAAATATGAGATACTGACTATCCTATATACTGGAGTTTTCTTAGGCCTTACGAAAGGCACTGTTTTTATTTTTCCTTTCCCAGCCTTGGTTTTAATATTTTAATCGTCGTTGTAAGGTATAAGTACCTAATAAACTATAGTAATATTTGATATTTTTCTCAATATAACCATGTAATATGGTATACCAATATTAGAGTGGAAGACACTCGTGGGACTTGAGGCATACAGTTTTCACCTAAAGTGTATTAAGAAGAGTATAGAAGCAAGGGAAGTAAATATAATTCTGCCACTATACAAATCCCTAGTACATCGTCATTTGGAATATGGAGTACAATTTTGGGCACCACTTCATAAAAAGGACATTTTAGAGCTGGAAAAGGTACAGAGGAGGGCAACAAAACTAATAAGGGGAATGGAGGGGTTAAGTTATGAAGAAAGACTAACCAAACTAAACTTATTTTCTCTAGAAAAACGGTGTCTAAGAGGAGATATGATTACCTTATATAAATACATCCAGAGTCAGTATAAAGATTTGTCAAGGGAGCTTTTTGTGCCAAGAGGTATTCAACTGACAAGAGGACATCCCTTGAGGTTAGAAGTAAAAAGATTCCACCTTAAAGAAAGAAAAGGGTTCTTCACAGTAAGGGTGGTTAATCTGTGGAATTCTCTACCAGAGGAGGTGGTGACAGTGGATTCGATAGATAACTTTAAAAGGGGACTGGATTTATGTCTAATTAAAAAGGGAATTCAGGGTTATCCTGGATAATTAGAGAGAGAGTATTGATCCAGGGAGAAATCCGATCGCCAGTATCTGGGGTCAGGAAGGAATTTTTGTTTTCCTTTGAGACGACTGGCTAAGTTTCACTTGGGTTTCTTTTTCTGTTTGTCTTCCTCTGGATTCATTAATAATTCAAAAATAATAATAAAAAAATTAAAAAAAATAATGAATTAACAACTAATTAATTAATAACTAATCAGAGGAGATCTTAAAAGGTTGAACTTGGACTGAAACCTTAATTACTGTCTAACTATGTAACTATGTAATAAGATAACATAAACTTTATTTGCAGTTGTGTTTTTATTTTATTGATTGGTGTGGCTTTAGCATCTGGTAATGAACTTATCCTACAATTAAGTGCTACCAAAATAGGAAACATGCAAGGATTTACTTTTTTATATTTTTAATTAAATTCTTATTAGATGTAAAGGGATTTGAGATTACAAATATCCTCTATTTCAAGACTCCAAGCACAAGCTGATTCAGACATTCCCCAGTGTAAGTAGACCTAAAAGGAGTGAGAACAGTATAAGAAGTTTATGTGCTGCCTCTTAAAATAACTCAAAGCTGCTGATGTCAACATACCCTAAAACATTCTTCTGTTCTACTAAGGAATCAACTAAAAAATTATACTCCCTTGTGGTGTTATTTCACAAAATATAACTTTGACCATTTTTTTTTACTTTGTTCTGGAGCTTCAAATAACTTTCTGGATTATTAAGTGATAAACAAATGTACCGTAATTATGTGTTTTAAGATTACTTTCTTTGAATTTGCTTTCTATTAAAGTTAATGCTCATTGTACAATTTCTAGCAGTTGTCATACAGTTGGATTTCACTTTTTTAATTCATTACTGATTACCAATAATATTATAGTATTTGAAGAAAATAATTCAGAGTAGATTTTAAACCTCAGATTAGTGTCTCCGGGTCTTGTAGATCTGCTTCTCTTCACCCCTTATTTTGTGTTAAAAATTCAGATCAACTGCCTGCAGTGACATTGGAGGGTAGGATACAGATAAGGGTCTTTATAAGAGCAGCCTTTTGGGTAGATTCTCTCCCACCCCCCGGACACCTGATAGGGGTCAAGAGAAAGAGAAGTATATCTATTGATGTCTGAAACAAAAGTTTAAATGCAAAATTTTAAATGTTTCATTGACTTTTTTTGTTCAACCAACTAGTGTATTGGTTCCCAATCATTTCCTCAAGGACCCCCACTCAGGTTATGATTTAGTATTAACACTATGTGAATACAGGTAAAGCAATTAGAGGCACCACAACCTGTTAAATACTTATTACCTTACTTATTCACACAATATTAAATCTAAATTATGACCTAAAACATGACCTCCTGGGTAGGAGGTTGGGAATCATAATTCTACTGCATGTTATAAGGCAGAGGTAATTAGTAGGTGAACTTAGTTGTAAATCAGCACTTCCAGCACCTTTCTTTTAGATCGCCACAGCATAATTACATTTTTCATATATGTCAAAAGTTTCAGTTACATGTTATTTTTTATGTGCCTCATTCACTAACTTTCTTTCTGCACCCTTCTTGATTCCATTTATATTAAAATATTTATATGTTTATCCATAAAAAATATTGATAACAGGCCTTTACTTAATTTCCGTAAAGGGGTTCAAACCGTAGTGAATTTTTTGACTACCTTTGCAATAAGGCAGTTAACATTTTTTTAAAATTATTCAAGAGGGAGTTAAAGGATCTGGGGAAAATAGACTAAAGGAGAGGAACAAAGTTAGAGTAGGCAGAAGATAAACTTATAGAGAGGGCTTAGCTTGAAACAGATGGTTTGAGTGACATGCAAACACCTGCATAATATGTGTGGGGTTAAAACACCTACTGTGCAGAGTAGAGGAGCACATAAAAAGTATCAGAGGGCCACACTGTGGATTGCACGCCATATGTTTAACAACCTAGCTTTTTAAAAATATATTGTAAGCATTGTTAAGCTTTATATTTTTGTTTTAATCTTAAATTCTTTATATCCTTTTAATGTGTAGAAGGAGTTGTTGTCCTCTTTGCTGATATTTTTTAGAATTAAGGTAGTATAATAGTGCTCTCCAATGAGTGTACTCTATCTTATATATCTATTGTCTAATTTGCACAATTTTGAGGAAGCAGTCTGACCTGGGTACTTTTAATCATGGGCATAGCAGACTTCCTAGTGAGCCACCATCTTGAAAGCTTGGATGTGTTGGACCATATATCTGGACCGTGTTATCTGTCAGCATCTAGCAGAGCACTTTATTTTTCATTTTGGACACACAGAATATACATATTTTCTTTATGGCAACCTTTGCAGAAGAACTGTCTAAAGCTACAGGACTGTTAAAAATGAACTAGCAGAGCTCATTATTCTTTGCCGAGACCAATTTATACATTCAAGTATAACAATTTCATGTAATAATGCTCTATTATCTGAGGCAATGTAATTACCTTCAAGTCCGAATCATTAAACAGCCAACCACATAATCAACAACAGAAGGGGAACCTGATTACCAAACCCCATAGGAAAGAGAAAAACTGCTGCTACAGACACTCTAACTTTCCCTGAGGGAAATGAGGAGAATTGTCAAAATCACCTGTCTTGCAATGAACCTTATGGAGATTGCATAAACCCATGGGACAAGTGGGATGGAGCTCCACTTGGTAAATTAAACTCTGGACACTACATAAAGCCTCCTGTAGATCCCCATGTCACCCAGAACTAAAACAGGAAATGTGCTGGAATATGGAGATCTATGAATACTCCTTTTTTGCCTACATTCCTAATTGATGCACCACAGCTTAGTCTCCCGCACTCAGTTCACCAAGATGATACAGTATATGATAAGATTTACCAGATAATATATTGGTCACCACAGTATATTGATTGGTGTATGAAAATTCACCCAAGAGTGGAAACAGCAGCAAGTCTATATATGCAAGAGAGCTGGACACTATAAAGGAGGAGACTCAGATCTCTTGCCTGATCTCAAGTAAACTAGATTAAGAAGGACCCATAGCAAGCTGGACAACAACTCAATACAACACCACTGCACCCAAGCAATGGCAGCAGTGCAATCTCTCATTCTACGTTATTCACCAGAAGAACCAGAGAATGAAGAGGTCTCTATTTCCATCTACTTTCCTTGTAGTATTGAGTAAAAGCTATGCACATATACTTGTATGAAAAACAAGGAACTGACATATTTACACAAATTGACATACGATAATCTGTATTTCCTTTGCTTTACTCTGATCACTGGCAGACTATTAAACATGTACTTATATTTACACACTGTCTTACAAATTCTATGCACAATTACCAACATCTTAATGTGTATTACATTGTATTTAATATTTCAATATGCAATTCACCTCAATAGGGAAAAAAACAATGAGCAATGCTAAAAACTATCCTTATAAACTCTTCTACATGTATCAAAATGACTTACATTTCCTATATTCTTTACAATTGGCTTAACTGGCCTTATTAATATAACTGTTGTGACAAGCATTCTTCTTCTAAATAATAATAATAATAATAATAATAATAATATGTATTGAGAATGATTTGCATGAACCAACCTTTTTACACTTCGTTGATATGATAGCCATGTTACTACCCAACACTGTGTTACATGACACTATTTTACTTTTCCCCACTTCAACTCCATTGAATTATTCATTCATCTTCTTTTTCCTTAGCCTCTTTCCCCTTTCTAATCTCACTTTCTCCTACATATATTCACTATGTTCTCACTCTTTTCCCCTTCTCTTTTGCCTCCCCTACCTTTTAAAGCAAAGATCTGGAAAGAAGCATTGCACAATTGTCATTACTGGCAATATAATTAAACTGATATATGGACAGATATGATAACTGTATTTAGTCTTTCTATAACATACTGTTTATTTATAAACTAGCGACTTGCCTGTCAAAAATTATGGCTGGCAATGCTGTTTGCCTTTGGCGCTCATCGCGAGCCCCACATTGATAGGCACCTCGTCCAACCCACCACTTTCATGCCTCGCAATGAGCGCCTTCTGTGCTCATCGCGAGGCCCGCTATGAGTGCCTTCTGCGCTCATCGCGAGCCCCGCTATGAGTGCCTTTGGCGCTCATTGCGAGCATCTCCCCACTCTCTGAGCCCTGTGTCTGTTTGCCCCCTCTCCCTTCCATGTGCCTGTTTCCCCCTCTCTCCCTTCCCCCCTCTCTTGCAGGCCTCTGCACTCATCGAGACTCCTGAAATAAGCGCCTTTGGTGACTTCGGCGTTCATTGTGCATGCGCAAACCCATATTTTTTTAACATAACGTGACGACAACTCGCAATTAAGACAACTATTATATGTGATAGCCTGCTGCTTCCCAATAAAAAAAGATGTTCTGAGACTGAGACAATTTTGAGTTTGGGGTTGATCCTGCTCTGCGTTGAATTCTCGTCGCAGAATATGTGATGTTTGCCATTGGAACTATTACTATGAGTGTATTTAACATTCCAAAAACCCTTGGCATTGTTGGATATTGCAAACAAAGATTGTGTTATTTTTCTGACCTAGCCATTTCCCATTATCTGTATATATTTAATCATATTTTGCTGTTATTTTTGGAATTATATATACCCTATGCAGTAATGTATATAACATATTTTGGAAATGTGCTTCTTGAGTAATGTATTTGTCTAGACTATCAGTGTATTTAGTTTTTATACTCGCTTGGTGCATTTACCCACTTTTTGTAGGTAGATGGTCAGTTTTTGAAAGATAGTTTTATAAATTAGTGACTACTTGGGGGAAGGGGGAATCACATGCTTGTGAAGTTTGCAGCACATTAACTATATTAACATCTATGTAAGCCAAGGGCATAACATGTTTAGAGAAAAATGAAATTTAACAGACTCTGTTAGTGTTTGAGATTTTCTATTATCCCTGGACCAGTGGTTCTCAACCCTTTTTGATCTGGGTACCTTTCACTGCTCATGGGTAGTGGCTGGTCACCATCCATGGCTTTTGGGGACTGGCTGTGAGATTCAGAACATGTTTAACAAGTATATTCTTCATGTCACACACTATGGGCCTCATTTAATTGAGCAATTGTAAGTTACGGGCACCTGTAATGGAGGTATTCAATTAGCGTCTTTTTGCAAGCCACAAACGGTCTACGGTTTACGGGCTTGACATTCTTGCAGTTGTTACAACCGTAACTTACTAAGCCTTTGATCTTTCCCGTCTGTTACAATTACAATTAAGAGTTACAATTTCTAAAATCGCAAATCACTATGCTACAAGTCCTCAAGCCTGCAAATGTTTTCACACCCGTTTATGGCAAATGCAGAAGAACATCCTATGGGTAAAAGATAGGACACGCAAAGGGGTTAAAGACATGTCCGTAGCACTGTAAATACAAATAAAAAATCAATATTGCACTGTAAATGACGGGGAAAGCGATGAAAGACATTATAATTAATTGCACAACAGTCTCAAGCTCGCCATTCGCCAATCAAAAATATTTTTTTTATGTTTCAGTACGGGGTTATATCGATTTCGGGAATCAATGTGTTAATAAATATCAGGCTACCCACATGGACTAGATCAGTATCGGCATTCTTTTTTATTATTTTGCGGTTTCGCAAGTCCGATCGCATATTGGACCTGTAAACGCTAACTGATTGACCTGTAACCTCCATGTTTTACTGACATAATGATGACAGTATAATTTTCTATTGGCTGTTTCGAAATGGGTAGTTAAGGCCTTGCTTAATTGATTATGTTCCCGCCCTGAACTGCTACGTACGAGTGCATAGTTTACAGTTTCAGCTTTCCGCCTTAAACTTGCGGGCTTGTTCATTTGAAAAGCACAGTAATTGTAGTAGAGTGTGAACCTGCAGCACGTCCGCAGACATATGGCCTGTATAACGCGAGATGCAGGCTTCTCATTGAATGAGGCTCATTGTATTAGGCTCAATTAAATGAGCCTCTATATGTCAACGGAAAGGATATGCATACACTTTTGATCAAGTTTTACATTTGCTGCTGGTTTTCTCTTGATACTTGAGCATGATTTTTTCTAGCAATTTATTTTTCTGAAAAATGCTCCCCTCCTTAATTTGTTCTTTTTATAGAAACACTGTAACATGTGAATTGATTAATAGGTATTACTGTATGTTTTTACACTGCAAAAAAAAAAGTAGATATCTATTAACTATGACATTTCACTTGACCTAATTTGTCATATAGGAGGATAAGCAAAAAACAAAATAGAGGGAACTCAGTCAGTTCTATGGACATGATAACCCACTTTGAGAGCAACTTGTTTTAGCTCACTTGTGCCTTCACAGGGCGAAATATTCTGTAGTATATCAGTCTGGTCTCAGCGAACAGAGTGATCCAGACGTGAAATTATAGGCATAGGAGATACCTTCAATGTTTATAGGAAATCTTTTCATTTGTACTGAAAGGGCCGGCAGCTTGAAGTGCAAGTTTTCATGAAAATAATGTGAGATCTGAAGCTCCTCAATAATTTGATAATTATTTTGCTTTCATTTGTCATATTACACTAATTATATATGACATAGGACATATAATAAAAAATACAAAAAACCCCCACAAAATAATGAAAATTAATGCCGATATTGTTCTAGTCCAAGTGGTGATATGTATTAACTCATTGATTCGTAACTCTTGCCGACGTGAAAGATCAAAGGCTTAGATGGGCTGTAAGTTACGGTTGTAAAAACTGCAAGGATTTCAAGCCCGTAACCCGTAGACCGTTTTCGGCTCACAAAAAGATAGCAATTGAATAGAAAAATAACTTATGGCCTCCATTACTGGCTTATGTAACTTACAATTGCTCAATTAAATGAGGCTCATAATTAGTGGTAGATTTTTTTTATGGAAATGACATTAAAAGACATATTTTTAAGCAACTTTATAACTCAATAACGTTCTCCTCTCATCCCTCTTGTTGGAAAAGCATTTGATAGTTTATAGGGGCAGTCATTTAGGCATGAGTGTCTTCTCTGTATAGTGATGATATCACCTCCAACTTTAGTGTGACCAAAAGTAAACCAGAATTTTTGATTTCTCATGAACTGATTAAGATGACAGCTTGCATTTTGGAAATCTGTTGAAATAGTTAAAACCCTATTGCTGGTATATTATAACATAGTGTGTAAACCCATGGTTTATCTGCTGTCATAATTCATCTGAGCTCTGTGAGAACATCGGGATGGTTTTAGTTGTCTAGAAATTTCAGCCACTCCAGCAGTGCACTGTTTGTACTTTCTTTTTTGGTGCAATGTTTTACAGTATAGCACATTTTGGACCATAGATCGATTCAGGCATGCTTTTCTTTTACTGCAAAAATAAAAACTGTAAGGATCACGATATATTTATTTAATATAAAGCTTTTAGGTTATACCTTCGTTAAACTTTTGTTGTTCAAATTAGTGTAAAATGTGGTTATACATTTTATGAATTTAAAAACAGCCTGTCTCTATGTAGTTTCACTCCCTACCATTTCCCCTTCTAGTCTGGAAAGTACTGCAATGACAGGTCAACAATGCACTTTTTGCCCCACCCAAAAATAGCACATTACCTACTAATATTTTTTTTCTACCTTTCCCATTTAAATCATGTTGTGGAACCTGGCCTATCCCCATCACAATTGCATACATCTCTTGTGGTTTTAAATGTTTTAGTTAGTAATTTTACCTCACCTGTGTCATAAGCATTTAATACAATTGTTATGGTAGTTGGGTATAGGGACTTATGCTGTACATATCCAATGCCTAAATTAAAAGAGATTTGATGGCAAATATGTTTTTGCAATCCTTTTAAAAGCAACATTAATTGCATGCCTACATTTTCTAGTTCCTGCTCCAACTCCACAGCCTTTTGAGTCATCCTTTCCTTCGTCTAAGTCAGCTAATCACACATTTTTCCCTTATCAATTAATACTTCCCCTGTTGTGACTGCATATACCCGCATTTACATTAATCTTCTCAGTCCAGTTATTTTTCAGAGGTTTCAGATTTCTCCTTACGTGTTAAGCCCAGCTGAGAATATTGTTCTTTCTGTACCTTTGTAATTTCCTCCTATTTCAAACAACAAGATAACAATCCTTGCATAACACCACCCTTCTTTTTTATTTTTCTGAGGACTTGTTTTTGAATAAACAATTTTCTAATAAACACTTCACAACTTCCCATGATTGCCTATAGTCCTCTGGGATCTCATGTCTCTTACTTCAATTCCATTTATTCACATTATCAGCATTCATTTTAATAAATGATTTATCCTTAATCATTTTACATGCCATGTTCAACATACATCCTTCACAGAAACAGCAATAGAATAGAGAAAAAATATATATATTTACTGACCCTCATGAACACTTCTCACAAGTTCTTATGGGACATGGTCATAGCACCATTTTATATAATAAGAAACAGCGGAATAATGACTGTTCGAGAAGAATACATTATGATACATATGATTCTGACAGATAGCTCTCAAGTAAAAAATGATATACAAAAAAGTTTAAAAAATAAAGCTTCTTACAACTTTACTATTTTTGAAAGCCAATGTTTCAATTGTTGAGATAGTCCTGGCAGTATATTGCAACTATATAAAATGCTTAACAATCTAAATGCAAATAGTGTATTTACACACCAATTGAACTCTATTATAAGTAGAGAAATAGATAATGAAACATGGCAAAAATATGGGATCATAACAGTGGAGCATAGAGAAATATTCAGACTAAAGAAACTATAAAATATTATCGTTTTACTACAAAAATCTTACCAACATGTTTTAGAGGATGTAATAAATTATGCATATCCATTCATATATTGTGGGAATATCCTAAAATTCTAAATTTTTGGAGAACAAAACAAGTTATGCTAGCTTATGAATTAAAGTTGGACCCAGTAATGCTACGAAATAGGCTTTTGGAAGGTATATGATGAGAAGGACAAAAAACAGATTATACAAATACTTACTGTGGTTAGAACTGTTATAGCGGCTCACTGGCTGCAATAACACCAAGCAATAACCTATTAGAAAAAAAAGGTTTGACAAATATTCCAAATGGAGAAAATTTCTCATGCTGTGTTAGAGCAGAAAGACCAATTTCACAGTATTTGGAAAACATTGGCAAAGTATAATATTTTAGAATTAACCTCATTTTGATAGTAATCTTCTTCTCCATTTATGTAACGTTTAAATAAAGATATAGAGATTGAGCAGAAAAAATAATAGAGGTTCGACTTGGGACACTCTTGGGACACTCTTATTTGGCTAGATAAAATTCCAGATTGGGTCTATAAGATGAGACACCCAGTTATACAATACAATGCTGGAAATGGGCGAGGGTTCATTCCACTTTGTTCTCATACCCTTCCTGCCTAACCCCTACTCTTCATCACCCGCAATCTCCAAAGGGCTTCGGTGAAGATTCACTTTCGTGGTGGAAATCGAGGGGGTTGGGACAAGTTAGGAACCTAGATCAAAGATGATAAGCAATTGAGCAATAAGGAAATCATAGACTCCTTAAGCCTACCTCAGCATGAACATTATAACCTGTGTAGGATTCAACACTTTATTGACTCTATGGTCAGAATCAAGGGCCTTCCCAGGGGAACCTGGATATCTCGGATCTGTCTCAAGAACCCCATGGCAAAATAGATAATAAGTGGTATATATGATCTTTATAATTCCCCGGATCCATCAATCGAAGACAGCTACATGCAGGAATGGGAGAAAGATCTGGCGGAGAGTTGGGACATGGAAAAATGGGAAGTCTCCTTGGAGAGTATCTATAGGGGGTCTTTTAATCATAATATTCTTTAATCAGCTGTAAAAGGGCTACACCGTACTTATCTCACCCCAGAAAAATTTGCGAAGTGGAAATGATTGGTGGATCCAAACTGCTTTACAGGCTGTAATTCCATTGGCTCATTTATTCATATATGGTGGGACTACCCGAGAGTGAGACTAATATGGGAAAGTATTTCTAAATTGGCCTCTAAATTACACCTGTGAGAGACTATGAAAACGTGTTAATTATGAATTCCAGTGACCTCGCTTTCACACACTCAAAATAAACTTTTGCAATTTTTGTATTTGGCTGCCAAAATTCATATAGCTAAACAGTGGAAGCGGGGGGACCTAAATTTACAGGTAATCATAAATAAAATAGACTATATAGCTACAAATGAAAGAATTACACATTCTCTGGAATACTCCATGAATCGCTTTATGGAAGTATGGGGGTCTTGGTTGGTATACAAGAAACGGCGGATGATTTAGGAATCTTCCCTACATACACAGAGGGGGTGGGAAGGGGGACCCGGGTAGAGACCAGCTTCATTGGGAGGCACAGAGGCCAAGAAAGTGAAAGGACTGACAAGACTACCAAACACTGGCAAAAGGTGTTGATGGTGATCTGTACTGTTTAATGTATTTTTTTCTCTTTGTTATTACTGATTATTCAAAGGGTAAAAAGGAAAATAATTGACCTAAACTAAGTAGGGACTCTAGATATGGGTAACTATATAGAGTCAATGGTAAGACACAAGGGATAGCGACTGGCGACAAAAGGGAAATTGGGGGGGGGGGCGTGGCTACCGGCCATACTGTGCAGTTGTGCCACGCAGGAGCTCTGCCAGAAAGAGCTCTGAAACGCCTGATTTTCGGGTGTAATAGTGCCCCAATCAACCCATATGGGACTTTTACCCCATCTGCTCTTATAGGGGAGCAGTTTGATATGCTGCAAGCGGGGGTTTTGGCACGAACCCGGGAGCTACGAGGCTTCGGGCCTACAAGGGCCTAGGAGGCCGCCGCAAAATCGCGATCACCCGATCCGGAGCACTCGGGCCAAGCAGGAGCAGGAAGGCCCTGGCAGTCTATTTCAGTCCTACTTCGACCGCAGCAGCAAGATGACTGCCGGAGGCGGTGGAGTGACGGGGCGAGGCGGCGAGAGCTGCCCCCCGCGGTCCGGAGGGGACCGGGACATTATATTGACCCCTATGTGCCTGGAGTGGCCTGGAGGCCCAGTGCTCGGCTGGGGAGACCCTGTGGAAGGTAGGAGCGGGATGACAGAGGGGGAGGCAAGCACAGCCGCGGCAGAAACTTGGCGGAGCCGTCATTTTGGGGCGCTGGCCCAGGCAATATCCGTGGCAGCCCTTTCACCAGTATAGGGAGGGCAATTTAGCCTCCTAGCAACAGACACCCCTGCAAACATCATACTGCTGTGCCCCTTCTTGCCCAGGAGGGGAGAGAGAAGCCATAACAGACCCAGCACAGGGGCATCATGGCAAGTGCTCCCTCCCTACCCTGCTACCCTGCTACCCTACTACCCTGCCCCCCTTGAGTGGACTGTGCAAGTGGACTGTGCAAGAGTTAATTGCTATATTGCTGAATACTATCTTTACATATATCCAAGTGAATACACAGGATTGTTGAATCCATAAGTGCTTGTGAGATTATTTTATAAGTGCATTCTGGCAATGTAGCAGATACAAGGACTGTGTTGAACTGTTTGCATATAAATAACTGCACTGCCGCCTGGTGGCCACTTGGAATACTGCAGCAAGACTTTGGCTATCTGTGAATAACAAGCAGGTGAATACAGTGCTCTCATCAGGAGCAGAGCTGGTATACAAGCCGGCGCATGCTGCATGCGGGGTTCAACATTGTCTTGCCTTACTCCAATCAGCACCTGAGAAGCTACGATCATCAAGCTGGTTCCTATAAGCAATTACAGTATCCCTGGAATTTCTTGGCAACTCTGACTCTCATCGCTATATAGAGATCGCTTGAGGAGTTCCTGACAACTGCTGTACCTAACTTAGGGGCACGCCCCTACCATGGGCTAAGAGCTAAATGGGGACATAATTCAGCAATGCTTCTAGCAGGCATCTTAATTACATCTATGGAACTGGCATACCTTCCCTAGCGGAGGCAGTAGATGGTCGGGCCCAGCATTCACCGCATTGGCTCTTTGCATCCTCCCTATTGATTTAACAGTGGGAATCTTGCCGACACTTTTAACCTCACGGCCAAGATGCGGAAACCCAAATGGGCCACCCCGGCCAAAGGTATACAAGATCATTTTCAGCCAAGAGCGACTCAGCGCCCACCCTTGGCAGACTCTCTTTCTGAACGCTCCGAAGACTCGGATCAGGAAGGGCGGTCCAAGGGATCCCACCAGCCACTAGATCTATCAGCCAAGGCTGTGGCTACGATTGAAAGACTCTTGGCTAAGGCGATTGATCCCCTAAGACAGGATCTGAGGGAATTGGGTCAGCGTACCCAACTTTTGGAAGATATGACGGACCAATTGGCGGAGGCTCAGGAAAAGGACAGGACATCGATAGCTCAAAACACTTACCAGGTTTCTGAACTCGCAGATAAGATAGAGGATCTAGAAAACCGCTCTCGCCGCCACAACATACGCATCCGCGGCATACCAAGAGCCATACAAGATCTAACCCAATACCTAAGAGACATTGTGGCTGCAATTCTTCCTGATCAGGATGAAAGCATGTGGGAAATTGAGCGAGCTCATACAGCTTTAGGAGGCATGAAGAGTCCGGATGCTCCGAAAGATGTCATTGTCAGATTTCTGAGGCAGCAAGCTAGAGACACTCTACTCTCGGCTACAAGGAAGCTGCACTCTGTTAAGGGCCCGGACAACTCCCCTTTGCAGATCTATGCCGACCTGTCTCCTGACACCCTTAATAAAAGGAGGCTAATGAAACCGGCTCTTACAATTTTGCTTCACCACCAAATTCAGTACCGATGGAACTTTCCATTTGCCCTTTCCTTCAATTTTAGAGGGGACGACTTACACTACACGTACACTGGAGGACTGCTTATCGGTGCTACATCGCTTGCAGCTTTACTCTGGGGAAATGCAGGAAACACGGCAAGAGCAATCTCAACGGCCTATCCCTAAGAGACAATGGACGCTGGTGGCAGCCCAAGTCCACAGTAAACAAGTCTCTCCTCAGGGGGGAATGAAACTTACTCTGGACAGTGCAAGGGGTCAAGGTGCTGGACACAAGGCCTGCACAGGGGATGCTAGTCAAATGGCTGACCCAAGGGCGAGCTCACGTCCGGATTAGATCCTACCTAGAGCGGACTTCCATAAAAAAATTTTTGATGCCAAATAGAATGTTAGATGTAAACCTATTTTTGCCTTAAGCTTTGATAAAAAAGGTTGTGTAGTTTAGGATATAAGTTCATCATTGATTGTACAGCCTGCTGGATTGTGTTCCCACCTTAAGTGGACGATTTCTTCTCCTTGCTTAGAGTCTTGGAGGAAGAGTACTAGTAAAAAGTGATTGTTATTTCATGTTTTTAGTTCAACAACTTCGTAGTTATAGCCTTAGAGAACTGCTAACTGTGAACTTGACACTGTTTATCTGCTTATTTAAATGTTTTTACCTTAATGGCCTAAAGCTAACCCTCTTCTCTTCTGCATTTAAATCTCTGTTTAATGGTAGGACGACAGCACAGACAACTGCTAACCGACTCCCTTGGCTGAGGCTGGCTTTCCGGGTTCCCTTCCGCCTTGCTTCGTATGGCACCAGCTATCAGGTAACGACACACACAGCTAGGGTCTTACTCTTATCTTGCAATGGCTACCTCTAAGTATACTCTGTTAACCCATAACGTGAAGGGATTTAACTCCCCCTTAAAGAGGAGGAAAGCCTTCACATTTTATAAAAAACACAAACCCGCAGTCATCTTCATGCAGGAAACCCACTTCTCCCAGGACAACAAGCCTACATTCTTGCACAAGGAATATCCCACCTATTTCCTGGCTACTCTCCCCACTAAGAGAGCGGGGTGTGCACATCTGCTACATAAAAACTTTCCTTTCCAGGTAGAGAACACAAAGATAGATGGGGAGGGTAACTATGTTATGGTGACTGGCACGATTGGGGGGGTTAGAACTACACTAGTCTCCCTGTACTCTCCTACAACCTCTCCCTATGCAGTTCTGATTTCCTTATTGAAGAGAATTGAGTCTCAAGACCTGGGAAGACTGATAATTGGGGGGGGGGGATCTAAATCTTACTTTAGATCCGACTTTGGACAGGTCGGGGACCCCTGCTAGTTGTAGATTTTCCAACAAAATAAAAAGGATTAAGCTTCTACTTAACAGATTGGGGTTGGTTGATGCCTGGAGGGGGCTTCACCCAGGGGATAGAGAATATACATTTTTTTCTCCAACCCATTTGACTTACTCTTGGATCGACACTTTCCTTACTAGTTCATCTTTATACTACTCGATCTTAAAATCTGAAATTGTCCCCTGCCCCTGGTCGGATCACTCCCTGGTACTTATTGAGGTGGACTTGGGCCCTAATTTACGACTCCCCTATACTTGGAGAATGAATGAGTCCCTGTTATCCAACCCAAGTAGCAGGGAAACAATAGCCAAAGACTTAAGGGTCTTCTTTGAGACTAACGTCTCCCCTGAGACCGGAGTTGGCTGGCTTTGGGTCACCCATAAGGCCTATATCAGGGGAACCTGTATTAAGCTGGCCTCCTCCCAGAGAAAAGCTCTTAGGCAGAAGGAGTCAGACTTAACGGTGACATTAAAGAGACTGGAGGGATCAAACCAACAAAATCCCTCTCCCACGGGACGTAAGCTAATAGATAAAACCAGGTTAGAGCTAGACGGCATACTGTCACATCGTACTGAACAGGCGATGAGAAGGACAAAACATCTTTATTATTGGAAGGCAAATAAGCCAGACTCTCTTCTAGCTAGAAGGCTTAGCAATAAATTTTCACAACATAGAACCACTCAGATTAGGATGGCTGATGGTCAAATCTCATATAGTCCTAATGACATTCAAAAGGCATTTAAAAAATGTTATCAACAAATTTACTCCTCCCAGTCTCAATGCAGTGAGGCAGACATACACTCGTTTCTCAGCACTCAGGACCTTCCCGTGATATTAGATCACCATCTGGCTGACTTGAATGCGGAGGTTTCTCACAAGGAGGTTAGATCTACTATCCAAGGTCTTAAATTAGGTAAATCTCCAGGGCCGGATGGCCTCACAAACCTATACTACAAAAAACTTGAACACCTGCTTACCCCCTATTTAACGCTCCTCTTCAATGCCATATTGAATGGGGAATCCATGCCCCCTGAACTAAATCATGCTGATCTAGTCGTGTTTCCTAAAGAGGGTAGGGATAATCTAGAGATTAAAAACTATCGTCCTATCTCGCTGATTAATGGAGATGTCAAGATCTTAGCCAAAATTATGGCTAACCGTATATCTAAATTTTTACCAGACTTAATCCATAAGGATCAGGCAGGGTTTATCCCTTTCAGAGAAGCAGGGGACAATGTCAGGAGGGTCTTAAATTCTCAGTATATAGCACATAAATCTCATACTCCAATGTGTCTTCTAGCTCTGGACATTGAAAAGGCTTTTGATACGGTTGAATGGCCGTATTTATACAAAATACTTGACAAGTTTGGATTTAGGGGACGCTTCATTAACTTACTAAGGAGCTACTATAACTCCCCAACAGCCAACTTGAAGCTGCCAGGAGAGCGCAGGGCAAATATCCAAATTCAAAGAGGGACCAGGCAAGGGTGCCCACTCTCACCACTACTATTTGCACTTGCCATGGAACCTCTTGCACAGGCGATTAGATCTCATGCAGGCATATTTGAGATTCCAGTGGGCCACCAGCACTTTAAATGCTCTCTTTTTGCTGATGATATATTATGCACCTTGACCAAGCCCCTTCAATCTATCCCAACTCTTATGTGAACTATAACCGAATTTAGTAATATCTCAGGTCTTAAACTAAATGTAGAGAAAACGGAGGCGATGGGGTTGGGTATGGTACAATCGAAGATTGACTCTCTCAAATCTGACTATAATTTTGTCTGGCCCGCACGCCATGTAAAATATCTAGGAGTCAAACTTACATCTAATATAGCTGACCTATATAAGGCTAATTTCCCACCTATATACAAATCTTTGATCGAAGACATGCAGAGATGGACGAACTATAACATTTCTTGGACGGGTCGCATAGCGGCGGCTAAAATGAGCATTCTACCCAAAGTTCTGTATCTCTTTCGAACCATTCCCATCTCAATTTCACCTACAGACCTTGACAGGTTCCAGAATAATATGTTTAGGTTTATATGGGGAAATAAACGCCCTCGTATCTCTAGACAGGTGATGTTTAAGGCAGAAAAATAGAGGTGGACTTGCTTGTCCAAATTTGAAGCTCTATCTTAAAGCCGGACCTTGGACCGCGTAGGGAGCTGGTTTCTGAACGATAGCTTGCTGACATACGACCAATTCTGTACAACCCACGACCTACCTGTCACAGAATTCTATAATTACTTGAAAATTAGGAGCTGGGTCAGTAAGAGTTCAAAGAACTTGGGCATCCTAGGGCCTCCTGGATGTCCGTTATATGCAAAAGTCTACCCCTTACCAAGGGGATTCTGGGTTCACTATACGACACCTTTCTTAACTTCACAAGCGACCAAAAACCCAGGTATTTTGCACAGTGGGAGAGGGCTCTTGGGGTGGAGTGGGACTGGGGTAAATGGTCAGAATCCTGCTCCAATCTCTCTAGAGGCTCTCTTAATTTGGCTTTACTGGAGACGTCCATCAAAGTTTTGCATAGAGTTTACTGTACACCTGACAAACTACAGAAATTTAAACCGTCAGAAAGCAATAAATGCTTTAGGGGGTGCCAAAACATAGGGGATCATATACACACATTGTGGTCATGTCCATCCGCTCAGAAAATTTGGGGGCAATTAGCCCAATTAGCCACCACACTTTTCCACAAGGCAGTTACGCCCTCGATGGAATCTTGCCTGCTTGGGATTCGTGTTACGGATTTATCTAAAACGCAGAATAAACTAAACCAATTAATGGCGTTAGCTACTAAGACACTTATAGCCAGGAGTTGGAAGAAAGAGACTCTTAACTTTAGGGAAGTGATTAGTAAGATCAATCACTTACTTATAAATGAGCGATTAACTTATTTCATACTAGACGACATTACCCAATTCCAGGCAATTTGGGAACCCTGGTTGGCTTCTTCATTCAGTATTCCCTTAGTATGACAACATATCACATCATACAATCTCTACACTTTGGCAAAGGAGACCTGGTGGAGGAGCTGGAGGCGAGGGGGGGGTCCGGAAATCTACCGACGGAGCGATGGAGGTAGGTGTCAGTTGTACTGGGATGTCTTTAACGAGGTATGTGTTGAGTGCTCTTAGGGGCGGATACACTGGATTAGCTCTGTACTTTATGCGAAGATAGCAGTGTAATCGTCTAGCTCATTAACTTGATATTTGTAGCATTCTCTCTTTAATTTGTGCTCATTGGACGTTTTACCTTGTGTTGTTCTCTTTCTCTTTTCTAATTTTTTATTTTTATTATTTCTTTTCTTTTCTTTCTGTTATGTTATTTTATTTCAATTGAAATGTTAACTGTGACTCATGTAACCTTAATAACTAAAAAAGGAAAAATGGAAGGCCTAGTCAGTTTATGATGGGAAACTATTGTACTGTACATGTTAGCGTATCTTAACTAAATACAGTTGTGTTAAATGTTCTATTGTGCATTGCCTTCTAATAAAAGACTATTTAAAAAAAGGGAAATTGGGTTACCTAGGATTACAGCTAATTGTATAATACTTCAGATTATATGTTCTGGAAATATATATCATTCTGATGTTCATGAGATGTATGCTATATCTTACCTGATATGTGATCTGATTCCGATATAATAAAAAAATGAATGAATAAAAAAAATAATTTGCACATAAAGATATACATGATTCAAAAGCAACATTCAACGGTTTTGTGCTGTTTCATTAATGTGTATGCATTATTTATTAATTTATGGTTATGATCTGTATGCATCAAAATAAATGAAAAAAAAAATCTAACGCACAATCTTGGAACCACTCCACAATGATGATATCCATTTTAAGATTGAAAAAGTGCTGTATGTGGGGAGGTCCCCTGGCTTGTGCATAAACCATCCAATGCTATGCTTAAAGTTGTGTAATACAGTGAGCATATGCCTAAAATGAGCCATGTATAAAATGTTTTTGGGGATTTAAGAGTGAAACTGCATTGGGGGCTCATTTGCCTGACCATTTTCCCAGAGTGCAGCGCAATAACTGTATTTCTAGGAAACCTGAATAGGAAATTAGTTTTCCTAACTTTTTTTCAGACAATTAAATGACCTATAATAAATAATGTACGATTTATTTTATATATATATATATATATATATATATATATATATATATATATATATATCAGGGGCGGCTGGTGCATAGGGGCAAATGGGCAACCCCCCCTCCCAGAATGAATGCACTTACTTAATCCCTCATCACTAACTTAATTGTTTAATTTAAATAATATAAAAATAAAAAAGAATTATATCATGTTCAATATATATATATATCAGGGGCGGCTGGTGCATAGGGGCAAATGGGCAACCCCCCTCCCAGAATGAATGCACTTACTTAATCCCTCATCACTAACTTAATTGTTTAATTTAAATAATATAAAAATAAAAAATAATTATATCATGTTCAATCTCCTATTTTGTTTATATCTGCTGTTGCCACTTTAAATGATGAATCCTTTGGCAAGCAGTTAAACATACTGACTTACAGTATCTCCTTATCACATCTCCCCATGCTGGTGATTTGCCTAGTACTACAGACCAGAGCACAATGCTGTGTTTGCTCCATCCGAAGCAATGAGCCTGGCTGTCACACACAGCATCACCCAATCAGAATGACTGGGAGGAGCTGATGCTGTGAGACCTGTCAGGGATCATCCAATCAGAATGACTGTGAGAAGCTGAAGCTGTTGAGACCCTTCAGGAGCAAACCTCAGCTAATCACTGACACTGCCCCAGCCAATCAGGACTGCTAAATTGCAGTATGCAGTGCATACTGGGAGATGTAGTTCAGTGAGAGCTGCTATGCTGAGAGAGCTGTTCAGAACTAGGGGAATAGTCTCAGTCTGCCTGTTATTCTCTCTCTCTGCTTTTTTGTTCTCTGTGACTCTTATTCTCTCTGTGTGACTTGTACTCTCTCTCTCACATTGTCTCTCTCTTTCCCCAGGCACCATGCATCTAGATAGATATATATAGGCAGCTTCATAATGAAGACTAGTAGTTTTGTCATGATAGTTTGCTTTTAATTTGATATTGAAAAAATGGTTTCTATTTAGTGCAAAAAACATTTGAAATTATATAGTTTATATACCATTTTTTTTATTTTTTTTTTTACAAATGCTAATTTATCGAAGCAGTCTGTGTGCTGAAGGACAAATCCTCCCCCCCACACAAAGGTTTTTTGTTCCCTCTATGTTCTCTCTTTCTCTCTCTGAATAAAGTTTATTGGAAAGAAAAACAACAACTACTGGCTCAGTGTGCTGGGTGCAGAGCCTCAGCCATCTCAGTACTCTGTACGTTGCTGACTACCTTGTATATTTATTAGAAAAGCTGGAAGGAAGGCTCCTAGAATACAACTTGTATTCTATATTTACATAGAATAAGGCACCTGCATCCCTATGAAGGATCTCTTTCTAGGCTTCTAGAAAGCAGCCTGTTGTGCTCCTCCTACAAATGTTTTCCAGGTTCCCATGTTTTAGATATTGTTGTATAGCGCTACGGAATATGTTGACGCGTTACCAATAAACAATAATATATATATATATATATAAACAAAAATATATATTTATATATATATATAAAAACAATAATATATATATATATATATAAAGAATAATATATATATATAAACAATAATATATATATATATAAACAATAATATATATATATATATATATATAAACAATAATATATATATATAAACTATAATATATATATATATAAACAATAATATATATATATATATATATATATAAACAATAATATATATATATATAAACAAATATATAAACAATAATATATATATATATATATATATATATATATATATATATATATATATATATATATATATAAACAATAATATATATTTATATATATATATATATATATATATATATATATATACACACACAGTATCTCGCAAAAGTGAGTACATCCCTCCCACCACCAAAAGTATACATCTATACTGGGGAAAGGTAGTTGAAATAATCTCTAAATTACAGATAAACGCATAAGGCACAAAAACACTGATATGAGATGAAACTCTCAGTTTGAATGTAAACAGCGATGCAGAGAGAGTGGAGGCAGCATCTGACATCAGCAGGTAAATGCATATAGGGGGAATTAACACAACATATTATAGAAAACATATATACACATATAGACATATGTGTATATATGTTTGGTCTGAGCCTGCATGAGTGCTGCCAGCACTGGGGAGCTACAGTTCATTGAGGGAACCATGAATGCCAACATGTACTGTGACATACTGAAGCAGAACATTATCCACTCATGTCGAAAACTGGACAGCAGGGCAGTATTCCAACATGATAACGACCCAAAACACACCTCCAAGATGACCACTGCCTTGCTAAAGAAGCTGAAGGTAAAGTTGATGGACTGGCCAAACAATGCCAGGAGGTCTGCGTCCACCATATGAGTCTTTGATTGGACAGATAGTCAGTCCCACATAATGGCCGGAAGGCCCAGCCAGATTAACTCTGTGCCAGCATAGTGTCTGGGAGGGGCTGGTGTGATACTTGGGGGAAGAGACAGCAGGACCAGGTAAGGGGAAGACAGGGCCTTACACTTACAATGGCGGTATGAAGGGCTGGGGTGTGGAAGAAAGGGCCTTACACTTATCGGGGGGGGGGGGGGTGGGGAGTTTAAGGATTTGGGTATGGGGAAGATGGGGCCTTACATTTGTCCTGGGGGGTGTGAAGGATCGGGGTATGGAGAAGACATGGCCTTACAATTAACATGGGGGTGTAAAGGATTTGGCTTTGGGGTTGTAAAGGATAGTGATATAATGAAGACAGGGCCTTACACTTAGCGTCGGGGGTGTGAAAGATCGGGCTACAGGAAGATATAATGCCTCAAAGACGCGTTTCAGCAACAGCTTTATCAATTGGTTAGCGTTAATAGTGTCCTCCACATGGAATATTTATTTCATGCACTGAAGCATTGCTTTTAAGTACAATAAGCATACATCAGGGAATATTTCCTGCACTGAAGCATTGCTTATAAGTACAATAAGCATACATCAATGTTGAATATATGTGCATTTCAAGCTGTGACAGTGGAGATACCTAGCATGACCAATGTGACAGTCTATTTATAATGGGAGCAACTAAGTATATGTTATTTCTGTAGATCCATTGATATATTATAAGGCAATGTTTCTTTCCTGCTCATGACACACATGAGTAGTATTAAATATCAGGAGATTCTAAGTATATATATGAATCTTTGCAGAGATTACCTTCAGTTAATATTGTCTTCCATGTGTGACACACACTGCTGTTTATTCTCAGTGATTTTCTTGTTTGTAACCCAAGTGGTCATTTGTTTAGCCATTATATGTATAGATTCCTATATCTTCATTGTATCCCATGTGCCCTTGTAATACTGAGATCTTAAATATTTTAGGGATCATTTATCCTTTTTTACTTCTGTTATATTAAAAGTTATATTTTATTAATTCGATTTGGATTTGAATCTGTTGCTGAGTGCACTATCTCAGGATGTCTCTTTGTACTTTATTTTTTGATTAGCTTCCATGAAACCATTCTGACCTTTTCTTCAACCTTGACAGCAGTTTGATTGGTGAGGAGCACAAGGTGAGAGGTCCCAGTCCACCTTGGAGATAAATAAAGCTTATTAAGAGACTTCACAATGACATAATCTCAGGTGAATATCATGCTTTGGTTTATCAGACATTTGACAGTCTCTCTGCTACCTGCTTATGATGCTTAAATTAGGAGACTTCCCAAGGAATAGATATATATATTAAAACATATTTTACCTTGAGTCTCTATACTGAAGGAGTTCAGTAGTAGATGGGGAGGTCAGTTAAGTTGATGTCGGCTATACGGGTGAGTTGCCACTGTTCTCATTCTTTTAAACTGATGACCGTGGGGATAACCACAATGGCAGAGAGGGCTAGTATGCAGAGTGTCACGAGAGGGCTCATTGTCACAATGTGTTCTTTATCTAAAAAAACACAGTAAAAGTACACTATTGTACAACTTCCTAATTATCACAAAAACAGTTGATTGCACAGATACAGAATGTTCTGCCAGATATATAGACTTATGTCAATTTCCTCTGCAGAGTTCAGATACTGATGTATAATATCAGTAAATTTGTTAATATATATTTTACCATCAGTCTCTGATGTATAATATCATTACATATGTTAACATATATTTTACCATTAGTCTCTATACTGAAGGAGTTCAGTAGTAGATTGGGAGGCCAGTTAAGTTGGTGTCGGCTACTCAGGTGAAGTGCCACTGTTCCCACGGTTCACATGAGGGGATAACCACAATGGCAGACCAAGCAAGTATGCAGAGAGTCTCACGAGAGGGCAGTGATGAGTTCTTTTCATGGTGTTGGGGTTGAAACCTTGCAACATTAGCTTCCATGAGACCATTCTGACCTTCAACCTTCACAGCAGTTCTATTGGTGAGGAGCACAAGGGAGAGTATCAGTCCACCTAGGAGATACAGAAACCTTATTAAGAGACTTCAGAAGGATATAATATCACAGGACAATATCATGCATTGGTTTATTTAACATTTGCGGCAGTCTCTCTGCTACCTTGCTTATGGTGCTTAAATTCAGTACGATTCAGTAAATTCAGTACGAGTCTCTGTACTGAAGGAGTTCAGTTGTAGATTGGGAGGCCAGTTAAGTTGATGTCGGCTATACGGGTGAGTCTCTGTACTGAAGGAGTTCAGTAGTAGATTGGGAGGCCAGTTAAGTTGATGTCGGCTATACAGGTGAGTTGCCACTGTTCTCATTCTTTTAAACTGATGACCGTGGGGATAACCACAATGGCAGACAGGGCTAGTATGAAGAGTGTCACGAGAGGGCTCATTGTCACAATGTGTTCTTTATCTAAAAAAACCAAAACACATTAAACGTACACTATTGTACAACTTCCTAATTATCACAAAAACAGTTGCTTGCACAGATACAGAATGTTCTGCCAGATATATAGACTTATGTCAATGTCAATTTCATCTACAGAGTTCAAATAGGGATGTATACTATCAGTATATATGTTAAAATATATTTTACCATCAGTCTCTATACTGAATGAGTTCAGTAGTAGATGGTGAGGCCAGTTAAGTTGGTGTCGGCTGCACAGGTGAATTGCCACTGTTCCCACTCTTCAAAACTGATGACCAAGGGGATAACCACAATGGCGGGCAGAGCGAATATGCAGAGTGTCTAAACCAAGGGCTGTAAAGAGTCCTTTTTCATGGTGAGGGGATTGAACCCTTTCAACATGAGCTTTCACGAAACCATTCTGACCTTTGCTTTAACCTTGACAGCAGTTCGATTGGTGAGGAACACAAGGTGAGATGTCCAGTCCACCTAGGAGATAAAGAAACCTTATTAAAATACTTCACAAGATATAATCAGGTCAATATCATGCATTGGTTTATCAGACATCTCACCAGAGGGATGCAGATCATTCTGACCTTTACTTCAACCTTGACAGCAGTTTGATTGGTGAGGAACAGAAGGTGAGACATCCCAGTTCACCTAGGAGATAAAGAAACCTTATTAAGAGACTTCACAAAGACATAATCTCCCAGGTCAATATCATGCATTTGTTTATCAGACATCTCACCAGAAGGCTGTAAAGAGCCCTTTTTTCATGCCGAGGGGCTTGAAACATTGTGACATGAAATTCCATGAAACTATTCTGACCTTTAATTCAACCTTGACACCAGATTGATTGGTGAGGAACACAAGGTGAGAAGTTGAGACCACCTAGGAGATAAAGAAACCTTATTAAGAGACTTCACAAGCACCTAATCTCCCAGGTCAATATCATGCATTGGTTTATCAGACATCTCACCAGAGAGATGCAGACCATTCTGACCTTTTCTTCAACCTTGACAACAGTTTGATTGGTGAGGAACACAAGGTGGGAGGTCAAGTCCACCTAGGAGATAAATTAACCTTATTAAGAGATTTTACAAGGACATAATCTCCCAGGTAAATATCATGTATTGGTTTATCAGACATCTCACCAGAGGGATGCAGACCATTCTGTTCTTTCCTTCAACCTTGACAACAGTTTAATTGGTAAAGAAACACAAGGTGAGAGGTCGAGTCCACCTAGGAGATAAAGAAACCTTATTAAGAGACTTCACAAGGACATAATCTCCCAGGTCAATATCATGCATTGGCTTATCAGACTTCTCACCAGCGGGCTGTAAAGAGTTCTTTTTCATGTAGAGGGGCTTGAAACCTTGTGACATGAGCTTCCATGAAAACCATACTGACCATTTTATGAAGAACCAGACTTGATAATAGGTAATATATTTTAGAAAGTAAGAAAATATAGCCTTTAAATACTAAATGTAATTATACTGTAACAATACATTCCTGGCTACTACAAAAGATGGTGAATGCAGAGAAAAAGATGCACAAAGACTACAATGGCTGCCTCAATAAAGCATAATTGCATATGGTTAGTAATGAATTAAAGGCTGTATGTGCCCATTTACCCATTAGCTCATTACCTATATATATATTTCTTTAAAAAAGTATAATGCAATTTATAGGACTACAGTATGTTTTTGTACATCAGACATCAACTTGCAAATCTTCAGTCCCTACATCTATATAATAATTCGGCTTTGTGATGTTATTGTGATATATGATGCTTTCATATCCATATACCAAGCCAAGACTGCGGGTAACTGGGGTTGGTGTATTTTTCTTGGAGGAATTGGCAACATAAAACTCTGTGGTACTCACTAAGGCAGCTCTCCTCACATACTTACTCACAAGGGATTACATACACAGAGACATATATAACCATCACATACATTAAGGTGACAAAACGTCCCCTTTAATGGGAAAAATACACACTGCAGAGCTGCTGTAAAACCAAGTGCATCCCTTAAAGGTGAGGTCTGGCCAGTGTACTGTCTATATAGTCAAGAACAAGTACTGTCTATATATAGTCTTTACTCACCTCACAGATGTATCTCCTCACATATTTAATTATATCTTATATTTATAGCGTGCTACCATTTTCTGTAGAAAGATACAAGGGATATAGTAAATACATGAGACTTGTGACTATGCAATCTTATACATAGTATTAGAAACCTCCAATTCACCTAATTACCCAATTATTAAGCCTTGCCTTTATCTATAAAATCTCTCAGACTTCATTACAAGGTAGAGTAAGCTGCTCATCTGTTGGTCTTCCTCATATAAGTGCCCTGGCCTCCGATCCCAGCTCCTTATATAGTGCCCTGGGCTCTGTGACATCATCTATTATGACATGTCTCTGATATAACAAGTGTTTGTTACCTGGAGGGCCCGGGCCCAGCTGAGCCTTGCGATGGCAGCCATTAGACAACTCATCATATAGTGCTTATATATAATATAATGTACAGCAGAGGTTCCTTTGTACACAGTGAGACATACACATAAGGGACAAAAATATCAGAACTTAAAATCCAGAAGCATTTTGGAACTCTTTATTTCCAATCTCTGTTACAATAAATAAATAAATATATATATATATATATATATATATATGAAGTCCCTCGTGTTTCATTGCCTCCACTGCTCGCCTCACTTTCGAGGCTCGCAGACAATGAGCGCCTTTGCCGTTTATTGCCAAAGTGCTGCAACTTTTAGTGTCTATGGCTCGCCTCGCTACGCGAGGCTCACAGGCAATAAGCGCCTTCAATGCTCATCCCCTAAGTGCTGCAAGTTAATGGCTCGCAGTCGATGAGAGCCTTCGCCGCTCATCGCCTAAGTTGTACGTACCATGCAAAGCGTGACGACGTTTCGTAGTTCGACAATTATAATATTTGATATATATATAGTACATCTATCTGTTTATATGTTTAACTGTCTATCTCTATACACGCACACACAGACATATATATATATATATATATATATATATATACAGTGCCTTGCAAAAGTACTCAGACCCCTTGACTTTTTACCCATTTTGTTACAATACAGCCTTAAGTTCAATGTTTTGTTAATGTGAATTTTATGTGATGGATCAGAACACAATAGTCAAAAGTCAAAAGTTGGTGAAGTGAAATGAGAAAAATATATACATAAAACTACCTTCAGAAGTCACATAATTAGGGAAATTATGTCCACCTGTGTGCATTCTAAGTGTCACATGATCTGTCATTACATATACACACCTTTTTTGAAAGGCCCCTGGAGGCTGCAAAACCTAAGCAAGAGGCACCACTAAGCAAACACTGCCACGAAGACCAAGGAACTCTCCAAACAAGTAAGGGACAATGTTGTTGAGAAGTACAAGTCAGGGTTAGGTTATAAATAAAATATCCAAATCTTTGATGATCCCCAGGAGCACCATCAAATCTATCATAACCAAATGGAAAGAACATGGCACAACAGCAAACCTGCCAAGAGATGGCCGCCCTCCAAAACTCACGGACTGGGCAAGGAGTACATTAATCAGAGAGGCAGCACAGTGACCTAAGGTTACCCTGGAGGTGCTGCAGAGTTCCACAGCAGAGACTGGAGTATGGGCAAAAATCCCAGCGATAAGATGTGGCAAGCTCAAAGAGACTTATCCAAAGCGACTTGGAGCTCTGATTGCCGCAAAAGGTGGCTCTACAAAGTATTGACTTTAGGGGGGTGAATAGTTGTGCACATTGACTTTTTCTGTTATTTTGTCCTATTTGTTGTTTGCTTCACAATAAAAAAAAACAAAAACATCTTCAATGTTGTGGGCATGTTCTGTAAATTAAATGATGCAAATCCTCAAACAATCCATGTTAATTCCAGGTTGTGAGGCAATAAAACACGAAAAATGCCAAGGGGGTGAATACTTTTGCAAGGCGCTGTATATGTGTGTAGGTACATATCATAAATAATAAGTCACAATGCTGAATTATATAGTGACACAGAGGATTACATAGACTGTTCACATGGTTCTCCAAGCTGCATTATATATCTATACTGAGTACGACAGAGAAGTTTTCAAGTCTGTATCCTTTGCGCTTCACACTGCAACAAGTGGTCACTAAAAGACTCATTTTCTTCAATAACTTCCTTTAACAGGTCCAAATACTGACCATGGGACTGCAGGGGGGCTCTTATAGGAATAGGCCCAAATGCTGGCCATGGTGACTGCAGGGGGGCTAAGATACTAGTTATACAGGTCTGCTTATCTGATGGAGAGACATCAATAAAGGAAATATAACAGCAATATGATATGTGTGAGGAATATATATGCAATTGATACTGATTATGATACAGACTATAGAGACCTACTTACAAAGAATGGAAGGGAACTGTGCTCCCAAACTAATAAAGTTTGAAAAAAAGGTAATTAAATGGACACTGGGACCCCAACAGAAAGTTAATTTTATTTTAAACAACATTAAAAACTGGTTATACATTGTACTAGCAATTTTTCTCTACACTATTCCTTCTTTCTATACCAAATTCCTTCCTCAAAGACGTAGTGATTCGGACAGAAGCCAAAATCGCCTTCTTTCTCTTTGTCCTGCATGCCAGTCACATTGTCCAAGTGGCATAAGGCAATTACCTTGCATGGTATATAGTCATGTTCAGTATGTGTAGTCCACCCCTTGGGTCAGACAACAAGCATGCAACAATACTTTCTTGTAAATCATTTTTTTAAAAAATATTTTCATGTAACGCTCCAATGTTTGTCAGACGTCCCTCTAGATCACAATTTATGTTTGCCACTGGTAGATGGATGGCAACATTGTACCACCCTAACTGTCATATTAATAGTACTCTTAGAGTTCACAGTTTCTGAAAACATTAAAATAGGATTACTCCCCGAGCAAAGCAGTCATTAAAGACTACTCAGGGCCATGTAATCTTGTGTTTCACCTTCCAGGGACAGCTCCACTGCATCACATGGACTCTTTCCCCCATAAACTATTGAGTGGACCTGGCCTGGTGTTGCAATAGATAACACAAGGCTATTATAAAAGTCAGGGGCCTACAGACCAACAAGTCTCTGGAGTGAGTGGAGCAGAGTTCACGTGTAGGGGATCAGGGACACAATGGGGCCTCCTCAATTACCTACATACTGTGCTCTGTCACACTCTTCACTTTATGAAACTTTAATTTACTTTTTATGATCCACTTTTGAACTCAACATTTTTTAGGGAACAAATTACTTTTTATAGCTTCACATACCTCTGTTGTCTACAAAATGTGGTTATCTGACTCTGATCCTGAGAGCTAAGGCACACAAGTTGCTGAGGACATGTGATACAAGCACTGCCTCACTGCTCCAGAGGTAGTAGCAGCTTTACAGGTTGTCATTGGAGTCCTCTTCCACTCCTCCATGATGACGTCACAGAGCTGGTGGATGTTAGAGACATGCACTCCCCCACCTTCTCTTTGAGGATGCCCCACAGATGCTCAAAAGGGTTTAGGTCTGGAGACATGCTTGGCTGGTCCACCACCTTTACCTTCATCTTCTTTAGCAAGGCAGTGGTCGTATTGGAGGTGTGTTTCGAGTCATTATCATGTTGGAATAATGCCCTGTGGCCCAGTCTCCGAAGGGAGAGTGTCATGATGCTTCAGACCACCAGTCTTTGGGACTCATGTGATCCGGTGTTGTAGGACTGGGCTAAGTCTGTTTATAGCTAATTAATGTTATATTACGTTGATTATCATATGTATGTTAATTACTGTATGTTACAGTGGGGGGGGGGGGGGGGAGTATTTGATCCCCTTATGATTTTGAACCTGAGTTTGTCCCCTGAGAAAGAAATGATCAGTCTATAATTTCAGTGGTAGGTGTATTTTTAAAAGTGAGAGACAGAATAACAAAATAAAAACAAACAAGAAAAACGCATGTCAAAAAAGTTATAAATTGATTTGCAGGTCAATGAGGGAAATAAGTATTTTAACCCTTCGACTTAGTACTTGGCGGCAAAACCCTTGTTGGCAATCACAGAGGTCAGACGTTTCTTGTAGGTTTGCACACATCTCAGGAGGGATTTTGTCCCACTCTGCTTTGTATATCCTCTCCAAGTCATTAAGGTTTCAAGGCTGATGTTTGGCAACTCGAACCTTCAGCTCCCTCCAAAGATTTTCTATGGGATTAAGGTCTGGAGACTGGCATCCACGACCCATTTTCAATGCCCTGACTGAGGGAAGGAGGTTCTCACTCAAGATTTGAAGGTACATGGCCCCCATACATCGTCCCTTTGATGCAGTGCAGTTGTCCTGTCCCCTTAGCAGAAAAACACTCCCAAAGCATAATGTTTCCACCTCCTTGTATGATGGTGGGGATGGTGTTCTTGGGGTCATAAGCGGCATTTTTCCTCCTCCAAACACGTTGAGTTGAGTTGATGCCAAAGAGCTTGATTTTTAACTTATCTGACCACAACACTTTGACCCAGTTCTCCTCTGAATCATTCAGATGTTCATTGGCAAACTTCAGATGGGCCTGTACATCTGCTTTCTTGAGCAGGGGGACCTTGCTGGCGCTGCAGGATTTCAGTCCTTCACGGTGTAGTGTGTTACCAATTGTTTTCTTGGTGACTATGGTCCCAGCCTCCTTGAGATCATTAACAAGATCCTCCTGTGTAGTTCTGGGCTGATTCCTCACAGTTGAGATCTTGCATGGAGCATCAGACCGAGGGAGACTGGCAGTTATTTTGTGTCTCTTCCATTTGCAAATAATCGCACCTACTGTTGTCACCTTCTCACCAAGCTGCTTGACGATGGTCTTGTAGCCCATTCCAGCCTTGTGTAGGTCTACAATCTTGTTCCTGACATCATTGGACAGCTCTTTGTTCTTGGCCATGGTGAAGAGTTTGGAATGTGATTGATTGCTTTTGTGGACAGGTGTCTTTTTTACAGGTAACAAGCTGAGATTAGGAGCACTCCTTTTAAGAGAGTGCTCCTAATCTCAGCTCGTTACCTGTATAAAAGACACCTGGGAGCCACAAGTGTTCAAAATCAGCAGGGGATCAAATATCCCCCCAGTGTATGTTATGCTGTGTTATAATATGTCATGTTATGCTAATTACTGTATGTTATGTTGCTTGCCTATGTGTGATTGACTTGTGATGTGTGACTCTGTATGCTGCAAGTTTGGTTCATTAAGTGTTAAATATTTTGTAATGTTGTGTTGTCTGTCTGTCAGAGTTAGGCAGTTCAGTTACATGGAGAGAGATGTAATGGAGATACTGCTGTGGTGGATGTGTTAAAGAAGATATATGTTCCTAAAAGAAAGGGAAGGTGACATATCTGGAAGACATATACTCCTACAGAAAAGGGAGGTAATACCATGTTACTGCTTTGGTGAATGTCTTTAAGAAGATATATGTTCCTAAAAGAAAGGATGGTGACATATATGCAAGACATATACTCCTAAAGAAAAGGGAGGTTATCCCATGTGACTGCTTTGGTGAATCTCTTGAAGATATGTGTTCCTAAATGAAAGGGTAGGTGACATATCTGGAAGACATTTGCTGGAGAGGGAGGTAATATAACTGTATATTTTGAAGTGGATGTTGTGAGCCCTTGCAATGAGGCCAGAAGATACACAGACTTTTGCAGAGTGTTGTCAGCTCAAGTTTAAATTTACATCTATTGAACCTGTTATGGTTTACAACAACAATTAAAGCAGTTCCTGTTTTTAATAATACTGAGCCTGAGTTCATATTATTTATAAATATAATGGATGTTAAGTCTTGTTCTCTTGATCTGTAGTGTCCTAACTCTGTGTCATCTTCAACCATTTTATTGTACTGGTGCTTATGTTTTTCCATTAATGCAACCATTTCAGCAATGTATGCTGGCAACGGGTATCTGTTTCCTTCTGTATTTTGATTGCTTCATCAGCAGCACCTTTTACTCTATCAACCTCAGATTCAAGAACACTACACTGCTTGCTTTCTCTTGAAATTAATTTTTTTAAAGACTTGTTTTCTTGTTGTAACTCTTCAATTGTCTTGATTTCCTTCCTTAACTTTTTCTTAACTAATTTTTTCCTTCATACTTCTGCTGCAATTCCTGGATTTGTTTCTTTGTCTACCATATCGTTCTCACGCTCATTCAATCTAGCCTCCAGCGTTCTTAATGTTTCTTCATTGTCCTTCAGTTCATTATGTAGCTCCTGTACCATTGCTATAACAGGCACCTGTTCTGCCTTTTCGAGTTGGCTATTTGCTAACTCTTCCTCCAGAGACTCGATTTTCTTATTCAATACCATTTTCTCCTTGATGTCAGCTCGGAGGATTTCAGCCTGTAGGCAATCTTCTACAGACTTTATCTTCCTCTCTTTCTCATGGATCACATTCGTCAGTTTCTCAACAGCTGAGGTAAGTGACATCTGTTCTGTCTTTTGAGCCTGCAAATTTTGAATATCCATTCGTAATGAGGAATTTTCTTCTTTCAATATTCTTAACTCTTCTTGTTTGTTTGCCTCCTCTATGAGTCTGGCCACTAAAAGTTAATTCACTGTATTGATTTTTTCATATTTTTCTTTATTACTATTCTGCATCTGCCCTAATAAATCTTTATTAGCCTGAAATTTCTTGATCTGTAATTGCAACTCCTCGTTTTGATTATGTAGAGCATTGTTTTCCTCAACTTTGTTAAACACTTTTGTATGCTCATTCTGAAGTTGCTCATCAAGATATCTTATTTTCTCATCTCTTTCAATGATATTTCTTTGCAGCTGTTCCTGTTCATTCTTCAAACCCTGGGGCATATTGATTTCTGCTTTTAGGGGCACATTTTCTCTTTGTAGAGCCTTGAGCTCCTCTCCACTATTTGCAAAATTAGAATGTGCCAGAGCCAAAAAATCTTCCTTCTGTTTTATCTGCTTGTCTTTTTCTGCCTCCTTGGAATTTTAGTCCCAATTCTTGGCAGCACTGATTATACAGGATCACCCCCTGTTCTATATGCCCAATGTCACATTCAGGATTGCCCTGCAGTACACCATGGAGTATTTTCATTAACTCCAGCCAGTAGTAGGAAGGCCATTGCAAAGTGATAGCCGGCTCCATCAGATAATCATACGCCTGCTCCAAAGTGATCTCCCCCCCACACCAGTCCCTTCAGACATTGATAGCTCACCTCCCTCCTGAAGCTCCAGGAATACCATCCACTGATGCTTTAGAGCTGCTGCCAGGTCCTTTTGCATGGCAACCTGACGTGCTCTCCGCTCCTTGTGAACTGGCTAATTTTCTCCTGGATCACCTCTGCACTGCATGAAATCAGGGACTTGGTCTAATAATACTGGGCAAATCGTCTGTCTGTCTCTGTGTCCTCAAAGCCGCCAAAAGTACCCAACTTCTGCCTTGGATAATTTTCCATATGCCATCGTGGCACCAGTTGTGGCAATCTGCTTTCTTTAGTTGGGCTTGATAAGGCTGTTGTGGCCAAACCTACCCAGCAGATCTTTCAGGTTCTTTTAATCCCTTCACCAAGACAGATGATATTTCTTAAACTGTCCTTACTCTTTATGCAGTATTAAAATAAAATATGAACTCAGGCTCAGTATAATAAAAATCAGGAACTGTTTTAATTGTTTTTGTAATTCATAACAGGTTCAATAGATGTACATTTAAACTTGAGCTGACAACACTCTGCAACAGTCTGTGTATATTCTGGACTTTGTATAAAACACCATTGGCAAGGCATCACAACATCCACTTCAGGCATTCAGTTAAATTACCTCCCTTTTCTTTAGGAGTGAATGTCTTTAGGATGTCACCTTCCCTTTCGTTAGGAACATATGTCTTCCAGATATGTCACCTTCCCTTTCTTTTAGGAACACATATGTTCTTCAAGATATTCACCAAAGCAGTAACATGGTATTACCTCCCTTATCTGTAGAAGTATATGTCTTCCAGATATGTCACCTTCCCTTTCTTTTAGGAACACATATGTTCTTTAAGATATTCACCAAAGCAGTAACATGGTATTACCTCCCTTATCTGTAGGAGTATATGTCTTCCAGATATGTCACATTCCCTTTCTTTTCGAACATATATCTTCTCTAAGACATCCATCACAGCAGTAACATCAGTACATCTCTCTCCATGTAACTGAAACTCTCAACTGCCTAACTCTGACAGTTACAGATTGACAACACAACATTCCAAAATATTTAACACTTAATGAACCAAACTTGCAGCATGCAGAGTCACACATAGGGAAGACATAATACAACATAATACAACACAGCAACATAATACAACACAGCATAACATAACATACAGTAATTAACATACATGTGGTAATCAACTTAATATAACATTAATTAACTATAAACCGACTATGCCCAGTACCACACCACCGGATCACATGAGTCCCAAGGACTGGTGGTCTGGAGGATCATGCCAGAGGGGATCATGCTCTGCTCCAGTATGTCACAGTACATGTTAGCATTCATGGTTCCCTCAATGAACTGTAGATCCCCAGTGCCAACAGCACTCATGCAGGTCTAGGCCATGACACTCCCACCACCAAAAGTAAACATCTATACTGAGGAAAGGTAGTTGAAATAATCACTAAATGACAGATAAACGGATAAGGCACAAAGAGCCTGAAAAGCCTTATATGTACAGTTTGAACGTAAACAGCGATGCAGAGAGCGTGGAGGCAGCATCTGACATCAGCAGGTAAATGCATATAGGGGGAATCAAAACAACATATTATAGAAAACATATAGTCACATATAGACATAGATTGCGAGGCCTGTGGGACTTAGGCTGCAATGAGCGCAGGGTTCGCGATGAGCGACTGCGGAGGTACGCATGACTTTAAAACCCCATAGACATGAGCACACATCTCATGTCGATGGCCGCAATACCCGGCAAAAATCGTAGCACTTTGCAGCTGATTGCGAGACACACAGTTTCCTAATTTAACGGGCAAACTTGTTTAAAAAAAAAAAACTCTAAAAAAAAACAAAAAACAAGCCCAGGGGGAGAGCCAGGAAGTGTGTGAGTGAGGTTGCAAGCAAATTTGAGCCATATTTGGCGTTTTTCGTTGATCAAAAATCGGCTAAGCGAGGAAAAAAATGGCGCCCGATAAAATGTAAAAATTCTGATACAAGTTCAAAACGAGTCCAAGCAACCACAGGAACGCAGGACTTAGAAAATACACAACGTTGAAGACAGTAACACAGGAACAACGCCAGGCACGCAGGACGTTGAAAATAAAACCAACGGCAGTCGGCACGCGCCACGCAAACATTCAGCAGACATGCAGAGGAGAAAGACTCAGGGAAGGGACAGGGGGGAGATGCTGGAAATAGACACAAAACTTGCAGGTTAACAAATCCTGCAATGAGCAGGAGGAAAGGTCCACATTGGGGCTCACGATGCACACTGAAGGTGATCATTGCAAAGCAGGAAAGTTGAAGTACACAGGGGGAGTGGCCAACTGCAAATAACCAGGTGAATACCTACGCCTGCTACCAATCAAGCACACCGCAATCAACCCACCCACCTCTTCTCACTAATCACTTCTCACTCCTTGGCCCTCTTCTCAGGCTCAGGTTACGTAGCTTTGGCCACAACCCCAGCTACTAGGAAAGAGGGTCCCAACTACAATTATATAAATATATATATACATATTGTTATTATTTTCCTTTTGCATCATGGTCTGAATGTTCTTCTATTGATTGTTCAGGCAGCCATATTACAAAATTGCATAGTTCATACTGTATATGTCTTCCAGCTTCAAGGCAAATTAACCATGTGATGCAAGAATTTACTCTTCCGTGTTTCAATGTCTGCATGAATAATAATCTTGTATTCACTAAATCCATATTTTTAACATCTTTATAACTGCATATCCATATGCAATGGGAGTAGAATAGAATGCAGTAAACGTTTCACATATATAGTTGTCAGCAGCGTGACCTTGCCATAATCCGTTGGTAATGCAATGTTAAAACTGCGGGCTCGAGAAGCGGGGGCTGCGGTTGCGGCCAGACAAGGAGCGCTGGTGGAGATGATCACTGTAGGCGCTCATCCCTATGACCCCTACTTAGGCAGGGAGCCCTAAAGGCGCTCACTGCACTGGTGGAGATGAGCCGTAGGCGCTCATCCCTACGACACCGTAGGACAGGCAGTGAGCGCTGATGCCGCTCAGTGAACTGGTGGAGATGAGCTACGACCCTGCACGCCCTGCACATCATACCTACAACCCGTGGAACTACACTTCAACACAAAACTCAAATACACAATTCAAAGTGCGAGACCCGTAGCACTTTAAAAAAATCGCCTATAAAAAGTACGGGCCGTTAAAAAATACGCACAACCAAAAACACGAAAAACATACAAAATACAAAATATAACAAAAAAAACACACACAGCAAGTGGGGACAGTCAGGACGCCTGGGAATGAGGTTACACGCCAATTTAAATACAATTTAAAGATTTTCGCCACTTGAAAATCCCGCAAGCTAGAGAAAAAATAGCTGCTGAAAAAAAACGAAAACGAGGCTGCACGACCCCTAAGCACGCAAAACACCGCCAAGTGCATACGCCTTTTCCACAAACCCTTACGACCTATTAAATACACTATTAGGAAGGACGCTAAATGCTCAACACCCACCTAAAACATACACACTCAGCTAATCAAACGTTTTAACTTCGCGCACACAGCCTATTTACACTACATACTGCACACATTGCTGACACTTACACCTCAGCTCGCCAACAGTGCAAATCTATATTGTATGCTGCAGGAACATTAAAACAGATTGTTAGCTCTTCAGCATATTGCTTAATGCATATATTAATTACAAATAGATAAAGTATATTACTTTATAACTTTACTAATGAATTATTTACCCATAGTTTCATCTGTGTACATTATAACTACAGATTCTGAAAAAAATGTAAACATTTTTCAGTAACCAGATAGTGTACCTAGTGAATACACTGGATGGTAATCCTGTTTCAATAAATGGCATGTCCTGCCTGCCTGGAAGTGAGAAGACCTAGGGCCATATTCAATTGAGCTTTCGGGCAATCCGGGAGCCTGGAAGGGAGGTCGCAAGCTAATTTTCTATTCAATTGGCGTATTGTTGCAGGCTCCGAACGGCTTCCGAGTTACAGCCTTGAAAATATGTCGTTGGTTAAACTCGTAACTTACAGCCTCCAAAAACCTTTGATCTTTAACTTTTGCAAGGCTAAAATCGCAAATCGCTAATCAATTGCTCAATTTCCCCAAGACCACAAATGTTTTTACACACGTAAATGGCAAATAAAGGAGAAAATCCTATGAGTGCTAGTGAGGACCAGCAAGGGGGTTAAACACCTATTCGTAGCACTGTAAATGCAAATAAAAATCAATACTGCACTGTAAATAACGGGGAAAGCGATGACAGACATTAGAATTATTTGCACAACAATCTCAAGCCCGCAAATCGGCAGAAAATTAAATGTATTTTTATGTGTAATTTCGGGGTTAAATCGATCTCGGGTATCAATGAGTTAATACATATCAGGCCACCCATATGGACTAGAATAGTATTGGCATTCATTGTCATTATTCTTTATTTTGACGGTTTGCGAGCCTGATCACATATAAGACCTAATTGATTGACATGTAACCTCCATGTTTTACTGCGGTAATAATGTCAGTCTAAGTTTCTATTGGCTGATTCGAAATGGGTGGTTACGTGCTTACTTAATTGATGATGTTCCCGCCCTGAACTGCCTCGAAACAGTGCATGGTTTACCATTTTGTCTTTGGGCCAGTAACTTGCGGCCTTGAGCAATTGAATAGCATTGCAATGAGAGACGAACGGGAGCCCGCAACACACCAGCAGACATTCGGCCGTCTGTGATCTAGTTGTGGGCTTTGAATTGAATATGGCCCCTAATCTTTCTTTGTGAGGTGAGAGCTAAGTACAGCTATAGCAAGAACAGAACACTGATTATCCAAGGACAATAAGTCTCTTTTCATGAGAAACAAAACTGAAATAGGTCTGACTGTGCCAGAGGCCGTCTGAGTAATTTCTCTCATCTACAGACTAGAGGTTGGATATGTTGCACAACATTACTCTCTCTGTTGTTTTACACACAGTGTTTGTCTGATTAAATTCCACATATAGTCATTATCAGGTAGTAGCTGTTCAATTCGAACCATAGACTGTCTATGGTTTTTATTAGTATCCTATGTTACATAGTTACATAGTAATTGAGGTTGAAAAAAGACTTTCAGTCCATCAAGCTCAACCTTTTAAGATCTTTTCTGATCTGCAATATGCGGATTAGTTGTTAATTAATTAGTTGTTAATTTATTGTTAATTAATTGATCCAAAGTAAGGCAAACAGAATCTTAGCCAATCGTCTCAAAAGGAAAAAGAATGAATTCCTTTCTGACCCCAGATACTGGCGATCGGATTTCTTCCTGGATCAATACTCTCTCTCTAATTATCCAGGATAACCCTGAATTTCCTTTTTCGTTAGAAATAAATCCAGTCCCCTTTTAAAGTTATCTATCGAATCTACTGTCACCACCTCCTTTGGTAGAGAATTCCACAGATCAACCACCCTTACTTTGAAGAACCATTTTCTTTCTTTACAGGGGAATCTCTTTAATTATAACCTCAAGGGATGTCCTCTTGTCAGTTGGAAACGTCTTGGCACAAAAAGCTCACTTGACAAATCTTTATACTGACCCAGGATGTATTTATATAAGGTAATCATATCTCCTCTTAGACACAGTTTTTCTAGAGAAAATATGTTTAATTTGCTTAGTCTTTCTTCATAACTTAGCCCCTACATTCCCCTTATTAGTTTTGTAGCCCTTCTCTATACCTTTTACAACTCTAAAATGTCCTTTTTATGAAGTGGTGCCCAAAATTGTACTCCATATTCCAAATGCGGACGTACTATGGATTTGTATAGTGGAAGAATTATATTTGCTTCCCTGGCTTCTATACCCATCTTAATACATGCTAATATTTTACTTGCATTTGCAGATGCTGCTTGGATTTAAACACTATTACCTAGGTGGTTGTCCACAAATACTCCCAAATCCTTTTCAATATCAGATACCCCTATATTTGCTCCATTAAGATTATAAATTGCATTATCTCATTGAATTACCTTGCACAACTTCGTGTCATCAGCAAAAATGGAGATACTACTTTCTATGTCATTAATAAATATGTTAAAAAGGAGAGGACCTAATACTGAACACTGAGGAACCCCACTTACCTAATTAGTCCAATCGGGGTATGTTCCATTTACCACAACCCTTTGCTTCCTGTCTTTTAGCCTGCTCTCTATCAATGAGCAGATATTTACTGCAATTCATGTATCCCTTAGTTTGCACAATAGTCTACCATGTGGCATTGTATCAAAAGCCTTTGCAAAATCCAAAAAGACTACATCCACTGAGTTGCCTTGATCCAGGTTCCTACTAACCTCCTCATAGAAGCTAATAAGATTTGCTTGACATGACCTATCCCTCATAAATCCATGATGACTCCTAATTATAATCCAGTTCAAATAGCCATATTCTTATATATTATCCCTTATTAACTCTTCTAAAAGCTTTCCCACCACAGAAGTGAGTTACTCTGTCAATGTTCTGTTAATGTTTTTGTTCTGGTTTGTATTTGATCAGAAATATATCGAATTTAGTATCTTTGAATATTTTGTACATTCCTAGCATTAGAAGATTATTTCCAGGAACAGTTTGCCCAGAACTTTCATAACTGAGTGTGACAACGATTGTTCGAAGTATGACTGAGTTGGATTTTCTCATTTTGATAGTTTTATATATCAGTGTGTCAATTCATTTGGCTTCCTACATGTGCCAATGTAGATGTGCATAGCTGAGTGTCATAATTGAGTGTGACAACGATTGTTCGAAGTATGACTGAGTTGGATTTTCTCATTTTGATAGTTTTATATATCAGTGTGTCAATTCATTTGGCTTCCTACATGTGCCAATGTAGATGTGCATAGCTTGGTATGTAATCATGGTATATTTTTCTGTGGGTCTGTATAAATGTCTGTGTATATATGTGACAGTGATTAATATATGTCATTGTGTCTGTTGTGCCTACTGTGTGATTTGGGCCTACCATTGGGCATGGATTTAAATGTGTAAGGACACACACACACTAACTGTCATACTACATATTTACACACACACACACAGCATCAGCCTTATTAAATTGCGATTTGGCACATTTAAAAGGGCTCTATTTAAGCACATAGCATATTTATTTTACAGAAGTTTTTAATTAGTGAACTTCTATCCAAAAGCAAGGTCTTCGCTAACTAAAAACTTCTGTAAAAAAAATATGCTATGTGTTTAAATAGAGCCCTTTTAAATTTGCTGAATGCCAATTTAATAAGGCTGTATATACCTTCTCTCTATTGGGCAGAGTAAGCAACTGTCTTTCAGTGTTACAGTGAATTATGTGCCAATACTTAAAATGTCTTAAAATGCCGCAGATAACAGATAATCTGATAATCTGAGTGATTTTGGTGTGAAAATAACAAAGCTCCATTTTTGTGCTGCTCGTCTTCAGATTTGAAAGCAGCTTTTTCCAAAAGAAATCTAGCTACACAGATAATCGATAGTAAGAGAGCCCCCAGACCATCCATAATAAGGTATTTACAAGATATTTCTTATGCCCCAATTCACCATACAACAATGTAGTTCTGGAGCGAACCAAAAACTAGTCTGGAAATTAGATGGTTAAAATAGTTAATGAAGAAAACTTGTTGAGCAGGCACACTGAGTGGCCGCATGGTGCAACTGCTCCTCACCATCTAGGGGGAAAAAGGGCCACAATCTGGGGCTATTAAGCCTAAATTAACCCCAAACAGCTTTGTGGGGATATTAAAGACCCCCTTGAGGATTAGAAGCGGCAAGAGCTCCAGAATTGGAGCACAACAATTGTTTTGAGCCCTTCGGGCCTACGTGGCCGGGTGCCTGCATAGGCACAGTGGGCCATGTGCTCCCTCAACTCCATCTGCAACCCCTGGGCGCCGACACACGGGGGTGACTAACTCTCCCTCACCTACCCAAATCCTCCAACTCACCAGCCGGAGGATAAACTGCGGAAGCGTGGAGCAGGAAGCTGAAGAGGCAGGCTGCACACCGGAGCAGTTCCTGACTGGCAGCCATCTTGGAGCTCTGCCTGCACAGTGAGTACTGCAGAGAATAGCAGGACAGTAAATTAGTGTGGAGGGGCATCCTAACACTAAGGGACTGCAGGGGACTGAGACCCACTACTCTACACCCTCCCCTGGGAGATAATAAGACCCTGCTCACCTCCAGAGGGAAAGGGGAAAAGCCTGTTTGCATGATATCCCTGCCAGACGTTTTTAAAGGGCCAGTACCACATAAAAGGGCCTTTGGAAGAAGGGTTTAAAAAAAAGCAGGGGGCACAGGGATCTTCCCCTTATGTTGTGAAAAGTCATTGAGCTTAAAGAACTTTTTATTTTCTCTAGCAGCAGCATAACCTGCAACTGAAACTGCCTCTGTCCTGATCACTTTAAACTCCAACCCTGCACAGCCACTTAGTGTCCATTCACAGCATTCACAGCAGCATTATAGAGACTGACTTAGGTGAAAGAGACTACAAAGCCACCTTTTGTCTTACCACTTCCACTGCAGCTAATAACAGAACATTACAATTTGGAAATTCATACAAACTCCAGAGCTGCAACCCAAAATCACTGGGGTTGAGCTGGAAAGGGAACAAGAAGTGCTCAGCACTAGCTCCTCAAAAAGCACAGATAAATCAACCCAAAAACAGTAAAAGGCAAACTCCTGATAATATATCCCTAACAAGGTGGGAAGATAAAACAGAAACGGAACAACCTCAACACTATTCTCTCGGACTAGACAAGGGGTCAAATTAATGCCCATGAGCAAGAACGGGCACTATCAACAAGGAGCCCAACTCATTCACCAACCCCAAGGAAGATAACAAGACAAAAGAAACCATGAAAGACGGCTAAAAAAGGGGAGAAACAGCAGGAACTCCAAAAACAGATAACCAACCAGAAATGACAGATTAAAGCCAAATCAACAAGATGCAAAGGAAAACATAACCAAACAGCAAAGGGTCACAAGCCAAAGGGCAACTACACCTAGCGACTACCTAAGCTCTACAAAACCACACCCTCCCAGATACAAGATGGGGAAAAGCAGGAAAAGTGTACCAAGCAAAAGTATAGAGGAACACTTCAAACCCACAGAGCACTTTCACCTGACAACAACACAGACAGCCATGGATCCACCGGAAACCTCGGAACCAGAAGATGGCGCCACTCCTCCATCTCCACACATGGATGTCTCAGAAAAATCAATGGAGAAATTTGAAAAATTATTAAAGGACTACATAACCTCGGCAGTGAGGGACATCAGGAAAGAGATCTATGATATCGGACAATGGACCCACCAACTAGAGGCGATAACAGATAAAATAATAGAAACACAAATCAAAGACAGAAAAGACATCACCAGCACCATGGATAAGATAGCAGAAATGGAAAGCAAATACGAGGACCTGGAATACAGGTCCCGTAGATACAATTTAAGATACAGAGGCATCTCCTCCCAAGTTACAGAACTGAAGCAATATATAACTGCAGTAACCCACACACTACTACCAAAGGGTGGAATAGAAGAAGATGAGATTGAGAGGGCACACAGAGCCCTAGGACCTGCTAGAAACACAAACACACCAAAAGACGTCATTGTCAGATACTTAAAATAAAGCACTAGAGATCTCATTCTGTCAGCAACAAGGAAGATAAGAGCTATCAAAGGCGCGGATGGCAGTGACCTGCAAATTTTCATGGACCTCTCTCCCATAACTTTGGAAAAAAGGCGAGCAATGAGACCAATACTGCAAACTCTCATTTCACATAGAATCTCCTACAGATGGGGATTCCCATTCGCCCTAATCTTCCAGGCGAACGGGTCATTTCATAAAGTCAATAACCCAGATGAAGGACACAAACTTTTACAACAACTACAACTAAAACAACCGCCCGGACAAGAACCACATACCAACAACGACGCAAGCCAAAGGCCCATTAGGGCCTGGACGGAGACTACCAACAGTAAAAGCACAAAGAAAACCAGGCAAGAAAAGCCCACACCTCCAAGAGACACAGCAAATAAAAATCAGAAGAGAGTCACCTGAACAAAATAACCGTACAAACTCATCATTACGACAAAACTGGTTGAATCACCTCTAGGAATAATGAACAACAAACAAAACAAAGATCATCCCAGATACTATACAACTGCAACAAATAACACAAGAAAAACAGCAAAGACATTAGCAACAAACACCCCCGGTTGCTCGCACACAAAATAAATCTTGACATAAAGGATGATTAAGCTGAAACACACATGGAGTTCCTGTAGTCAGTTCAGATACAGGAAAACATAAAATTTGAGTAGTGCGATAGGCACTACTAACCAGATATACACAGACTGAAGAAAACCCTTCATAACAGAAGAACACTACAATAAGGAACTGAATTAAATAATACAGAATAGGCACTAGGTCACGGTTATTCTCCCAGAGGGAAAGCGGAGAACAGATCCCCTTTACTCTCTAAACTAAGGGTACTTCTACTAAAGTGCCAGGAGAATTTGTTGTTTACCATGGTTGCTTATTACAAGTTTACGCTAAACGAATGTTATGTATTTATGTTATGCATGTTACTAAAGTCATTTTGTGTTTGCTTACATTACAAGCGGCTCCACACAATTACACAAGGTCACGAGCCTCGAGGTCAACTGGACTCCGCAGAGGGAGGGCCCCGGGACCAGGAACAACAGACAGGTGAGAACAACCTACACAGACAAAAACCACGACACACACATGGCAGAGGTCACATTTAATCTCATTTCCCATAACGTAAAGGGTTTTAATACCCCTTTCAAAAGAAGGAAGGCATTCCTCTTTTACAAAAAGTATAAACCGGCGGTGCTCTTCATACAGGAGACACATTTTGCCCAAGACAAACTACCAAAATACCTTCACAGGGAATACCCTACCTTTTACTCAGCCACACAGAAAACCAAGAGAGCAGGGGCCACAATAATAATACATAAATTGTTCCCATTTCAACTAGAACGTAAAATCGTGGATAAGGAAGGGGACTTCATTATCTTAATTGGATCGATACTAGGGGAAAAAATCACCCTTATAAGCCTCTACGCACCCACCACTGCGCCACACAAATCCCTAATCAAACTACTGAATACCTTAATCCCTCTAGACACAGGGAAGATTATTTTGGGGGGAGACCTCAATCTCACTCTACAAGCCACACTGGACAGGTCGGGAAATAAATCAGACTTAAGATTTAGTAAGCAACTACAAAAGATTCAAATGCTAATGCAAAATAATAACATAATAGATGCATGGAGGGGACATCACCCCCTGAAAAGGGAATACACCTTCTTCTCCCCCACACATCAAACGTACTCCCGATATGATATTTCTGGACTCTGGGTTGTTTGACCACTCTAGCAACGCACAAATAATCGCCTGTCCATGGTCCGATCACTCTGCGGTGGCCATCACTTTGAACCTGAACACGGGGTTAAAATCCAAATTTAACTGGAGACTAAATGAGTCCCTTATTGCCATACCAGAAACAAAAATGCAAATACAATCAGAACTGACACGATACTTTGAACAAAATGAAAAACCAGAGACAGGAATAGGCTGGCTCTGGCTAGCCCATAAGGCCTATATGCGAGGATCCATTATAAGGATAGCCACCACTTACAAAAAGACCCTTAATCAAAAAGAGGCAGACTCAACTAAAAAATTACACAAACTAGAGACCTTAAACCAAATGAAGCTGACCCCTACAAGGACAGCGGAAATAGTAAAAACAAGACAAGAATTTGATAACATTCTAACAATTAAAACAGAAAGAATAATGCGCAGATCCCAACACACATTCCTGAAGCAGGCAAACAAATGCTCCCCAATGCTCGCCAGGAAACTAAAAACAAAACAACACAACAATCAAATATTCCAAATAAAAACAGCAGATGGCCATATAACCCAAAGCCAATCCAAAATACAAGAAACCTTTAAAAACTTTTACCAGAAAATCTACACATCAGAGAAAACCTCTACAACACATCAGATCCAAAACTATCTAAGTGGCCTAGATTTACCAGAAATATCAACCACAGCCCTTAATACAGAAATTACACTAAATGAAGTCAGGGAAACAATTGAAGGAATGAAACTAGGAAAGGCGCCAGGACCAGATGGGTACCCAAATATTTAGTACAAGACATTCACTGATCACCTGTCACCATACCTAGCCAAATTATTCAACGCCATACTCAAAGGGGAACAGATAGCTCACGAATTCACACAAGCAAGCCTCATTTTCTTCCCCAAGCCAGGCCGCGATCCCATAGAAGCCAAGAACTATCGACCCATCTCCCTATTAAATGGCGACCTTAAGATACTAGCAAAAATTATGGCCTGCAGAATCTCAAAATTCCTCCCACAATTGGTACACAAAGATCAAGTTGGTTTCGTTCCGTACAGACAGGCGGGGGACAACATCAGAAGGATAATGAATGTTATGCATATAGCCAAGTCAAACAACAAATCACTCTGCACCATCGCTTTTGACCTAGAGAAAGCCTTTGATTCCCTAGAGTGGGCTATCTGAAAGGAGTGCTACACAAAATGGGGATCAGGGGAAATTTTCTCAACGTCTTTAACACCCTATACAATAAACCCAAAGCATTCCTGAAACTAGAAGGGGAAAACATAAATTACATCGACATAGAAAGAGGGACGAGACAGGGGTGCCCCTTGTCACCATTACTATTCGCTTTGGCGATAGAACCTCTCGCACAGAGAATCAGGGCGGATGGGGGTATCAAGGGGGTTTGGGCTGGGTCCCACCAATTCAAATGCTGCATGTATGCACATGACATTCTATGCACTGTGACCGAGCCGGAATCCTCTATACCCCCCCTGCTGGAGACCCTGGACCAATTCGGAATGATTTCGGGATTAAAAGTTAATTATAATAAAACTGAGGCTATGGGCTCCAACATTCCGGAACAAACCTTAACCAGACTAAAAACAAAATTTAACTTTACATGGTCCTCAGACCAAATCAACTATCTGGGAATAAAACTGACCCCCGACCTGTCTGGGCTGTATGAGGCCAACTATCCACCTATATTCAAAACCCTATGTGCAGACACAAAAAATTGGAGTAAATTCCCGATCTCCTGGACGGGACGCATAAATTCCATCAAATTAAACATATTACCAAGGCTGTTGTACTTGTTTAGGACCCTCCCTATTCCCATAAAACGAAAAGACTTAGACAAATTTCAAAGGCATCTAACAAGATTCATATGGTCCAACAAAAAAACTTGAATTTCAAAGAAGCTGCTATATAGCAATTATAACACCGGGAGCATAGCGTGCCCGGACCTAAAAGCTTACTATACATCAGCCCAACTAGCATTCCTCCCCCAATCCCACTGCGTGGAGCACCAGCCAATCTGGGTATTTGTGGAGAACATACAAATGCACCCACATAAATGGGACAATGTGACATGGTCGCCCACCATACCACACGCATGCGAGAAACACAGCAACCCAATCATCAGACATATATTACACACCTGGCACAAAACCAACATGGCACACCACATAACAAGAGGCCTATCAAACTTAACACCCACTTTAACAATCCCAACAATATGGGATACATTAGACAAGGACTCAATTAACTGGTGGTCCTTGAACAAACTAGACACCCTAGACAAATGGATACAAAATGATAAGGTCCTTACCTTTGACCAGCTCCGACATAACCATAACATCCCATTAAGAGAACATTTCAACTTTTGTAAGATAAAACACTACATAACAACACTTATTAGGAAATGGGGAGCCCCCAGACCAAACTGGCTAAGCGTGATCTGCCAAAAAGCCCCACTCACAAAAGGCATCATAAGCACACTATATGCAGCAATTAGAGAGACGCACAACAACAACACAGCTCCCTTTAAGTGGAAGTGGGATCAAAACATAGGAACCCCAAAAGACGATAAGGCCTGGGAGAAAACCTGCCTCAAACTTGTGAAGAGCCATTCCCTTAGGGAAACATCCATAAAATTCCTCCATAGAGCATATTATACACCTGCAAAACTACACACCATTAACACGCAAATCCCTGCACAATGTTTCAGGCACTGCCAGGATAGGGGGACATTCGAACATATATGGTGGGAATGCCCCATAGCCCTAAACCTCTGGAACAAAGTGCTAAAACTAGCCTCAGAGACACTGCATACACCAATCCCTTGGTCAATTGACACATGCCTCCTAGGAGGACCTATTACACATATTTCGAAAAGCCAGAATAAATGGTTTCAGTACCTGATGCTATCAACAAAAAGCCACATAGCTCAAAAATGGTGAACCCCAGACCTCAGGATACAAGAGGTAATACACAAATTAAATGGCATAATGTTGTTTGACAGATTCACACACACGACTAACAACACATACCCAAAATTTCTAGAAATATAGGGGGCATGGACAACCTCCACACAGGCAATAGAAATATAACAAACATAAACACAGATAGCAGACAAACTAGGAGATAAACCAATTCAAGAAAAGTGAACTGGGGCCCCCCCCCCCCCCTTGCCGGACTCCACAGACCAGCGCCAAACGGCAAGACTCAGAGTTGAGTGACCTACTTCAAACTACTGTCTAGTATACATACAAACACGGTCCCTCGACATGAAAGGACGGAAAGAAGAATCATTAGACACAAGCACACGAATGACACTGTAGTTAAAGTTGTTATATCCAGTTAATTTTATTTTGTATGTTAAAAAAACTGTAACAAGTAGTAGCATATCATACTAAAACCATCAGAGATCTCAAAAACAGGCAAACAACCATGCTACCAGTTTAATGTTACTTAGAAAGGTTAAGAAAAAGGAAAATGTAATGGAACTGTCACTAAATGAAAATGTCACCATCATATAAGTTTACGGTTAAGCAATCTACTACATAAATTTGGCCTGCGAGCCATCGCTGAACCATTAATACTGTATAAGATTTACAACTCTGTGACAATAAAAACTATTGAAACAAAATAGTTAATGAAGACATAACAATTAAAAATAAATATTCAAGTAATATATGTAATTTGAAACTTGGGTTACTTTAATATGGCTGGAGAATACTCCACACAAAGTTGCCCAATGTATGAATCCAATTATTCAGAACACCATCAGTAGCTGGAAATGGGCCCAGAGGTATACATCCCTATTCACACAAGCAAATTGTATGACACCAGTCATCAATCATCCCCAGGCTCCCAATCAGTTGGCGGCCACCTCAAGACACTGGTGGGCTTCACACAAGCTAGATAGGCTGGGGAACTGGCTGAAGGGGGATAAATTAATTACATTTGAGGACATAAGGGACACTATAGACCTCCCTATTAGGGAATACTTAAATGGGTACAGACTGAGTCAATTTGTCGGATCACTAGTGCGAGCCAAAGGCAGACCTAGACATAACTGGCTATCTAGGGTATGTCAAAACGCCCCGCTCACGAAAGGGATATTAGGGAGCATGTATGTATTGTTCAACACAAAAATAGAACTCCCCAGAGAGAAATACATGCTAGCATGGGAAAAGGATCTTAATGCCAGGTGGGATCAGAAGGATTGGGAAGAGGTATAAGGGAAATATCTTTCGAGGGTCACTAAGCTATAGCATCTTGGAAACGTCGGTCAAAGTGCTATATAGGGCTTATGCGACGCCTGACCGGATGGCTAAATGGCGTAGAGCCGAAAGCTCAGAGTGTTTCAGAGGATGTAATAGCACGGGTTCCTTCATTCACATATGGTGGGATTGTCTGAAAGTGCAAAGATTATGGGCACAGGTGCAAGAGTTAGTGGCGTTACTATTTAAATGCAACATAAAGTTAACAGTTGAACTGTGCCTGCTGGGGAGGCCTCTTCAGACATTATCCAAATCACAAAACAGATTACTTTTCTTTATTACACTCGCAACAAAAAGCCTTATCGCAAAACAATGGAAATCAGAAGGGCTAGACTTTTTTGCTGTGAAGTCCAAAATTAATTACATTGCAATAAATGAGCGTATGACGCACTCCCTGGCAGATACAATGGCCAAATATATTGAGACATGGGGCCCATGGGTGGAATACACAGGCGTTGCATTGGTACACTGATCAGTTAGGCCGGAGGAATGGAAGGAGATATGAAGACTGGACTCCGGCAGCCGGGGGGGAGAATACTCTGAGACGCGGAGGAGGATGGAGAAAATAGGAGGTTAGTAGTTAGTATAAAAATCAATATATAAGAGGGACGAAATAAGAAAGAAAATAATGAGGATTATGATTCTTCACACAACTAGCTATGGTATATAAGTTAGAGAGCTATAAGGTAAAATTGGAGGAAAATAGCAGAAAATGGTGATGGCGGATGGAAGATAGGCAGTATCTATCTTGCTACTTTGCTCATACATTGATGTAATAGATTGAGTGAAAAATACCACAAAATGCATGTAACCATGGTTTTATGAAACTTGAAGTATGCCTATGTATGTATTTTGTTATCCGCCTTGAATAAAGACGAATAAAAAATAAATAAAAAAAAAAGAGCTTATAAGCATTTCTTAATAAAATAAAGTACATAAAAGTAAATAGATATATGCATAGGTATATTATATTCCTAGCGAAATCCAGAAACTTCCCAAGTATCTGCCTGTTTTATAGCGAGCCATATATATATATTTTTGGCCTCATTCATTCGTTCCCAAATAAATGTTTGGAATTTATCTAGATCTTTAAAATTAATATCAGTAGGGAGTGTACGGAAAATATATAGTAAGAGGGGGAGAATGTTCATTTCTTCTGAACTTATATGATCAATCCATGAAATCTGAAACTTGGACCATTTTTCTTTTTTCTTGAAAAGTACACATCATCTCCGGGAGAAAAGTACAACAAGTGATCCCAAACTACGATCAGAGGATCCCAACAATGCGCAAGTAAAATACCTCATAAATATTGAGGTATATAAAGGTGAGAGCTCAAAACAACTGACTTTCTCGATGTATCCATAATTTACGAAGTGACCTGTAAAGGTTTTCCATATGCTATCTATCCCCCAATCTTCTTTTTATATCTAGTCTTAGTTCTTTGTACATGGAGGGGTAGTTAGTTTGGTATAGATCTTTCCAGTGTGAAGTGGTATTGACCCCTACATTTTTAATGCTTGTTTTACACCAGGAGAAGGTGTAGTTAATCTGAAGGAGTTTAACTGCTTCTGGTGGTAAGGTTATGTTTACAACTATAGTCTTACCCACATTTATTTTTAGGTCTAAAAAGTGTCCAAAGTTGGATAATGTGTTTAAGAATGGGCACAGAAATGAAAGCTTTTGTAAGGGTGCATAGTAAATCCTCTGCAAACAGACAGCATTTGGAGTGTTGTGGAATTAACTATATGCCATGTTGTTAAGGCAGGAAACACACTGTGAGAGATTAGCGTGACCCCAGGGACCTTTACAACCACTCTTCCTTACATCACTTTCTCGTCCTGATTTCAAGTTAACTCGAGAGACAAGATGGATTCAAAATGTCTCAATGTATTACATGCAGGGCCTGACATTACAAAGGCCATAACCCCACCCATTCATTTCATATTTTTTTTGTGTATGTGTAGAATTACACACACCACAGCTGTCTTGCAGAATAAGCAAAGGTCACAGACCACAAACAGTAACTAACAAATATAAGATATTTGGTTACAAAGTTCAAACTGGAACATTCTCATACCTACATACCATAATATTTATTTGTGCAAGGCAGTCAGAATTTAACCCATTATAATTATACTCAGGAGACCATGATCTTTCTCATTTACTTGTTCACCTGAATATAGTTTGAGAATTCTGAGAAAGGGTTTATGGAGGTTTCTGTATTTGTTACTTAGTATATTGTCTAAGTCTTGGCATGTTCTGTTTTTTCAACATTATGCTAACAGGACAAAACAATTAGTTTGTTTTATGCTTTGAAGATGAAATAACTAAATAAAGGAACAATTTTGACACAAAATACAAAATGGAAGACAGTATACAAAAATAGTGTATCTTTTCCGCTACATATTATCCCCCCACACACACACGCAACACTAACAGAATATGGCACTGATTAATGTGCCTGTAGAGCCACAGAGTTGCTATCCCAGTATGGTCTATGTCCCATGGGATATTCCTGCAACAAAGCTAGAAATATTTCAATAAAGGAGTCTTTTGTACAAAGTTCACAGTCCAGGTGGAAAAAGCACATTGGATGAGATCCTCATAAGCAGTGATTATAAAACACAAGAATCATGTGATCATGGTTAGTCCAGATTGTGGTACAATGGTTATCAAAGTAATTGCAATTAGATCATGGAGCCAATTTTTCTTTATACCTGCAGACTTGTACATAATAGGCATTGAAATGATGGGTATGCTTAATAGCCAATAGTAAGATTGCTATAATCATTATCTGCAGCTAGAACATAGATACGACAATTATCATAAAGCATTGTACAAACATTTCTTAAAATACAATTATGCACTGATATTATTAAACACCCAGAGTTTATGCAAAATAAGGAATTCTCTCCCTAGTTACTCCCATATAAAACGTTAGTACACTCTATATCCTAGCAAGTTGACAGAACAAGGTGCAGAAGTGTTAGAAGCTAAAAGACCGTACAAAAGGAAGACAGGGCTAGACATGAAAAGAAAAAGTAAAAAATGACAAAACAAAGAGAACATGGACTCAAACAGTCTGCATACAAACCCAGTCATACTCATCACATAAAGCCAGACCTCTCTGAGGTCACATTCTTTTTAACAAACTTAAAAACAAACAGATTGCTTCAGAATATGAGATCCCATGGTCAGGCAAGAATTAATCCAAAAAATGGTCTGGAATTTTCATATTTACTCTCCCAATCACTCTCTCTCTTTTTCCTTTATTTTTCAGATTTTTTCTCCCTGTCAGCTACATTCCCCTTTTTATACCCACAACTTAATTTGCTTATCAGAAATTCCAATTAGCCCATGTGATTGGCAACCAATCAGAATTTAAATTAGTTAATAATCCTTGACCTTCATCAGTCGTAAATAAAACCATAAACATAACACGGTTAGCAAGTTAATTGTTAAGAAGTGTCATTTATGTATACATTTGGAAAGAGACATAATGTCTATGGCCCTCATTCAATTGCGATTTGGCCAAATGAATAGGGCTCTAAATAAGCACATAACATACCGTATTTATCGGCGTATAACACACACTTTTTCTCCCTGAAAATAGGGAGCAAATCATAGGTGCGTGTTATACGCCGATATTCCCTCCCCCTCCTCATCCTCAACCTCCCTCCTCATTCTAACCCCCCCTCCTCAACCTAAACCCCCCCTCAACCTAAACCCCCCTTCTCCTCAACCTAAACACCCCTCCTCAACCTAAAACCCCCTCCTCAACCTAAACCCCCCTAAATAATTCCCCCTCACTTACCTGCTTCTGTTCCGGCCTCTGCTCCGCTCCCTGACCCGGCGCGCATGTGATGTCAAATGTGCGCCACGTCATTAGCATATACCCGGTGCACCCACGTCACATGTGCACCGGGTCAAGGAGCGGAGGCCGGAACAGAAGCAGGTAAGTGGGGGGGGGGGGGTTTAGAATGAGGAGGTGGGTTGAGGAGGGGGGTTGAGGAGGAAGGAGGACGAGGATGGGGGGGTTGAGGGGGTTTGAGGATGGGGGGTTGAGGAGGGGGTTTGAGGAGGGAGGTTGAGGAGGGGGTTGAGGATAGGGGGGTTGAGGAAGGAGGTTGAGGAGGGGGGGTTGAGGATAGGGGGGTTGAGGAGTGGTTTTGAGGAGGGGGTTGAGTATAGGGGGTTGAGGAAGGAGGATGAGGGGGGTTGAGGGGGTTGAGGATGGGGGGGTTGAGGAGGGAGGATTAGGAGGGAGGTTGAGGAGGGGGTTGAGGATGAGGAGGGAGGTTGAGGATGAGGAGGGGGGTTGAGGATGAGGAGGGGGGTTGAGGATGAGGAGGGAGGTTGAGGATGAGGAGGGGGGTTGAGGATGAGGAGGGGGTTGAGGATGAGGAGGGGGGTTGAGGTTGAGGAGGGGGGTTGAGGAAGGAGGATGAGGATGGGGGTGGAGGAGGGGGTTGAAGATGGGGGGTTTGAGGAGAGGGTTGAGGAGGGAGGATGAGGAGGGAGGTTGAGGTTGAGGATTTTGCTTCAAAGTTCTTTATTTGATTTTTTTTTTTTTTCTGAAATTTCCTTCTTAAAATGAGGTGCGTGTTATATGCCGGTGCGTGTTATATGCCGATAAATACGGTATTTTTTTAAAGAAGTTTTTTAGTTAGTAAACATCTATCCAAAAGCAAGGTTTTCACAAACTAAAAACCTCTTTAAAAAATATGCTATGTGCTTATTTAGAGCCCTATACAATTGGCCAAATCGCAATTGAATGAGGCCCTAGATGTCTATAAACCTTTTAAGCTAACCTTTATAAATTAGCTCATGAATTCTCTTAGATATTTGTCTTTACAGAACAAAGAACCTTTAAGAATCTACTTCAGTGAGAATTTGTGAAAAACACATCTTTTACACAGATATATTCCAATAATAAAATTGCATGTATATATATATATATATATATATATATATATATATATATATAAATGTACAGAGGATATAACATATTAATATATTGGAATTAAAAAGAAAGTGTATATAATAGGATTATTATATTAACTATAATAGCCAAATAATATTGAATTTTATTCATAAAAAATCTCTGACAATACATCCTCTCATCATACACACCTATCCTAGACTCCTCCCTAATTGCATATAAACTTTTACATTTGCATAACTCTGCAATGACTCAGGGATGGTATATAAATCAGAATCAATCAAGTCAATAATGTAATTTATGCATGGTCTAGTACAATTTATAGCTATGTAAAATGCATTCATTTTTCTGCAGCAAGATTGTCTTGATTAATTATCTAGATCAATATTTCATTTATCCTGTCATAGGATATAAGTTGGAGAATAAACAACAATTTTTTTTTACTAATGTTACATTTATACTAATAAGCCTCTGAAAATTCAATTCATAAGTTCCTCCATCTGCTATCATGTTCCTTTCTTGGAGACCTAGAAATACCTTGAAAAGGTTTTACCAATCGTTTCTCAATTTACATCATGGCCATCATCTGAGTTGGAGATGTATCTTGAGGAGTAGGTGTTACATATTGACAACATTTTCCAGTAAGGAAAAACAAAAAAAAAATTGCATCTAAAACATGAGACTCACTATTATCACAAGAGATAGGACCCTGTGAAAAGTTTCTCTACCCATCGCATCATGGGGAACCAACAGGAGGAATTTAGGTATGTACATAGGAGGCTTCCATCTCTTGCAACCAGTGCTAGTGCTAACCTGTTTTGGAGCACCATTTTAGACACAGAATCCACTTCCACTTGTAAGTTAAAGATTGATCTTTTTTGCCCTCATTTATACCTCATTACCCAGTAGCATGTAACGCACTTAATCTCATCAGTGACATAGGCATCCCCCTGGGGAGAAAACATGAGACAGAGATTGTGCATATACATCACATCCATTTTGATAGAAAGAAATTTCAATTTGCTTTATCATTCCTCAAATTACAGTAACATGAGGCATAACAAAAAAATACAGCTCAAAAATAAAAACCTGGCCAACAAAACAGGTCTGCAAAAAACAAACAAAAAATTAAAGAGTAAAAAACAATAATTATTCTGGTTTGATTGATATTTCATGCATATTGTAACACATAAAATATTAGACCTAGTTGGTTACTAATATCAACCTTAATTATGAACATTTCTTTGATACAACTATTTATATGTTTACATGTTATTGTAAATAGAGTGTACTTCACTCCATCAATAACTCTACACGCATTTATAAAATAGTTTTTACCTTGTAATTATTAGGTACTAAGGGCCATATTAAATTCCAGTCTCGTAAGTCCAACGTGTAGCATGTAAGGGCTGCGTGCTTCAAATTTGGCCATTTTACGTTGCTATTAAATTAGAAAGGTCTGCGAGTTACGAGCGAGAGAGGCTATTTAGTAAATCAGTTCTCGGCTGTCGGACTTGCGTGCTTGAACGCAAACAATTAAGCAATCACGTTGTTACGGGTTCAGATGGAGCCAGTGGAAAAAGAGATCGTAAGCGTTATGTCACTGAAAAAGGGGTAGATTTCAAAGCCCTACGTGCTTCAATTCAAGTTTGCGATCGGACAAACATGCCAGATATAATGCAATATTAATAAAGCAGTAAATATGATATTCTATTACATCGAGTTACACAAAATATGAACATGAAATAATGTACTTTTTTTAAAGAATATGATCAAAGGATTTACGTGCACAAAGTTCAACGTAGCACGCAGCCTATTCTTGGCTATCCTGTGTGTTACCACGCAAAGTCCACTGCGAAGCGAGGGGCCGTATTTGCGGAGGTGGAGGCTATACAGCGCCTCACACGTAGTTACAAACACCCACACAAGCGGCACTTTAACAAAATAGATCTAACACGCAATCACTAAATACAGAGTTAGACAAAAAAATACAAACCGCATGACTTAGAAAAAAAAACATTACGACCTTAAAAAACTATGACCTTAACCGCCGAACCGCGCACACATGAAAACATTAAAAACACAATAAATACACCAAAAAAAGACATACAAAGCTTACCCACAGCAAGGGGGGCACCCAGGACCTCTGAAAGTGAAGTTACACATCAATTTAAGTCCAAATTCCCGAGTTTAGACACATGAAAATCCCCTAAGCGCTGGGCCCATAACAAGGAGGTTGATGGATAAAAAAGGTCCTCTGCTACATTTGGTTTACTCACTGTGGAGGGGCATGGGTGGTCCGTTTAGAGTTATGTGCTTCTAGGTGGAAGATGATTAGGCATTTTATCTGTGGTTTGGATAATTTGGCAGCAATTTACCTTTAGTTATGCATCGTTACACTCGGGTCTACGTGATCTGCAGATCACGGGCTCTGGACCGATGGGGGAGCATAGGGTGTAAGGAGGCGTAGGTTCCAAGCTAGGGTTTTCTGTTTTCTCCTGCCAGGGTGGTATTGCCTGGTTGTTCGGGGCTGGGTCACTCTTTTGAGTGAGACCAGAATGATGCACTACAGAATATTTCTCCCTGGGAAGGACACAAGTGAGCAAAAAGTGGAGGCTCGCAGGATGGATTAATTGGGACGGGATGGTGGGTGGGTACCCCCCTACCCCCACCACCACCCTCGTTTCTAGGGCACACCTCAGACTGCTGGACAGGGTGCGAGGACGAGCAGCTTTGGGCACTGGACTCGCGTTGGCACGCGAGTGGTTGAATGGCAAGATTGTGGGTCCGCGGTAACACAGGACCCCGAGTGAATTTCCCCCAAAGGTGGGGCGCCAGGTAGCAGACGCGGCCGCCCGGAAACTGGCCGGGCTCATACTACCTTGCGTAGCGAGGCATGGAACAGAAAGGGGACCAGGAGTTACAGAAAAGGGATGACAGGCGATTGGTAGCCTCTTCTCAAGGGCCGAAGATACTACGGTGCAGGAGGGAGCTCGGTGCCCAGTGAAAGCCTTGGGGTCTGTGCAGCCATGTCTCCTTCCCGCGGGTCTGCCGGTAGCGAGAGGTTGGTTGGTTTACAGACAAGGTATGGTGGCCTCAGATGCCTGTTTTTTTGAGATCCAAAGGGTGATCGTGCGAAAATATGCCCGGTCTTCGATCCTAAGGATGATCATGTGACCATGTGGCGATATATCACAGTGATGGAAAGGAGGTCTATGACAAGTGTGGGGCCTTGAGGGTCTGTACTGCCAAATCTTCCCGCTGGGAGGGAGAGGGCGGCTGGTAAACAGACAAGGTATGTCTGCGATGGTCCAAGATGGAGCAGGTGGGTGAAGGGGGTAGTTACAGTGTAACAAGCACACTGATCGCTTCCCTTTCGTGGATTACGGCTCTCTTGGTCCAAACCATGGAGTTGGTCTGGCACCTTTCCTTACTGGAAGAGGACTGGTTCTCCATGATCATAATTCTACGACAGGCAGTGTTTGGGCGTATTCCACATTGGAACCCGGTACCCACTCGCTTTGGGCAAAAAGCAGCCACCTTAACAGCCCTACGGGCTTTCGGAGAATGCAGGTTGGAGACTTGGAAGGTCGTGTGCTGTGCGGTCATTGGTACAACTGAACAGATAGGCGCTCTGCCACAGTTGCCAATCACGGCCCACAACGACATCAGTTGGAGGTGCGGGTAGCGAGTGGCACTTCCCGCTTCCTACCTTGGTATTGACCCGAGTGGTAGTAATGATCCTGATAACAGGCCTGTTAAGCAACGGTTTATTAAAGGGCTAAAAGGATCAGGCATGGTCGTATGTGCCTCATAAGTCAAGTTACACGATTGGGCTGAGTAGGAAAGCAGTCGGATTCGAGTTCAGCACTGGTTGGGGCTCAAGTTCATGAGCAGATATGGAGATCGGAATGCTGGTGTTTTTAGGGGGGTATGCTGCTGGGCCAGGGCGTTTGTTGGGGGGGTCAAACACCGCAAAGGTATTCTGCAGTCTTCTTCGTGGGGGGAGTCACCGGGACAGTGGAAAAATGGGTAAGATCCTACCCTACGGTGGTACTGATGTTACAACACGGTAGGCCCTGGATGAGCCTTCAGGGCGTAGGGCCTACTGTCTCTGGACAGGCTCCTCCCCTCACGTGGTTATGTTTATTTATTAATGGTTATGGTTATTATGTTTACTTGTGTTCACCAATAAACGCTGTGGCCAGTCTTCCTCCCAACAAGTAGTCTGTGTCGAATCATTAAATTTAGCCTATGAAGTAGTTTGGGTCTTATTGTCATATGTTAGAGGTAATTGTGTTTAACCTATATCCGTACATACCAACTGGGCCTTGCTTAGGTTATGGAATCTAATACAATTAAAAAAATTATTTATTAAGAAAGTGTCTATTTCTTCGATTTTACCTAGGTTGCGTATATCTGAGGTTAGACAGGAGCGGTCAAGACTAGGGTCTAAAGTTATGTTAAAGTCTCCTCCTATTATTATTCTACCTAAGTCCCAGGTTTTTATATTCTGCAACAGGTGTGCAAGGCTTTGTGAGGAGATGTAGTGGGGAATGACCCTCTGGATTGGTGTGCTTTTTGTTCTAGGATGAATGGAAAAGCAGCCCCTTATTTTTTAGAATCTGTTAAGATCCGTCAGGGCCTTTTATAGGTTCAATAGTTCTGGAGAAGTTTAGGACAAAATCCCTGGTGTTTGGCAAAGAAATCTAAGGATAATATCCTGAGGTTGATCAGTTCTCGGAATGCCCATAGCTCTATGTGCTCTTTCTGTTTGGAGAATATGTTCCGGTGTCTTAGGTAGAATAGATTTTATTAATTTGTTAAGGTATGGTATTATGTCCAACATAGTTTTAGGATTGCCTCTAATTTTTATGTGGTTGCTGCGGGATGTATTCTCAAAATCCTCAAGTTTTTTCCTCCATTGTTTCTAAGCGTTGTGTATTTCTAGTTATATCTGTTTTGCCTCTGGTTTGAATATTTAAGATTTGATCTGTTAAGGATTCCAGAGCTTGCGTTCTTTGACACAAGTCATGTATTTCTTTTTTGATCTTTTGAACTGCCGATAGTTCAGACTTGAATAGTTTTTCAAGCTTTCAATATAAGAAGTCTCGTTGTGTTATTTTGGGTGTTGCCATATCCTGATCTGTTTCTTAGTCTGAGTCTTTAGATATGCATATGAAAGGGCTGTAAGAAAGTTGGGAGCAATACCAGAGAGGATATCCCGCTAATGCTCCTATCTTTAGACGCCGAAAAGGCATTTGATAGGATAGACTGGACTTTTATGTGGAAAACATTGGCGAAGTTTGGTCTGGGGGACGGCTTTTTGAAGGGCATTATGCCTTTATACAGCGATCCCAGAGCATGTATTATATATCAGGGATTTGTGTCCAAACAATTTAATATTACTAGGGGAACTAGACAGGGCTGCCCACTCTCCCCCTTGCTCTTCGCCCTTAGTCTTGAACCATTGGCAGCGGCAGTTAGAAATTGTCCAAACATTAAAGGAGTGCAGATTGGCCCTAATGAGCATAAGCTCAACCTTTTTGCAGACGATATCATGCTGTCACTTACAGATCCAATACCAAGCCTGCCTAATTTATTCCAATTGCTCACAGACTTTGGCAGAGTGTCAGGGTTCAAAATCAACACTAACAAGAGCATAGCCCTCAACATTACACTACCCCAAACGGTGAAACAGAACTTAGAAAACAGCTTTCCCATAAAATGGGCACCCAAACAGATAACTTATTTGGGTATTCATATTCCGCGGTCTATAGCGTTGGTATACAAGGCAAATTAGATGTGCTCAAGATTAGCTCAAACCACGACCTGGTTTAAAAAAGAGGCCATACCGGTGTGGGCAGACATAGAGAGGCAACTTCTAGAAGACAAGCATTGGGTACTATTGCAGGTTTTATGGCTTAGCTTAGGTCGGGACCTACGAACAGGAGAGTTACCAATTTGTATTAGCCACTCTTTGAAATTATGGAAAGACCTGAACAGAAGGGTGGACCTCCTGAGCGTGGGTTCTGGCTTGATTCCACTATGGCAATCACACAAAGGTCAGCACCTCAATAAATTTACCCAGATGAAATGGTGGATAAAGAACAAAATAACAATTGTGGCAGATACCTGGGTGACCTCACAAAGCAACACATCGTCAATTATCACTGACATAATTCAGGTGCCACATAGAGAGTGGCTTAATCTGATGGCAATTAATGAGACACTAACACACTCTACGAAAATCAACAAATATCACACCAAATCTCCCTTTGAGAAATGCTGTATCAACAATCCCGGAGGTAAGGCCAATATAGCCATCATTTACAATCAGATGGTGTCTCTCACCAACAGGGTTAAACCACATTACCAAACTGCATGGGAGGCTGACTTGCAGGTAACTCTAGACGACAGCCAATGGAATAAGATCCTAAAACAAGCCAATACCTCTTCACTAAACGTGACACTAAAAGAAAACTCTTTTAAGACAATAATGAGGTGGTACCTTACACCAGCAAGACTCCATCTTCTGAACAAAACACACCCTGACACATGTTTTAGGGGCTGCACAGACACTGGTACACTGATTCACATGCTGTGGGAGTGTCCGAAAATAAGACCCATATGGACAGCAACATACGACCTATTAGAAACACTTTTGGGGACAACAGTAACACAAAAGCCTGAGGAAGCTTTGCTAGGCCTTCCAATTACGGGGCTATTCAAATCAGAACAATGTTTAACAACACAGATATTTTTGGCCACGAGATGCATCATAGCTAAACACTGGAAACTTACCTCCCCTACTCACATTGAAGTACTTCACAAAATCAGGTTCATTCGGGCTATGAGCTCACTTTCAGCTGAAATTGATGAAAGATACCGTCGATGGGCCTCCTGCTGGGACTTATGGACTCTACGAGGTCCACAATAAGGTTCGTGTGAACTACTTTTATGGGTTGACCTGATGTTTGATCTATGGTTTCACCTTACTGTACCTCCTAGACACATGTCTGCTTTGAGGAATGTATATATGTTCAAGACCTTGTGTGACTTTATATATATGTTTTACATGTTCATGTGTTATTCTAACCAAAAAAGAAAAACTTTGAAAGAAACTTTTTGATATATCTTGTTGATACTTGAGAGATTTGTTGTATGATTTGCTGAACTTACGATGTTCTATTTGTTTATTCTTTCAATAAAAAAGTTAATTATAAAAAAAAAAAAAAAAAAAAGAAAGTTGGGAGCAACAATCCCAGATAGATGCTTTAGGGGGTGCCAAGGAAGGGGAGACTTCATACACACATGGTGGAGCTGCCCTAAGGTATTTAAAATTTGTTCTGAGACGACCAGACTAATCTCAAGGGTACTCAAAACCCCACTCCAACCATCAATAGCAGCCTGTCTCCTGGGAACACGCTTCTCAAAACTGGGAAGGGAGGGGAATAAACTGGCCCAATTTATATTTCTAGCAGCTAAGAACACCATCGCAAGATGATGGAAGAGCAGGGACATTAATTTCCACGAAGTAACAAACAAAATAAATTTTATTTGCGTCAATGAGCGGATGACCCATATCATATCAGATACCCATCACTGCTTTCTGGAGGTTTGGGAACCCTGGATTTTATTCACAGATAGCGATATATAACGACTAAGTTAAGGGAAAACAATAAAGAAGCCATTCCTGATGTGCGGCTGGGGAGTGGAGTGTGGAGCGGACGGGAAGAGGTGGTGAGAGGACACAGAGAGATATTTCTTAATTATTCCAAAGGTACAGAGGGGGAAGATGGTAACCTCAAGATTGGTTGAGCAGGGAGTAACTGGGAGAAGACACTTCACCTTACGCTTTATACAATGCTACCAGTTTTCTTTTTATTTCATTTTCTTTTATCATATTTCTTTCTGATCCGGTCCATCCATGGAAATGTGAATTCCTGTAATTTGATCAATAAGACCTCATAAGCTGTATATATTGTTTGAATATCAAGAGACAAGTCTGAATATATTTAGACAGAATCACCAAAAAAACGAAAAAGAGTTGTAATGGGGATTTTATTTAAATGAAACGGTTCCAACATGTTAGAAATAAGTTGTTAGTTAGTGACACTTTGTGGACTATGTTTTTCATTATTCTTTTCTTTTTGTCATTACAACTCCAGAACTTCTCAATAAAATTTATGAAATTTGGGAGCCAGTAGCTTTAGTTTTAAAATAATTAGGAATGCTTTTATCAGCTTAATTTTTCTTTGATTTACCCAGTGATTTTTTTGTTAGAAAATATTCTTAGCGATACAAGTTTTATTTTTGTTCCTCTGGACCAAAATACGTTGTTGTGGATAAGTTAAAAGTACATTTTTAGTTGTGTGTAATGGCATGTGGGGATCACCATTTACCCCTAATAGTATAAAGATAAACTACACTTCTGTTCTAAACAAATTAATTCCAGTAATCAAAAAGTAAGATATATATATAAAGAAAGCAGCAACATATATTATGCATATGCCAATGTATGCTACTTATAAGTAGCAGCACTGATAACATAATAGTGTTTGATGCAATGTCGGTGTCGTTGTATGTGGTGATCCAAACGCAGCACTGGTTCTACTACTCAGTGCATCCACTACGTCATCATTCAGAGACAGCCTATACGACTTTGGCCTGATGCACATCTCGCGTAGAACTACCTCCAAGGCCTCTTTATACTATTAGGGGGTGTCGTGGGTTTTGGCAATTAATATGGTGATATTATTAATATCAATAATCTTTATTAATATTAATAAAAAATTACATATTTTACATTTTCAACTAATTCCAAATTTTTACTACACTTTATATTAAGAGCATTGGCCTCATGAAATAAACAGAACTGTATTATGTGAGAATATATTTATTATAAATGAATAAAAATAATAATTCAGTATATTTTAATATAACAAGTTAGTTTAAACAATTGTAACAGATATATATCAAGATACATCAATTACATAGTGTAAGTTATTATTACATTGTCCACATAATTATAAGACATTCACAATATGCTTAATAAATAAATATGGTAAAATGGTAATTATTGCATTGGAGATAGTTTTGATTATTTTGGTATGTTTACAAATATCTCTTTATTAAGATATCATACCATTTTAATATCATATTATAGTATCTCTAATTCAAAAGAGAAAATGTTTTTCATTACAATTAATTATTGGCTATTTTAGATTGCTATAAAAGTTGATATTTGTTATTTATAAAATTTATTTGCAAATTATTTGTTGACCTATAATTCACAAATGATATAGTATATTGTATATGTCAGATAAATATTGATATAGCAATCTATTTTATATTATATTAACAAAATATTCCCATGATTGTAATGAAAAAGAAATAACATTTAAAGAAATATTAGACTTTACTGTATATCATACCTGTTTTTTGTACTTGATTTCATCATATGACTCAGCCCAATGGAGGTCTGGATCTTTTCTGATATTTAAGAAGTTCTTGGTATGTAAGTGTGTAAATTATTTTGTTAGTGAGCTGTGAAAGTTTCTTGGTAGAATGCATTTTAATTATTTATGTGTTTTGGAAAAAATGCTAATAATAACTGTTAGAATGTTTTTCTTAAGAATTTACCAATTTTTCTCCCTGGGGTGTGTCTGTCCAGGCGTCTGTTTGTTGAGATGTGTGTGGGTGGGTGTCCTTTTCCCCTAGATGTTATTGGTCCAATGTTCCCCCTTAGATCAGAGAGCTTCCTCTAATTATAGCCCAAACTTAATTTGCTTATCAGAAATTAATATCAGGCTATGTATTTAGCAACCAATCAGAAATCCTAATGATGTCCCAAAATATTTGACTCTTAATAGAATGTATTCTTTTCTAGTGACTTATTAAGCGTCCATTTTTTTTGGACACCAGTGGGTGCTCTTGTATCTTCTAATTACAACAAAATTATAATTAAATTAGTTCAATAAACTAATTATAATTAAATTAGTTCAATAAACGTCAAACTTATCAGTCGTGAATAAAACAATAAACAACACATGGTTAGCAGGTTAGTGATAAGGAGTGTCAGTTATGTATACCAAGAAACACATTTACAGTATGTTCTGCGAAGTAGGTGTCTAGTTAAAACATTCTTACATATCAGAATTTGGGGAATATTTAAATAAAATAAACCTTATCTCTCAAATTAATTGAATCATTTGTTAAGAATTCCCTGTCAGTGAGAAACTGATAGATATTCTCCAAAATGGAAATACATGCTTGTATGTAACAACTTTGGATATCTACCTAATTTGTTTTCAGTATCTGCCTCACTATTGTTTATTGATAGTTTGATTGCCTAATGTTGAAATATCCAGCAAAAAGCAGCATTGGTATAATTGAATTATTGGCAGCCATGTAATGAATTATAGGGATTTATTGAACTATATGGTAATTAATGTCAAGTCTTAATAGTGATAGACAATTATTGCTGTCTACGTTTGGAAAGCAAAGTAATTTCTTGAGCTAATCTTGTCCGAAGTACAAAGATATTTTTGGCTAATTTTAACTATTGTCATATTTTAATGTTTTAATAAAAGTTAAATGTTTTATTTGTAAGTGATATTCGTCATATTATTATTAGAAGATTAGTTCCCTTGGTAGAAGTACTCAATAGTTTTGCTGAGTGTCTTTATATATGCTTCCTCTAGAAAGTCAGTCAGAGGACATCCATTTATAATAGTGATACTGGACTATGCTATAAGATATTTTGAAGCCATACCATTGTACATAGAAACTTCAAAGAACATTGCTAAATAACTCTTTTTGTAAACAATAACAGCAGAACTATCCAAGGGTATCAGAACAAGAGGGTCAGAGGCATAAATTGTAGTCATAACTGTCCATGGTCAGATGCAGGCAGAACAGGTTTATAAACAGTAAACAATGCAAATCATTAATCCAGGTATCAATCCAAAAAGGTAATCAAAAACACAAAAGCCAAGAACATAAACAGAAAAGCAGGAACATTACAGGAATGCTTAGTAGTGGTTAGACCAAACAATTAAGCAGGTATAGCTCTTGTGTTAACAAGTCTGACTGTGGAGTGATGTGCATGACACGTGTGCAAGCTCTGAGAAATCAAATCTCTGAGAACGTCTGTCTACCACTCACAGAAGGATGGGTTGGTAGAATGAAGAGCATGCTAAGAAAAGTGGTAACATGAGACAGGAAAAACTGGAACCCACGTTTATCTTACTTGTTGTTTGCTATTCAATAGCAACTATTGGGAAGTACCTCAAGCCCCTACTGGATTTTTTTTATTCCCCTTTTTAAATTATGTATGGCTGTTATCCAATAGTGATTCTGGACATACTACATGAAAAGAGTTGTATGAGCAAGCAGTGCCAGGCAAAAATATTGCAAAAAATATAAGGGCCCCTCTGGTACATGACCATATGGAGACATTTCAGAGACAACAGCAAAACTGTTATAATCACAGTGCACAAATAAGGAAGTTTCATCCTAGAGATAGAGTGCTTGTACCTACAGCCAAATGCAAACTGAGCAGGTGGTAATGTCCCTAAGAGATTATTGAGGCTGTAGGAGAAGTGAATTATAAAGTGAGGCAACTGGAGTGGCAGAAACTAAAGCAGATCAACCACATAAACCTGCTAAGCCATGGAGAGAAGACAGCAGATGTGGATTTGACAGAATGGTCAGAACATAACAGTGAAACAGTTTGCTAATAGAATCCTCAGAGTGAGCAAAAGTAAAAATGCATTAATCTAAGAAATTGACCCCTGAACAAAAATAAGAGCTATATGATACTGGAACAGAATAAGTATGTTTTCTCTATACAACCAGGTCATACTACTGCCATTTATCATGATATTATAGATGAAATCAGGCTTAAGCGAAATCATTAAGCCCTATCACATGATAAAAAGCCAGGGATAAGGGCGGAAGTTATAACAATGTTATAACTTGGAAGCATTGAAGAATCCCAAAGTGAATGGTGGAGTCCTATTGTGATAATTCCAAAACCTGATGCAACTGTTCTGTAGTGACTTCTGCAAACTACTTCACAACATAATGCTTATCCCATCCCAAGAGTGAGTGAACTGATAGAGTGTTTTGGAAAGGCAAGATTCTTAACAACACTGAATTTACCTAAGGGATATTGGCAGCATGACAGTATTTTTCTCTCCAGATGGTATATTTCATTATACAGTCTTGTCATTTGGGATACATGGAGCTCTGGCAATGTTCCAGAGACTAATGAATAAACTTTTACGGCCTCATTGTGAATACATGTCTGCTTACTTTGATGACATTGTCATCCACACTACTGATTGGGCAACTGACAAAAGTAAAAGCAGTACCGTGAACACTGTGACAGGAAGGGCTCATGGTAAACCCTGTAAATTGTGCTATTGGATTGTACGAAGCCAAGTATCTGGGTTCTACTGTAAGAAGAGGTTTGGCCACAACATTTGGCAGTAAACACATGAACAAGTCTTTGTGGGTATTGTGTGGTATCTGGCTAAAGCTAGAGCTTCTGAGATGGTGGATGGAGTAAAGAGGCTGAGGAAGCTTTTAAAGATCTAAAGTCTACACATTGCCAAGATCCAGTTTTAATATCCCCAGATTTTGGAAAAGAGTTCATCCTACAAATGAATGCTTCTAGTGTGGGCTTGGAAGCTGTACTATCACAGATGGTGGAAAATGAAGAGCATTCCATCCTCTTTTTCAGCAGAACATTGCTGCCTTGGGAGCAGAGATAGTTGTATAGAAAGAATGCCTGGACATAAAATGGTCAACTGAAGCTCTTCGATATTACTTGTTGAGAAGAAAATTCATGTTGGTATCTGATCATGCCCCACTGAAGTACATAAAGCAGAACAATCAGAAAAACAGCAAAGTTACAAAGTGGTTCTTGGCTGACAGTCTTCATGGTAATGCTGATCCATTATTCCGCATACACTGCCTCACATTGTTGGTCACCAAATCCCATAGTGTTGAGCTGCGGAGGGAAGATGTGTACAGAGTCATTCAAGGTGTGTTTGTGAATCATAGACTTTGTAAACCTCTGTTCCCTCAAGAGGAATAAAGGAGTTAATCTGCAAAGTTAATTAGCTGCACCTGTGTAATCCTGATTTACGATTGCTCCTAGAGTGTGGAAGGACAGCTGATGGACTTGATTATATTCAGTTGTTGCAGACATGTGAGTAAGACAGAGAGAGAGAGAAAGAAAGAGAGAGAGAGAGCAGCCTATGACAACTTGGGGTAAAAGTGCAACACCTGAAAGTCTGAGAAAGATATGCAGACCAGTGAATATATGTGAATTGTTTTGATTATTCTCCACGGAGGGTTAGCAGTGTGAGAGCTAATAGTAAGGAACTCCTTACTCTTTCAGCTTGTGCTTCATTGGAAGCTTGGCCTATGATTTTCTTTGATTTGTTTTGTTATTAATAATTTCACTGGCTAAATTTAAGTAAAACTTGGTAAAATATATACATACTCTTGTACAGTTTTCAAAGTACTTGAATGAATACAGGCATTAACCCAGAGGATACTGGTAACTTGCCACACAACCCTTGGATATTACTACACATAGAATTGAAACACATGCTGTTAGTGTTGCTCATATTTTCATTTAGTTAGATTTTAATTTAGTTAGTTCACTCAATTCACTCATACAGGCTTCCATAAAATGGAAGGTCTATCCATAGTGTTTGGCATATTCAGTAAGGTACCATGCTATAGGCTTGCTATTGGTGTTGGCATATGACTTTGGAAGCAGTTAATGAAGAACCTATTACACAGGGTCATCCAATATATCATCCCCGTTCAGTTAAATAAAATCTAATTTTCCTTTTAGAACTATTTGCCATTAAGCTTTTATAAATCACAATTTTTATGTGTACTCAAGCTTCTTATGTCTTCACTGAAGATGTGAGTAGGTACTTACAGCCTTATTAAATTGTGATTCAGTAAATTTAAAAGGGCTCTATTTAAGCACACAGCTAATTTTTTTACAGAAGTTTTTAGTTAGTGAAGACCTTGCTTTTGGATAGAAGTTAACTAACTAAAAACTTCTGTAAAAAAAATATGCTGTGTGCTTAAATAGAGCCCTTTAAAATTTACCGAATCGAATTTAATAAGGCTGTTAATGTCTATTCAATGTTATTTACACTTTTGGCCATTTAGGTCAAAAAGGTAATAGATTTTCATAGCAGTGACCGAATTGAAACTGTTAGAGAACAGAGTGACATACATGGTTACATTCTGCCATTTACAGGCATGAAAGCAATGTTAAGAAATGTATGAGTAAGAACTCTGTAATCATCTATATTTAGCAACTGAAAATATTCATACTGCACTGTAGTGATGTTTGTTTATGCTTTTCACCTTCCTTATTCCACACATAATCAGTTTAATATTGCAAATAAACCTTGGCATTCCATGAAGCAGTTATACTCTTCTTGTTGTTGTATTGGATATGGACTTTTAGGGTAGTATTGCACAATATACTCTTATAAGTGGATCCCAAAAACTCCTTTGCGGTAGATTGCTTAGTATCTTATATTAGATATATGCACATCTTATGATTTTTTCTTATGTCTATTTACTGCACCCATATTTATTAATTAGATTTTTTTTTAAATAAAATGTTTGTAATCCCAGATATTAAGTGGACCACCTAAAATGAAGCTTGCAAACGACACTATGCAAAACTCTCCTGTAAAGTTTTTTGGCTAACCATTTTTATTATGCGTGCTATTGCAATGGTTACAAATATGGTGTAATTTAAAAGTAGGCAATGACTCTATGAGTGTTCTATGAGCAATTAATGGCATTAATTATGTTCTAGCTCACTGATAAAGTTTAGAATATTTGATTGACATGTACAAATTACAAACTTCAATGTAAGTGTACTTTAGCTAAGTACATTTTAATAACAATGGTGATAGTGAAGTGCTTGTTATTGCCTATAGTTTATAGCTACAATATTTTTGAATTATTACATGGGATCTGCTGTTTGAGTAGTCAACCTGGCACGTTTTAATTTGTGCATTTCTAACTAGGTTCAGGATGCCCAGGCCTAGGGCCGCACATTTTTAGGAGGCAGGAGGTTGTCTGAAATTTATGATGCAGTTCTATGGAATATATATAATCAGAATGGATATGTTTATATGTACAATTTTATATATAGATGTGTGGTAGTCTTATGACAGGAGCAGTAGTAATTGGGACTTGGGGGGAATACAAACTTTAATGTGCCTAGGGCAGCATAAAACCTAAATATATCCATGTATGGTCTACTACCCTAACAAGCACAGCATCAAGTGTCCTTCATACTCCCATTCAAACAGGGTGCACAAAAAATGCATGTCTCTAATCCACCTCGCCTTATGTTCTCTCCCCTGCAATCCACAGCAAATGTTTTTCATCCTGCACAGTGAGATTTTGTGTGCAGATCTTGAGTCTTTATTCCCTTCCACCAGTAACAAATGAACCAAGTGAAGTGCACTTGTAACTCACCACAGAGCTATCACATCATACACCTAAATCTAATCTCTGAGAAATTTCCTTGGAATGTGATTGCTTAATTCTGAACACAGCTACAGTACATCCCCAGTTATAAGAGGGTGTGCAGACTTATGCAACCACATTATTTTTCTTTTTTTCTTTTCTTCCCTCAACCTAAAAGATTTCAGTTTGTTTTTCAATTGAGTTGTACACTTTATAGGTCACATTAAAGGTGGAAAAAGTTCTGAAATGATTTATCTTTGTCTCATTTTTTTACAGCACAGAAACCTGACATTGTAACAGGGGTGTGTAGACTTTTTATATCCACTGTAGGCTACCTTTCTAATTGGGGGTGGTAGCGAGTCCTAGTAATCGTGAGGTAAAATGTATTAAAGGTAAAAGTAACAGGCTTTTCCCGTTTGGTATAGGCAAATCGCTTCAAACTTGTATGTGTATCAATGTATCTTAACTTGTGACTCACTTAGTAGTGAATGATATATTCTACCAGTATAGTATAGCATTGAATTAATTATGCTTGTACCTCACCATACTTTTGTTGAAGTAGTCTCATATTAAAGTTATTGATCATGGTATAAATACCGGGTCTCCCTGCAAGGTATAGGCTACCCCTTTTAGACTGGGAGCGGGACTTGTGAGGTAATACATATAAAGGGTAAAAGTAACAGGTTCCCCTCTTGAGGTATAGGTCAAGCCCTAATTCTATTTAAGTTTGGTGTTAACAGTGAGGAATTTCAAACTTTGAGGTAAAGTGTTTATCAGTAATTCATTTTTGAACCACTAGAGTAGTGAACGGCTGTATTTGCTCCTTAGCAAACAACATCATTAAATTCAACGATATAGCCTTTTTGCCATCAATACTGTTATTAGGGATAATCTTCCCAAACAAATTTTAAGAAAAATCATCTATTTACCTGGGTACAAGTAGCGGGTTTAACTGGCGAGGTACAGTCCATCCTTTATAGTGGTGATGATAATAAGTTTTAGAACCTATGTGTCAAATATTTAAATTAAAAATAATTATGAATAAAAACAATGCATTTTTTAAAATCAACGAAATAAATAAAAGCAATTTATTCACCTGGGTATAGTAGCGTGTTTTACCCGTAAGGTATAGTTTATTCTTTAAACTGGCGATGGCAGTGAGTTTAAAAGTTATAAATAAAAAGCAATGCATTCTTCATTGTGAAAAATGGGGGTTATCTCTATTATTGTGGTATCTGTAACCGGATGTCAACCCATGAGGTAATACTGTGACTCTCAGTTACAAGTTTTCTTATAGACTAAATATAACTGTAATGAAAAGTATAATTAACAGTCCTAAAACTGAAGTTCAGCACCATGATTTCAATGTATTATTACTGAAGGACTGTATAGATAGAAATCAAACATTAGTAGTAATTTGTGCACTGTTTAGACTGTAGTAGACATGACAATGACATGACAATTTTAAAATACATATCAATATAAAACTTAGACTGTAGTATATATTATGTTTTAATCTTACCAATTTCTGAAACAGTACATAATACTTTTTATTTGTGAATAAAGATGTACATCCCTCAAATGATCTAATGATCTAATCAATCACATAAAAACATCATTCACTTTTCACTATTTTACTTAAATTTTTTACATAATTTCATAGGATATTAATTCCAAGTAGATTTTAATTTTCACACTTTACAATTCACTATCTTATGAAATAATTCACTTATTAAAGGTGTACTAATTCACTAGGAACTAGTGGAATCCAGAAATTCTTCAGTTATTTATGAGCACGATAATTAATAATACAGAAAGTGATAAATGGTGACATCTAGTTGTATATTGTATGACTTCATGTATATTGGACTTCATGTAAGGTTCAATATAATCTATATACGAAATGTCTAGATTCGTTTTCTACTTAGAAGATGGAATGGATCAGGTTTTGGGGAAAAATGTACAAATCACTGAACTGTTTTGCAGACTAAAATCTGCAGAATAATTGATATATCATCTGATCCATTTATCTAATGTAGCACTAACTCATGATATTAAGATTCATCATACTATGGCCCTCATTCAATTGCAATTTGGCCAATTGAATAGGGGTCTAAATAAGCACATAACATATTTTTTTAAAGAAGTTTTTACTTAGTACACATCTATCCAAAAGCAAGGTTTTCACTAACTAAAAACTTATTTAATAAAAATATGTTATGTGCTTATTTAGAGCACTATTCAATTGGCCAAATCACAATTGAATGAGGGCCTATGTGAACATTATATTTAATCTGAGGTACCCTATTATGGTCTAGCTAACCTATAAAATTGTAATCGTATTTAAAAATGTTTTTTTATTTCTGCGGTAAAAAATACAAGTTTTATATTATTTAATATTAGATTTTATATTTCAGGGTTGATAATTCTGAATAGATGTTCTTTTCACTTTCAGGATTTATGTTTTCATAATCCTTTTTTCTTACAATGAATTGTTGGTTACACCTAGTAGTTTAAGAAAGTAATGGCTGATATTAGTTGCTATATATTATTTGAATTACCCCCAATCATAATTCACATTGCCTGTGGACCTCACAACTACATTAGCAACTACAATATATCAGAATTTGCTTGCAGACTCTATTCCAGGGTGCCAGCTGGCAGTGTCAGTGTCCTAATATGACCGCACTCTGTGTATTGTGCTCCAAAATGATTTTTAAAGTAGAAGAGAATGCCCATTCTCACAGTATACAGTGCCTGGCATTTTCATGTTTTGTTGCCTCACAACCTGGAATTAACATGGGTTGTTTGAGGATTTGCATCATTTAACTTACAGAACATCCCCACAAATTTGAAGATGTTTTTTTTTTTAACTTCTCAACAACATTGACCCTTTACTTGTTTGGAGAGTTCCTTGGTCTTCATGACAGTGTTTGGTTAGTGGTGCCTTTTGCTTAGGTTGCAGCCTCTGGGGCCTTTCAAAAAAAGTGTGTATATGTAATGACAGATCATGTGACACTTAGATTGCACACAGTTGGACATCATTTCACTAATTATGTGACTTCTGAAGGTAATTGGTTGCTCCAGAGCTTTTTATGAGCTTCATAACAAAGGGGGTGAATACATACGCATATGCCAATTTTCTGTTTTCTATTTCTAAAAAATAGTTTTATGTATATATTTTTCTCATTTCACTTCACCAACTTAGACTATTGTGTTCTGATCCATCACCTAAAATTCAGATTAAAAAAACATTGAACTTAAGGCTGTAATGTAACAAAATAGTTAAAAAAGTCAAGGGGGTGAATACTTTTGCAAGGCACTGTATATACTTTTTTTGCACACACAAAACAAATATCGCTATCTTTTGACACCAAGCATTAGAGTATTGCTGTGTCCTGTAGGCTAAAGTAGGTTAAAGATAGCATACTTTCATTTAGAGGTAGAGGAGGCTTATGTACCCCCATTGCACCTAACAATAACCCCTATAGCATGGGGGGCCCTACGGACCCGCCTAGTAAACTAAACTGTACTCATGGAGATCCCTATAGACCCAAGTGGCACCTACGATTAACCCCATTACAATGGGGATCCTATGGACCAGCTCCTTCAAGTTGGATGGTTTGCGCTTGTGTACAGCAATCTTTAAGTCTGACCACAGATTTTCTATTGGATTGAGGTCTGGGCCTTGACTAGGCCATTCCAACACATTTACATGTTTCCCATTAAACCACTAAAGTGTTGCTCTAGTAGTGTGTTTGGGGTCATTGTCCTGCTGGAAAGTGAACCTCCGTCCTAGCCTCAAATCATGCACAGAGTGGTACAGGTTTTGCTCAAGAATATCCCTGTATTTAGCACCATCCATCTTTCCCACAACTCTGACCAGTTTCCCAGTCCCAACTGCTGAAAAACATCCCCACAGCATGATGCTGCCACCACCATGTGTGGGGATGGTGTTCTTTGCGTAATGTGATGTGTTGGGTTAGCGCCAGACATAGCGTTTTCTTTGATGGACGAAAAGTTCCATTTTAGTCTCATCAGACCAGAGCACCTTTCTACATACATTTTGGGAGTCTCCCACATGCCTTTTCGCAAACTCAAAACGTGCCATTTTGTTTTTTGCTGAAAGTAATGGCTTTCTTCTGGCCACTCTGCCATAAAGCCCAACTCTATGGAGCGTACGGCTTATTGTCGTCCTATGTGCAGATACTCCAGTCTCTGCTGTGAAACTCTGCAGCTCCTCCAAGGTTACCTTAGGCCTCTGTGCTGCTTCTCTAAAGAATGATCTTCTTGCCCGGTCCGTGAGTTTTGGTGGGCGCCTTGTCTTGGCAGGTTTGCTGTTATGCCATGTTTTTTCCATTTGGTTATGATATATTTGATGTTGCTCCTGGGGATCATCAAAGATTTGGATATTTTATTTATAACCTAACCCTGACTTGTACTTCTCAATAACATTGTCCCTTACTTTTCTGGAGAGTTCCTTGGTCTTCATGGCAGTGTTTGGTTAGTGGTGCCTCTTGCTTAGTTGTAGCAGCCTCTGGGGCCTTTCAAAAAAGGTGCGTCTTTGTCAAGGTAGTCTGATGACGTCGAAACGCGTCGGCCTTTGATGACGTGGCATGCCTTGCAGCTAAGGGCACGCCGGCGTCTTCTCAACTAACAGTATTGTATTTTACATATTTAGAGGTTGTATGCTTACCCTCCCTGTCCGTTTCCATATGAGTGAATGTTGCTGTCTGGATATGAGTTAGATTGAGCATGCAATAGACGGAGCACAGAGCAATAGCTAGCCCGTTGGCTTCCATTTACTCTCCTTTTACTGATTTTTCCATATTATGCTTATCTCTGTAATGGAGTATGGGCTAAACAGAAGCAAATCCTTTTAAGAGGAGTAGCCTTGAGTGGACATTATATATACATAATAGTCCTATTAAGATAGAAAACTAAGGTACTCCTATGACTTAATTGTGCCCTTTTTAGAACTTATGCCCTAACTATAAAGCAGATAAATATGGTATAACTAGATCTTGGTAAACAATTAAGATATATATATATATATATATATATATATATATATATATATATATATATATATATATATACAACATCAAGATCAGATTACTCCAAGCCATTTATATTGTGAAACCTAGAAGATAAGGGTCACTGATATACAATATTTCCAGAAACACCACATTTATTAATGTGTATTACAGACCCATTATAATTATAAAGACAGGATTAATTCAATTGGATAAGCCATCCATTTTCCCTCTTAAGTACTGTTAGGTGTGAACTTATGAACCCCTCTATTAAGAGTTTAATACATCATCAAGTGGTTTTAGTTTCACACATCAACCAGCCTATTTTATATTTCCTTTTTACCAATCCAGGATTTTTTATACAAAATTGTTTTTAAGATATCGCTGTTGTTACCCCTTATTAATAAAAACTTATGTTAGTTTTAAACTTTTCCCACATTGTATATAGATTACTTATCAATGGGTAGCAAATACCTTGGGAACCTAGCATTCCTATCAAACCTTGAGTCATTGAAGGTTGGTATAAATTATTCTGGGCTTAACTTTTGACTAATGTAGCTAAATAAGAAGGCATATTAATATCTAAGCAAGCAGCATAATACATCCTACAATTGTATCTGTATGTATTCTTTTAGAAGAGTACATACAAATCTCCATTTCATTTGTCAGCATCCAAATAATATGGATGAGAAATAAATATTTAAATATGCTGATTCCTGGCCTTAACACTTTCAAACTTTAAGGTTTAATGTCAAAGCAATTCTTCAACATAGCACATATCACATAAGTATATGGAAAGGATTTGAGCAAAATCTTAGACTAATAAAGTCAAAAAAGTTTATGATGTTAAACTATTTGATGTTGTTTGGTACGTATACAAACACTTATTATCAGCATATTTTATACATCATGTTAAAACACTTCTCATGTTTTTCATATTATTTGAGTAATTTCCCAAAATATTTATATTAAACACTTTAAGTGACAGCATTATAATGCGATCATCATAATTCATACACAAGGCCCCTGATATCTGACACACCATTAAAATAATTTTGGAGAATAGAGGGAAAGGCTGAAGATCCCCAATATTTCTTTTAGGGATCCTAATTGAAATGCAAATGTTTGTACAAATACACTGTACACATCAATACTTGAACTAAACAGCATACATAGACACACAACTGTAGACTGGACTGGATACATACAGTTGACTGGACTGAGCATACCATGGACACACAACTGTAGACTGGACTGGATACATACAGTTGACTGGATACCATTTTACCAGGAAACAAAGTTCTGAACACCCTACTCTTGAGGGATTTTACCCCCACAGACTAACAAATGGTGAATGGCTAAGTCTGTAATACTATCTGTAAATGTGCTTTCTCATGGACTAACTTATAACAAATCACTACACAGCTCTCTGTACTTTTAAATCTAAGATGCCTAGAGCCCACCAACATTAAAGGTAGATAGATATTACACCTCTGCTTCACAACCAATAAGGTAAAAAATAAGCATACATGAAAAATAACATAGAGCTAGAGAATTAAATGACCACTGTACTGAATCTACAAATAAGACTCATATGTTTATTTGCTGGGCATAGACTAATGAAAACAGTATGCAGATTAAAATGTATAAAAGTAAAAAAAAAATCTTCGCTTTTTCACTGTTTGTGTCCCCTCCAGCAGAGCTGTGTATCTCCTTCTACCCGTGACCAGCTGGATTATAAATAAAAAGTCTGATCAGTGTAGGTCCTGCTTCAGACTGTGCATGCTCAGTAAAGGTGGGTGGAGATATGATGGTTCATGCACTATCATAGTACAGGGCCTATGGGGCAGCTGCAAACATGTTACAATAGAGTTATGGCTCGGATGCGGACCGGAAGTGATGTAACTTGGACGCGTAGTTGCGTCAGGCGGTCTCAGGAGGTGAGCATGTAGCTCACGGCGTGCTGCAGGAGGAGACAGGTGACTGCTGTAATGGAGGAGAGGTGTACAACTACCCCCTGCTACAGCCTGGAGATCGCAAGGCAGCAAGTAGAGACATTCTAATGGAAGACAAGCAGCGAGAGGCTGTAAGAGGGAGGTAAGATAATCCCTCCTCTCCTTTTGTGCAAGAAGCAGGAGATAAAAAAACAGAGGCAACCTGAGGCAACTGGAGGTACAGCAGGGATGAAAACAGCAAGTGAAATACCTGTGTAATATAAGTGGATCACATATATAGTTGTGAGCGTACGAATTGTTGCTAACGCTGCGGGCTCGCGTAGCGAGCCAAGGCCCTCGCGAAGCGAGGGCACTGGGCAAGGGTCTCAGTTGCTGGCATGGAGCGCCGCAGGCGCTCCATGCCAGCAACTGCGACCCTCGCAAACTTCACGTCGCAACCCAAAGAGCACGACACACACATTACGACACTTGCAAACAACATACGACACACGTTCACACACATTACGGCCTCGCAACACTCGGACGCAACTCGCGAACATTACAAAATTAAAAACACAATACATACACACAGCACATACATAAAATCCTTACCTACAGAAACAGGAAGCATCCAGGACCTCAAAAATGCAACTTACACCTTCATTTTACTCAAAATAAAAGAGTTTAGACAGTAAACAATTTGCTAAGCGACACAAAAAATGGCCGACGAACAAAACAAAAACGAGGCTACACACGCAAACACCATACGAGACACGTTAGCACACATTACGACCTCGCAACACTCGGACGCAACTCGCGAACATTACAAAATTTAAAACACAATAAATACACACAGCACATACATAAAAAGCTTACCTACAGCGAGAGGAAGCATCCAGGACCTCAAAAAAACAACTTACACCTTCATTTAAATCAAAATAAAAGAGTTTACACACTAAAAAAATCTGTAAGCGACAGAAAAAATGGACGCCGAAAAAAACGAAAACGAGGCTACAGCACTCTAAACTCGCAAAACACCACAAGAAAGTTGCAAAACGCCACAAACGACCTACGGATATTCATACTACACATTGCCCGCCATTTTACCCCAATGCGGAAGTACACAACTACGCTAGCGGTTTGGTCTCGCTCACGCACACTATTACACTGCACACATTCATCACGCTTACACAGCAGCTCCACACCACTAATGCTCCAGCAACATCAAAACAGATTGCTAGCTCTTCAACACAATGCTTCAAAATAGGTAAACTATATTCATTTATTAATGTATTATATATTTCATTATTATACACCAAACAGCATTAGCTACCTTACAATTTCATTGCCGTCATTTTTTAACGGGCAATTCGCTAGTATATAAGAATTAGCAGGGTTTGTGGACAGTCGGAAGCCAGAAGACCTATTCAGGGTATTCAGGATTTCCTGTAGGAAATCATTTTGACATGTTAAAGCAATAGCCCCATATGCTCCCCTATTATCCTAGCCCTTTGCTCCCTCTGGGTGTAAAAGACTGCTTCTTAAAGAATTAAGAATATAAATAATCCCTATTCAGTAGCCATTCCCTGCAGTAACGCAGTAAACATTGTATAGCTGTAAGTTAATTGAATATCGGAATACTGAAATGCTGAAACATCAGACACACAAAGTTATATAACACCACCATATTTTTGACAGCCCTAGTAGGATGTGTGGTACTTTTATGCTATATAAATATATGGAGGTTGTACTTGTGATGTCCCAGTGAAACAATAAATCTGGAAATCTTTGAAAGTTTCAGAAAGTCTATGAAATATGTGTTAAATACCAATTGAACTTCTATATTCTCATCTTTTTTTATACTCTATTAAAAATAAGAGCAAAATATAAAGGAGTTGCAAAGATTCCTTTAAAAAGCTTGGATCTTTTTTATCAAGGTGTGTTTCAAAACACAGAGAATATACGATCCTCTGATTTCCTACAGAATAATATTGGTTTCTATAGGCAGGGGTTCTATACTCCCAGAAAGAAATATTTCAGAGATTTTATATCAACTTTAAGAATGAATAAAAAGCGCAATACTTCGTCAAAATGAAAAAAGATAAAAAAAAGTTATAACATCGAAACCGCCTTCCAGTTTTTTAGTCTAAGAACAAGGAAACAGCGATACCTGTAATGGATCAGGCAATGAATAAGAGTATAGTTACCCCAAAAAGAGCATCAAGTAGAAGAACAAGTTAATAATGAAGAGCTGAAAATTACGGAATTGTTAGCTGATTTTCAGGAGACAATGACCATGGAATTTAACCATCAGATTGTTGAAAATACAAAAGATATTAGAGATATAGAAATAAAATTGGAATCCACTGAAGAACAATTAGAAAGACTGTATCGGGACTTTCAAACATTGAATATATATTCAATAAAATTAGAAGAAAATATTGAAATCCTAAATATGAAAATTATGAAGGCAGAGGACTATTCTAGAAGAAACAACATTAGAATAAGAGGAATACCAGACTCTGTTTCTAATTTAGAAATTATGTGACTAATATCTTTAATACTCTGATTAATCCAGATTTACAGGGCAAAGCTGATAATGATTTAGATGCAATCCATAGATTACCTCGCCCTGTGAGACTGGATTCAAAGACGCCGAGAGATATTATTTTAAAATTTCATTTTGTTAAATATAAGGAAGCAATAATGTTAGAGATGTATAAGATGAAAATGCTGGACGCCCCATTTGATAATATTCAGCTTTTCTCTGATATTTCAACAGCCACATTACCTAAAAGATGGGAATTCATAGAAGTCACCAAAAGCTGTAGAAGAGAGGGTTTAATATACAAATGGGGTTTCCCAGTTAAACTCTTCATTAAGAAAGATTCATGTTGGCACACTGTTAACTCAGTACATGAGGGAGAAGTACTCCTCTCAAAGTGGAATATAAGTTTGATAAAAAGGTTGAGCAAGTAAAATTTACTAGAAGCTAAGCTGGGAGGGGGAAGTAATGGGAGGGGACATAGAATATATGGGAATTATAGGAAGGAAAATAGACACAAAACAAGGTTATATACTAGATTATTATGAGTATTTAATGATGATTTACACAAGAGAGGGAAATGTCATGTTGAAATAATTTTAAATAAGATTCATATACACTCACATGGTGATACTAATAGAGGAATTTAATTTCTTCTAATCTATAAAAATAGATACATGCACATAAGCAAATAAAGAAAATATATATGATTAGAAAACATTATTAAAGTTTATTATTTTAGAATAAGGAGACACATATTCACGAAGTGCACAGTTGGAAAAGGAGTACATTTGCATATAATGTAGGTAAATTAATTTATAAAAAAGTAAATTTATAATTATACAAATGTAATATAAAATAAAGGTGTGAGCACAGTTTTTTTTTTATTATAAGTCATTTTGTAGGTTAGATTCCCTCCCTAAGACTTCTATCCTCTCTTTGGTATCTTTGCCCCTTAAGTGGAATCTGTGCTTCAGTATGTACAATTTTATATTACATTTATGATCTAGGATTGATAAATCATAACTAGTTAAAGTTTAATTTAAAATGTGCTCCCTCCTGAGGAACCTTGAGAAGGGTTATTTTCTTTTTGTGGTACTGCCAATCACTTCTTAAGATGGAGATGGTTTGGATTAGAATGTGTGTTATGTTTTGATTCATGTAAAATGTTTAATAGGAAATATAGTTAAAAATGATGGGTGCAAGCATGTGTGTGTAGGGATAATAAAGAGAGATCAGTTAAATATAGGATCCCATGATTGGATAATATAACGATAACTATCTTATCCCAAAATACTCAAGGATTAAATACCCCCTATAAGAGAAAATCAGCCTTTTTGGAATGTGCCAGGTACAAGGTGGATGTGGCTTTTTTTCAAGAAACCCACTGGAAAACCGGCAACATTCCAAAGATTAAATAATAAATATTATACAATAGCGAATATATATTCTCCGAATAAAAACCTAGTAAAAATTTTGAAAAAAATCATGAAAATAATCTATAAAGTAAAGAAAGGTGCTATAATTATCTGTGGAGATTATAATATGATGCTAGGTCCTTGATATTGATAAATCCTCTTCTGTTAAATTGACACTGTAAAATCTGTAAAGAGAGATTATACATTATTTTCTTAGAGACATTTGACCTATAATTTGCCTCAGTGGAAAAATTATAATAAATTAGATAGTTTGATCAGATCATGCTTCTATTTGTTTAACAATTAAGGATGAGGGAATTAAATATAGTAAACAGAAATGGAAGTTAGACCCTAAACTGATAAAAACACAAAAACAAGTAAAGGAATTTAAACAAGAAATTGTTTGCTTCTTTTCCTTAAATACAAAGCAAGATATTTCAGATGCCGAGATTTGGTGTACCCATAAGGCTTTCACAAGGGGCATCTTTATATCTAAAGCCATAGCTGAAAGGAAAGGAGAGGCAAGACGTTGAAGGAGCTATATATAGAACTGTATAAATTGCAGGTACAAAATAAATATTCACCTAGTAGAGAACTATATATACAGATTATGGAAATTACCTCAAAAATAAAGAATATTCTCCAAATTCAAACAGCGAACATAATTTGGAAATTTCAGCAGAATAATTACTCAATGGGTAATAAAGCGGGAAAGTTATTGGCCTACAAGTTACAAAAACAAAACAAACAAAATAGAATCAAAAGGTTGAGAGGATGTGATAATACATTTTTTTTACAACCAAAAGATATCGGAGCAATATTTTTTAAATATTACATAAGTCTATACAGTTCCTTTGCAAAAGTATTCTTTCCCCTTGACTTTTTACCTATTTTGTTACATTACAGCCTTAAGTTCAATGGTTTGTTAATCTGAATTTTATGTGATGGATCAGAACACAATAGTCTAAATTAGTGAAGTGACATGAGAAAAATATATACATAAAACTATTTTTTAGAAATAGAAAACAGAAAATTGGCATGTGCGTATGTATTCACCCCCTTTGTTATGAAGCCCATAAAAAGCTCTGGAGCAACCAATTACCTTCAGAAGTCACACAATTAGTGAAATGATGTCCACCTGTGTGCAATCTAATCTAACATAATCTGTCATTACATATACACACCTTTTTTGAAAGGCCCCAACACCGAAGCAAGAGGCACCACTAACCAAGCACTGCCATGAAGACCAAGGAACTCTCCAAACATGTAAGGGACAATGTTGTTGAGAAGTACAAGTCAGGATTAGGTTATAAAAAAAATATTAAAATCTTTGATGATCCCCAGGAGCACCATCAAATCTATCATAACCAAATGGAAAGAACATGGCACAACAGCAAACCTGCCAAGGGACGGCCGCCCACCAAAGCTCCCAGACCGGGCAAGGAGGGCATTAAACAACTATTTGGCTCATTACCTGACGGCACATATGCATGTGGCAGATGTAAAATGTGCAAATATGTAAAATCAGAATCTAAAATATATGATAGATTGAATAGAGAGATAAAAATCAGGGGATTTTCAACTGCAGCACAAAAGCTGTTGTTTAGTGTCTGATTTGTTTTGTGGGTTAAAATATGTGGGAATGACCACTAGAAACTTGAGAAAAAGGCTTGGCGAACATTTGTCCAATATAAAAAATGCCAAGTCAGACATTGCTAAACATAATGTTCCTACATCCATAGCGCGACATTTTTTAACATGTCATGATAGTAAACCTATATTAGAATGCAGAGTTCTTCACAGAACCAGATTAGGAATAAGACGAGGCAATTTAGAACAAGAACTCCTCAAAACAGAAACAAAATGGATTACATTAATGAACTCTACAGTCCCATATGTCTTAAATGAGAATAATAGCTTTACATCTTATCTTTAGATAGAATAAAATAATATTGCAATTTATCACTCTTCCAAGTAAACAGCAGGATATGATCTTAGGTTTAGGTGATGGAATAGATCTACTTGTGATATAAATTTATAAATCAGGTTAATAATTGAGATAATCATTTGTTGATAATTTAATAATCCAAACTGTGGAGGGTATCTACATATTTTTGAAAATAAAAGTTTGAAAATATAAATGTACAAATGTCCTTATTGTAATTTAATATTTGCTCAAATTAAATTATAATAGTATTATAAAATCTAATGTTATAATAATTCTATACATAAGAAATTAGAACTCTAATTTTCAGGTTGAAACATAAGATATATAATGCTATATTTGGACCAAAAGTAAGGTTCGTCCTGATTCCAGGAAAGGTGTGTTTAATGATTTAATAATCATTATATAGTAAATAGGGTATAACTTAGTTATACTTATATTAGTCAAAATACATGAAGTCCAATCCAATGATAGGATGTGCAGTAAAGATGTAAATTAACTAATCGATACATATTTATTAAACATGTTTTATGCTTTGAACATTTATATATGTATTAAGTAATGATGTTTATTTATAATTTTTTTCTAGATGATGGGTATTATTGTTACTATATCATGTTTGAAGGACAACAATGGAAATCTATATTGTGAGAATCATTTGGATACTATAGGGTTAAAGGCTGACACTCCCACATCTAATTATAAGCATTACTATAAAAGACTGGCATTTGCCCACTTCCAATATGTCCCTGAGGAAGCGGAAGGGACGCGAAACGTGCGAGTCGGACTTGTCCCACAGCAATGACGTCACCAGGACCTAGAGAGAAATTCAGCATTTACTGGCGCCAAATTGACAGCGATGGAGTCACAGAACTCAGATATATAATAGAAAGCAAACATCAACATACAGGATAAAGTCATAGTTATATTTCTTTGTCAATATCATGTCCTTGTATAATTGTTATGATAATATATATAGAGAAGTGTTGAACACTATCTCCAAATATTAAGAGATTGGATAATAATGATATTTTTATATTATATATAAGGAGACAATTATACTATAGAGTTATAATTTGATACAATAATCTTTTCCTGTATGATAAATAAGATAAATTATTAAAACTGCTTAAATTTAGAGTATACTGCTACTTATTTATATTATATCTATTTAACACATTTATTAAAATTTGCTTACTATATAAAATGTAAAGTTTGCACAGCACTTAGTCACTTTTAGAGTAGGTTAGCTTGCCTTGGTATGTTAGATTAGGGGGTAATTGGTGGATCCCCAGTACCACCTTCAGGATTAGTTTATTTAGTTTTTTCAGGTTTGTGCAGATAGTATATTTAGAATTAGTGTAAAGGAGTAAATGGTGGGCTCCGCTACCACCAAATTAGAATAATAATAAATTTACATCAAATCATCACCTTATAGCACTGTGCACTTTATCACCTTGATTTTTATTTAGGTCATAGCAAAATGTAAAAAATGTTTTCCGTGTCTCTATAGCAATTACATTATTATAATTAATTTATTTCAGTGTTCTGGTGTGTGTTCATTGCTGCTATATGTTAATTTTAATTGTTTTTAACATATCGTACTTGTATATGTATTGAATACATTGAGAAATTTTATTTATCCAGATAAAAATGTTTGAATTATAATTCATTAATTACTACCCTACCTTAGGAGGCTAAACAGGTTTGGATATATAGGTGTTCTTTTCTCTTTTTCTGTTTAGTAACCTATTTACACCTTTTTCATTCCGATAAGTATGAATTAAATAAATTTAATTATTATTTACCATTTCAATAGATCTATATAGTTTTTTCATACTACCTCCCCTCAGATTACTAATTTCATATTTTGCATTAATCAGAGAGGTAGCACAGAGACCTAAGGTAAACCTGGAGGAGCTGCAGAGTTTCACAGCAGAGACTGGAGTATCTGTACATAGGACGTCAATAAGCCGTACACTCCATAGAGTTGGACTTTATGGCAGAGTGGCCAGAAGAAAGCCATTACTTTCCGCAAAAAACAAAATGGTAAGTTTTGAGTTTACGAAAAGGCATGTGGGAGACTCCCAAAATGTATGGAGGAAGGTGCTTTGGTCTGATGAGACTAAAATTGAACTTTTCGGCCATCAAAGAAAACGCTATGTCTGGCGCAAACCCGACACATCACATCACCCAAAGAACACCATCCCCACAGTGAAACATGGTGGTGGCAGAATCATGCTGGGGGGATGTTTTTCAGCAGCTGGGCCTGGGAAACTGGTCAGAGTTGAGGGAAAGATGGATGGTGCTAAATACAGGGATATTCTTAAGCAAAACCTGTACCACTCTGTGCGGGATTTGAGGCTAGGACGGAGGTTCACCTTCCAGCAGGACAATGACCCCAAACACACTGCTGAAGCAACACTTGAGTGGTTTAAGGGGAAACATGTAAATGTGTTGTAATGGCCTAGTCAAGGCCCCGACCTCAATCCAATAGAAAATCTGTGGTCAGACTTAAAGATTGCAGTTCACAAGCGCAAACCATCCAACTTGAAGGAGCTGGAGCAGTTTTGCAAGGAGGAATTGGCAAAAATCCCAGTGGTAAGATGTGGCAAGCTCATAGAGACTTATCCAAAGTGATTTGGAGCTGTGATTGCCGCAAAAGGTGTCTCTACAAAATATTGGCTGTAAGAGGGTGAATAGTTGTGCACATTGACTTTTTCTGTTAATTTGTTGTTTGCTTTACAATACTGAAAAAAAAAAACATCTTCAAAGTTGTGGGCATGTTCTGTATATTAAATGATGCAAATCCTCAAACAATCCATGTTAATTCCAGGTTGTGAGTCAACGAAACACCATGCCAAGGGGGTGAATACTTTTGCAAGGCACTGTATAATTTAGAAAAATAACCTAATTTTGTAAAACCTCTAAAATCGGATATAAAAAATTTCCTGGAAAAAATTAAATTACCACAAATATCCAAAGAAGATTCCATAACACTGAATGACTCTTCAGGAAGCAGAAGCAGCTTTAAGTTCACTGAAATATTGTAAAGCCCACGGGATAGACGGGTATGTAAACTGTTATTATAAAATCTTTTCCATGGAATTAAAATCTCCCTTGGTTAAAATGTTCAATGAGATTAAAGAACAAGGCTATATCCCCCAGGAAATGTCAGAGGTCAAATTTTTAAATATATTAAAAATAGATACAAATCCAGAGGACTTTAAAAATGACAGACCCATTTCTCTAATAAATATAGATATGCAACGTTATGCTGGGACTTTAGCTAACAGACTGAGTAATCTGATCCCTAACATGATAAAAGAAGATCAAACTGGTTTTGTAAAAGGAAGACAGGGCCTTGATAACATCAGGAAAATAATCAATATACTCACCTAATGTTCAAGGAAACACAAATTCAAGAAATCTCATTTAAAAAGTGGAATAATTGGGACAAATCTATGAACGTTAAATATGAGTAATTATTAAGTGGTTATAATGTAATGATCTCATTGATTTATTATTTCTGAGATTGTATGTCCGAGTTGTATGTACTTGTATGTGGCAATGTTTGTTTTTTATGCTTTTTGCTTTCAATAATAAACAAAAAAACAATAGAGTTGTTACCTCTGTGTAGGTAGTGGGGGTGGTGCTAATGATGTAATTTGGAAGTGCCAGTGATATCAGCCCAACCTACTTCTAAGTTCCATAATAGTCCAGCACATAGGAAGTGCTGGCCACATCCTTGTTACACACAGATTAAAGAAGATACACAGTTCTGCATGAAGGGAAAACTTACTGTTTTAAACCTAAGAAAAATGTTTATATATATATATATATATATATATATATATATATAGCCATCGGAAAATACTCTCTCAAAAGCAATTAGTGATCAATTTTTCATCCCCATAAAACTGATGCACACAAAGCATCAGCTCATTGATACTTTTGGATGAATACTCTCTCCAGTATGCTGGGATGTAGATGTAATTTACCATATATGTCAATTAGGTCCCTGTTTCTGGCTGTCTAAGTCAGACATAAAGGATGCCTTTAAATTACTACCAACAAATCTTTCACTATGGCACCTGTGTGGAATTCGCTGGAAGGAAGAATACTATTCCACTATCAAGCTCATGTTTTGGTTTAACAGCAGCCCAAAGCTATTTGACACCTTTGCAGAAGATCTATGCTAGATCCTGCTCAATTTGATGTAATGCCCGGTAGTCATAGATTACCTTGATGATTTCCTGTACGTTGAGGGTACTTTAGAACTGCAGAAATCGCTAACGCACTTCTCTGATCTAATGATCCTGTTCACTCTAGACAAAACCGAAGAACCTGCGCACCAAGTGGAGTTTTTAGGAATTGTCCTCAATCCCATGTTAATGGAGGCTAGCCTACCAAATAATAAGCTCAAAAGAAACCATCACAGCGTTTCAGGCATCCACTACCTGCTCTGTCATCTCACCTTTGCCTCCTTCATACTTCCGCAATGCTGAGCATTCATCTCCAAACTCCTCACAGACCTTAAGTGTCACCCTCCAAAACAACAACCCATTCAACTCTATAAAGAAGCTCTTGCTGATTTTCAGTTATGGTCCATGTTACGATCTACTTCTTAATTGGGCTTTGCAAGAACCTAGTTCAAGCTTACCCAGCAGCATTGTACGGTCTTTATCATCTCTGTTAGCAGAAGATAGACCAATGGTTCTTGGAGAGTCTAGGTGCGCACTCTACTTGCATATATAAATCCCTTTAATGTGAGATCTATCAGGACAGAGCAGGCAAACAGCAGCCTTGGCAAAATAATAAATGGACAGAAACACCTTGTTTTATGTCTCCTCTACCAAAACTGTTGTCTCTCAACATCAGTTACAGAATACCTCACAGCATTCTAAATTAGCTAATTATTTATGAACTGGCAACAACTAAAATGTAATATAGAGTTTAAACACAGAACATCACACATTGTCAGTTATAAAACATAAATTGGTCCCAAGAGTCTGTTCTTCACAGTCCACATTCATCAACCACTGGAAGGGTTGTTCCTTTTTTTTTAACCAGACCGACCATCCAAATCCATTCGTTTACCAACCATTTCAAAGTCCTTAATAGCCCAAAAATCTACACATCCTCCATATTCAGCTACAACGCTCCTCATATCCTTCAAATTCAGCTAGAACCATGATAAAGACTCTCATGTGTAATTTACCTGGAACAAAGAATAACAAGGTCACACCATTTGTGTCATTTCTTGCATAAACAATGGTCTCCTGACTGACACACCATGTCCCTCCTGAGAGAGTGCCCTCCAATCCCAAACCTAGCAATTTCAAATTCTCTGATTGAGCACCTCTTTTTTTTTGCAATTTTAAAAATTCCATAATTTTAAAACTCCAGGATCTGATGATCCCTTTTCTCTTCACAGGACTATTTCTCCACCCCTCCGACTCCCATCCACCATTCCGAATACCTTGGCATAGACCAGCTATGGATATCAATACAATCCACTATGCTTTCAGGCCCATCAGAAAACATCAAAAAGGTATACATCAGAGCTTGGCACCTCTTCCGGATTTTTACTTCTAACTACAAAATCCAGCAACCATTTGATCTCCATACTGTACTTGCATTCACTGCAACTCTCAACTTGGCCTTCATCCCCACACCATCAAGACCTATCTGTCTGCTACTTAATTCTCTTTTCTCTAAATCTCAACCTCTATAAAACCTTTTTTTGTTCATCATCTGTAAAATACTTCTTGCAAGGCCTGGCCCTCAAACAAGGTATGCAACCAAAACGCTGCCTACCAATAGACGGGCCCATTTTCAAAAAACTAATTTCTCTAATGTCAGCTCTACTAGCTTCTTGCGCCCTGACAAGTTCACTACATCCCAACAACAGCCAATATACCTCTCAAGGCAAAACCTTTTGTTCAAGAACAATGATTTCATTCTCATACTCCCATTTTCCAAACCAACAAACTTACAATTCACATCACATATTATCTAACCCACAACCCATGGTGCCATGTCAAATGAATATGCCGTCTTTTGGAAACACCTTCAAACCAAATCACCACCCACTTCTCACTATGTTTAGACAACAACTAACCACCGGATTTGGACTCAACTGGTATTCATACTCCAGTCACTCATTCAGTATCAGAGCAGCCACCTCTGCCTCCAAAAACTAAACACCAGTTCCCATCATCAAAGATTTAGAGAGGTGAAAATCCTTATGATTTAATCGATACATCCACAATCCCACTACTGAACTACGTAAGGCTTTACCAGAAATTACAAAATAAACAACCATTTACCTTACCTACTACTCATGTGCTTTTTGGTGTCTTGTTAGAATAGGAGGACATAGCTAAAATATGCCACACCACAAGCTACAAACCACAGATAGAAGTCACTACTGCAAATTGCAGGTTATTACCTAAAGTTGTAGGAGGAGCCTTATCTCCTAAACACCATTACCCAACCCCCCCCCCCCCCCACAAAACCCACCCACCCACCCATTCACTATCCTCGTGGCACATGTCACTTTCCCCTCCCTCCTTTCCCTTCTCTCTCTAACTTTTACACTCTCCCTGATCCCCTAATCAGGCAAGGACGACGTAGCTAAAATATGTCACATCACAAGTTACCATACATAGAAGGAAGGCTCCGACCACAATAATAGGATAATCTACTAATTGTTTTAAGAATGACTCTTGCCACATGGTGTATATTCTCCCTAAGATGACTGATAATGTCAAAAATTGATAAAACTGTTAAACTGCAAATCTATTGAACTGCAAATCAATGCTGGAAAAATGTTTGTGTATTTGGGATGAATCAGGATTACTTATTACAACTGCAATACATTTAGGACACAAATGTGATAAAAATTGAATAGTAACCAAGATCATATTTCTTCAGTTAGGGCTTTATATGTAGAATATAGCAGCAGACCCAGCTTACATAGACTTCATAGGAGTTGAAAATAGCTAAGAAGTGAGAAAAGATTATATTTAAGGAGGATACAACATGAGGAAAAAATGATAGTAGACAGTTACATTTTCTAAGTATAGCGCTGACAGCTATGTCCTTAGAGGAACACTGTAATGCTGTTTTTAACAGCTTGAGCTATATGTTTCAATCAGGCATTGGTTATTAAAAAAAAATACGTTCAATGATTTCAAAAATCAATGATCAATATTAAACTTTGTGTCAAAGTTCAGATTCAGCTGTTGTTGGTTTCCACCCACTATAAGATAAATTGTAAATTTTCAGTCACAAAGTTATTTCAACACCATTGACTGAGGAATTGACTGGCAACTATCATTTGCTGTGGGGGCAACCTATCAATGATTGTTTATTCTTTTATCTGATTGTTCTTAAAGTCTTTTAGACTTTACCACCAACCTTCCTCTGAATGATCTTATCAGAGTGAAGACAAACATTCAGCTTGATCCTGATACTTTAAACTTTGAAAATTAAGAGGGCGGAGCTAGCGTCTCACAAGGACAGACGTGTTCAATGGGAGCTCTGCAAATTATCAAAGATTTGGGCTCTAAAAAGTATATGAAAGGGGCATAAACTCCATAATAAAGTGGGGAGAAAGAAAGGAGATTGTCCCTGACCCCCTAGGGACTCTCCGATTGATGCTCCTGCCAAGCACCGGTAGAGAAGATCGGGGCCTTCAAACGGACCGGGTGGTTCCCCTGCTGTGATGTGGACTACGGCTGTGGCGTGCAGAAGGAGGCTCGGTGAGGGGTCCTGTGTCGGCTTGTTTTAGCCGGAGAGCTTTGAAGGCCCTATTGGCAGGTGTCTGCAGGAGGTAGAGCAAGGCAAAAAGCCCACCATTTTAAAACTTAGCCTGGAAGGGCCCGCAGCCTGATTCGGCGGCACCACAAAGGAGACAGGTCTTTGAGACGAGGTGACATGGAAGAGGCTAAGAAAGGCACCGGGTGGTGACTGACCCCAGTGGAAGCCCTCAGAGAGCCCAGCAGATCTGTGGCAGCAGCTAAAAGAGAGGAGACAGAAAGCCAGCAAAAACGCGGCCTTCATCTTGAATCTAGATTCTGGAATCGCATCTAGAGCGGAGCAGAAAGGCCCTAATCACAGGAACTACAAAGTCATAATCAAGGTACAATCACACAGCTACAACACAACTCCACAGTACAAATAAACCCTCAGGGTATTAATCCCAAAAAGTGGTGTGGGTAAGCTAAACTCCAAGAGTGCCTATACATATCATCAAGCAGAGGAGGTTCCCTTATATCCTGGGCCATCTGGGCGTTTTATGAGGACCCCTTCCCAACCGAAGATTAATGTGTGAGAAGAACCTGTGGATTGTCCTGGGTCAGCACTGAGTTTAACAATCTGGGAGATTATTGAAATTTGATGAGACGTACTCCAGCTTTCCCTGATAATTAAGACTTTGTCCACATAATTTACCATTATACACTGCATAGCCAGTACATATACAGGCTTACAATCTTTTAACAATCTTGCAAGAGAAATTGCAGCATTAACAAAGAAAATACCAGAAAAGTGCATATAATGAGCCTCTACTTAAAAATATTATACTATACTGCCACCAAGTGGTTGCATCTAAAAACACCCTACAAACAGTACACAGGGATCTTACTATATAACTTGAGTAAGGATAAAAACAGAACTGTTCCAACAGGAAATTCCCTTTTCATTTTCAGCTAGAAACAGAGGGTTAATCCACTCACACAAAAAGACATTAAAAAAAAAAACACTGCACAAAAGGGACTTAAAGACACACTACAAAAAGGGAAAAATAAAGAAAAACAGAGTTTAACAGTTAACTCTGACTCAGAACAATTGAATGGTTCAAAGAAGCTGTTAACTGAGACTAGAGAATTGGAACATTTACAGCCTTATTAAATTGCGATTCGGCCAATTGAAAAGGGCTCTATATAAGCACAGAGCATATTTATTTTACAGAAATCTTTAGTTAGTGAACTTCTATCCAAAAGCAAGGTCTTCACTAATTAAAAACTTCTGTAAAAAAAAATATGCTCTGTGCTTATATAGAGCCCTTTTCAATTGGCCGATTTGCAATTTAATACGACTGTTAATGTGAAACAGAGACTTACATAAAGACTAGAACCTAGTCAAGTAATCCAAGCCATACAACAAAACAAGGGATTTGCCACTGAAATACCAAATTTATGAGATAAAGATTGTTGGAAAAACAGCGGGAGCACAGGTCTAGTGAAAGTGCCAATTCAAATTACCTGGTTCAATCCAGAAACAATGTATAAATCGAACTAACCCCCCCCCCCCCCCCACAAACTTTGATTCACTAATAAAGAAACATCTTAAATAGAGACCAAATTGCATTAATCATGGAACCCTAGCTGTAAAACAGTGAAATAAGTTTTTTGCAAACACAAACCTAGATGGCACGTGCTTAATTTCAATAAACCAACTAAACTCAAAGCTTCATCCGTGTAACGAAATACCGAGAAAACAGCTTCAAATCACCAACCTAGGTCTCCAACACCGTCTTTTACTCTTAGGAACCGCTAGCACATATTAAGATGGGCAAACCAAGTAAGAACATTGAAGAACATTGGATCACAACAACCACCATCACAATATTCAGCTTCGGGACAGTTTGACATGTCAGACAATGAAGATAACCCACAAGGGGCATCCCAACATATGTGTAAATCTATGGCTAGATTCGAGAAGATGTTAAAAGCCCACATCACTAAGGCAATGGACAACCTGAGAAAGGATATACACACGTTGAGTGAAAGGACACACTTCTTGTAGGAAGTCACGAACCAGACCATTGAAATCCAAGAATGAGACAGAATGGAAACCACTCAAAATTCCTCCAATATAGCTCATCTTGAAGAAAAGTTGGAGGACTTAGAGAATAGGTCACGAAGAACCAATCTAAGATTCAGGAAGGTTCCCAAATCTATCGATGACCTGAACCAATACATATGTGCCACAGTAATCTCCATTTTTCCAGATCAATCTGAGAACAAAGGCGTGATTGTGAGGTTCCTGAGACCTATTACTATCAGCAACAAGAAAAATGTCAACAATCAAAGGCCCAGATGGGTCGGTGATACAAATCTACATGGACCTATCTCCAATGACTCTAGAGAAAAGAAGGGCTATGAACCCGATACTAACAGTCCTAAACAAAAATACACTTCCATATCGCTGGGGCTTCCCTTTTTCACTGAATTTTCAATATAAGGGAGCCTTGTATAAAACCAACTCTCCTGAAGAAGGAAGTCAACTTTTGATATGATTGCAACTTCAACAAGATAAATAACCAAAACGAAAAACAAAGCTTAAACTTGGAACCTAGACCGATCCGATCTTGCACAGAGATAATCAAAAACAAAAGGCCTAAGAAACAAACGGACAAACAGATTGAGATACCTAAGAGACATGGGGAAAGTCCTCCTGAAATACAGAATTGATTTAAAAATACTAGGAATATCATTTCCTTATATAGACTCTAACCAGAAATTCTAACAACTTCAGAAGGTCCAAGAAACTGGAAGAGATGGAAACTTCCCACAACTCAGAGACATAAATTAGAATCTTAAAACTTTTTTTTTTTTCTTGTTGGTTTCTTCTCTATAACGCATCAGGCCATGCAAATGGAACTGTAAAAAGTATGAAAGAAACTCTTATAGATTATTTATTATAAATGTTTAATCATTACATTTACCCTATTTGAGAGGGCATCACCTTAATGATAGGGAATTTACCTATTTCTCACCCAGACATTGCTCATATTCCAGAATAGATGCATTACTAATTGATTTAGGATTATTTGACCATTCAAGCAACACACAGATACTCCAATGCCCATGGTCAGACCATGCAGCAGTACTCCTTAACACTGATCTAGAACAAATCCCAAAATAAAAAATCAAATCATCAAAGATGTAAAAATTTACTTCACATCTAATGACATCCCGGAAACAAAAATTGGTGGCTTTGGCTAACCTACAAGGCGTTCATTAGAGGAACCCTAATCAGACTAGCCACCACTTACAAAAGAAATAACCGCCTTAAAGAAACAAAATTACTCAAAGAACTACACTTGTTAGTAAGACAAAACCAGAATAACTATTCTAACACAACAAGACAAAAATTTGAAGGAAAGAAAACGGTTAGAATTGGACTATATTTTGTAAAAAAAAAAAAAACAACAGAATAAGCAATCAGAAATACGCAACATAAATTCTACATACAAGCAAACAAGACTTATTCTATGCTGGCTAGAAAACTCAAAGTCAAGAAGAACCAGAACAGAGTATACAAAATCAAAACCCCAGGGGTCAGATAACTCTGAGTCAAAATAAAATACAAGAAATGTATAGGAACTTCTATCAAAACATGTACTCATCTCACTCAAAAGTAAGTAACTTTACAATTAGAGAGTTCTTAAGTAAATACGACCTTCCATTTATCCCAAATCAAGATTGGGAAAACCTGAATGCCAATACAACCATAGAAGAAATCACAAAAACTATAAATAATCTAAAATTAGATAAATCTCCTGGGCCAGATGGCTTCTCCAACATATATTATAAAACATTCGTAAGCAAGCTAGCACCATACTTGAACAACCTTTACAATGCCATTCTGCAAGGGGAACATATACCACCTGAATTTAAAAAAGCGGACTTGGTGTTCTTCGCCAAACCAGGGCGGGATCGTCTGAAAGTAATAACCTTCTGCCCAATTTCATTACTTAATGGGGACGTAAAAATATTGGCAACATTTATGGCAATCAGGTTTTCCAAATTCTTGCCCAAATTAGTACATAAAGACCAAGTGTGATTTTTGCCATACAGACAGGCCTGGGATAATTTAAGAATAGTATTAAACATTTTCCACCTAGCCAATTCCAATAACATCCCACTATGCACAATAGCCCTAGATCTAGAGAAAGCTTTTGACTTCTTAGAGTGGTCCTATTTACACAAGGTCTTGTTTAGGAAGGGCATCAATTTGATTAGAACATATTACCGGAACCCGGTGTCGTACTTAAAATTACAAGGGGAGAATAGGGACCACATTGTTATACAAAGAGCTAGGCAGTAGTGCCCCCTCTCTCCTCTTTTATTTGCATTGGCAATATAACCCTTGGCACAAGCAATTCGATCAACTCAACAAGTGTTAGGTGTCACTGTAAGATTACAGCAATTCAAATGCTGCTTATTTGCAGATGACATTCTTTGTATGCTGGTGGAACCAGTAAAACCAATACCGGCCTTGATGAACATCCTAGACTCCTTTGGGCAGATCTCGGGGCTAAAAGTAAATCTAGACAAAATGGAAGCTATTGGTTCACTAATTCCTCAACAGACATTAGATTTTTTGAAAATACAATACTCTTTTTCCTGGCCCAAAGACCACATAAGGTATCTAGTGCTAAATATTACCCCCGAACTGCCTATACAAATCTAACTACACACCCCTTTACAAAAATCTCACAGAGGATATTAATTAATGGAGTAAATTTTCCATTTCTTGGACAGGCCGCATAAACGCTTTCAAAATGAATATATTACCATGAGTGTTGTTCATTTTTAGGTCTCTACCTATACTGATAATAACTAAAGACTTGTAAAACTTTCAGAAACATTTAATCAGATTTATTAGGAATAATAAAAGACCGCGGATAGCCAGATCACTCTTTTTCAGAAACAAAAAAATAGGAGGACTAGCCTGCCCTAATTTAAAATTGTACTACAGAGCGGCACAAATATCATTCATCCCCCAAGCACACTCCACTAAACACCAACCCTCTTGGATTTTTGTAGAAAATTACCAGATGAAACCTCACAAGTGGGATTCTGGGTAGCACGAATTCAGTGCGCGTGCTGAAGTCGCTCCGACATCCAGGCGCCAACAATTGCGCAACACACAAATGTGCGCTGCCCTAGAAGTGCGCACGCGCATTTACACGCCCCTAGCAGCTTCTCTCCTTTCTCCCCCTATATCCCTGGAGACCCCAATAATCACACTACTTCCAGGCCAGGCCGAGTATGGGATGTGGGGATGCCTAGCCTGGCATGCTGATGGCAAGGTGACAGGAGGGACACATAACTCACCTTTAAGTCCCTGGCAGTGGAGGACTGCTTCACAGTCTGACATCTGACTGACATCTCTCCCTTCTCTCCCCTGCCTGTGTGAGAGAGAGGACGTGTGAGAGAGAGGAGAGAACAAGCGGGTACAAGAAGGACGAGAGAACAGGCAGGGGTACAGGCAACGGAGAGAGGAGGGAGAGATGTCAGTCAGATGTCAGACTGTGAAGCAGTCCTCCACTGCCAGGGACTTAAGGGTGAGTTATGTGTCCCTCCTGTCCCTTTGCCATCTGCATGCCAGGCTGGACATCCTCACATCCCATACTCGGCCTGGCCTGGAAGTAGTGTGATTATTGGGGTCCTCTGGGATATAGGGGGAGAAAGGAGGGAAGCTGCTAGGGGCGCGCTATATAGACGGGGTGCTGGGATTCTGTCATATGGACGCCTATAATACCTCCAAGCTTACTGAAACAATCCAATGATAAAACTTTCATTATTCAATTGGAAATGGGTTAAATTGCAACATCATGTAGTAGCCAAGATATCAAAATTAACCCCCACCCTCCCAACCAATATGGGAAAACTTAAGGGAGTAATCTAAAAATTGGTGGACAGTGTCCAAACTCTATAGGTTGCAGTCTCGGTTATTAGACAGCCGAACTATAACATTTGATCATCCCAGGTCCAAATATAACATCGGACTAAGAGAACATTATAACTATTGTAAAAAAGGTCACTTAGTCTACACACTAACGAAAACTTGGAGAAAAACCGCAGACCAGCTGGTTTTCTCTTATTTGCAACAAGGCCCCATTGACCAGGGGTATCCTTGGATCTGTCTTCTCAATAATGAACACTCCACCAACAACCTACACACCTAAATGTATGGAAAGATGGGAGACTGATGTGGGTACACAATGGGACTCCCGCAAATGGGAGAACATCTGTACGAACCTTTTGAAAGGCTCCCAAAACTATAGCCTATTTGAAACAACAATAAAAATACTACACAGAGTTTATCTCACCCCATATAGGTTACATAAATACAACCCTCAGCTACCATATAGTTGCTTCAGGCAATGTCAAAGCACAGGCACTTTTCTACATACCTGGTGGGAAAGCCTATAGGCCAAAAGAATTTGGACTAAAGTCATGGAGTTGGCTTCCACTATTGTGAAGACAACAATCCATCCATTTATAGATGTGTGCCTCCTGGGAGTCTCTACCACTATAATAACAAAAACACAAAATAAATGGCTACAATATCTTATGCTCTCTACGAAGAGCCACATCGCCAAAAAATTGGAGATCAACAATACTTCATCTCCAAGAAATCATAAATAAACTCAATTTAAAAATGATTAATGAAAGATTGACCCACTCAATTTCTAATACTTACCCAAAATTCTTAGAAACATGGGAAACCTAACAATAGAGCAGTAATTTACAACCCTTTTCTGAAGGCCCACTAGACACGACATGAGTTAGTGTTCACACTGTGTAAATACAAATGAGACAAATACAGGTTCCACTGTTATATTAATAGTCTCAATTATATTCACACTGTGTTAAACCTAAATCTTTGGCTGTCCCGTGAGCCTTGAGTAGAGGTTTTAGAGCCATGGGCTAAATGATTCTTTGATGGATGAAGGGATATTAGCTGTAAAGTTATGAAGTGTGGAACAGTTTTTAAAAAAAATACAACTTTATATATCTGTTTGTCTAAAACCCATTACTTAAACATACAATTTTAACAATTAGCGCTAATACATTTAAGAAAAATATTTGTAGCCATTTATATTTAAATAATATATATAATGTAATGTTGGAATTTAATATAAATACTTAAATCAGTGCTATATTTGCATCAGAACACAGAGACTTCATATAGGTTAATATATAACTTTTATTAGAGCAATATTAAAATAAAATAAAAACAATGTGAAGGGGAATTGTAAAATCATAAAATGCAGAGGACATAGGAGACTAAACTAAAGTAAATAATGTGCCGTAGATACATTGTAGTGGAAAACTAAGAGTATCGAATGGAGGGGTAACCAACACTCCAATGTATCTTAAATTCAACTCTACACACTATAAGGGCAAATTCAGGTTCATTTTATTAACCTCACTTAATATTATTGACATGTATAGACAAAGGAGCTACACTCTAAGGGCCTCATTCAATTGTGATTTGGCCAATTGAATAGGGCTCTAAATAAGCAGCATATTTTTTTACAGGTCGCAGTGGTGAAAGCACTGAATCCTAACCACTGGATCACCAGGGAATCCTAACCATCTGTTACATTATTACAAAATAGAGCCATTAAAGGCAATCTTATTTAGCAACAGTATTTTAGCATAAAGTATCATCAAGCTTAACTATACCCCTAAATAACTGCTACAGGATCCAGTTTAACTAATGAATAAATCTGAAACGCTTATATAGGAAAATATAAGTCTCTTTGAAAATGAAGTGAAACTAATGGTCTTCCACAGTTTTCAAGTCTTACCATATGTAATATTGGAAGTATTACCGCATGAAGTAAAGCTCTTTATGTCAGTGAATACCAAGAGAATTTGGTTCAAATTACAAACGTGGGAGGCAAATACAGTACATGGATTTGTCATTGACTTATTTATTTAAATGCTATTAATTATAATATTCTATCAATAATAAAGTCCCCAAGAATTCATGAACTATATACACCTACCCTCACTATATTATGTTCGGTTAACAATTATTCCCCAATTTTTTAATCTATCTCAATAAAAGTTATATTTTATTTCAATTTTCACATACAGTCTTTGTTGCTATTGTGGAGTATATCTAATATCCCCTACAGCTATTGGTAACATTTATTAATAATTTACTCTATACATATTTCTAGTAAATTCAGCATTCTCATATTAAGTATATAGTATATTCCATTTCTTTTGCTGACCCCTGCTGGCAAACCAACATGAACGTTTTTTTCACTTCATTCCCTTGTCCTCTCTGGTGACTGTGCGCCATGAATATAAAATAATCACGTGACCAAATTGACCAATCAAAATACATGCAATTTGACGGTAGGTCATGTGCACAAGTATCTGCTGAGCATAATTATTACATTAAAAATGTAAACTATTTTATCTCAGAGATGGTTTCAACTATCTAAAAAATTATGAAAAAGAAATGTAAACTCTGAAAATCTTTTTTTATATTGCCAAATTTCAAACAAATCCATTTACTTAATTTTTAAGACAAGTGAGCAAAAATTCCTGTAGGTAATAAAACAGTTCATCACTCCAAAATTCAAGATAAATCAAATTGTTTGGAAAAATTGGCAAAAAACTGTGCACCCCAATAACTCCTAAAATTAAAAAAATTCTAAAATACATCACACCAAGGCAAATTTATAAGCTAAGCTAAGTTTAGATAACTTTAAAAAAGGGATGGGATATCTTTTTAAATAAAACGGGCATACAGAGTTACACCTTGGATAATTAGAGAGGCAGTACTGATCCAGGGAAGAATCATATTGCCAGTATCTGGGGTCAGGAAGGACAATGTTTCACTGTTTGCCTTGCTCTGGATCAATTAAAGACACATCCAAGTTTCATAGATTAATACATTTCTGCACTCCTTTGGCAAAAAGCAGCCTATATGTATGCAGGACATATCATAAAACATTGTATTTTTATTAATATCTAAAAATCCCTCGAATGATTATGTTGACACCTCCAGGGGTGTCTAAACAGGCATCTGACCCCCCCCCCCCCCACACACACACACACACACACAATCAGCATGCAGCATCAGAGGATCAATGTTAACCTGATTGGCCAAAACAAATCATTTTAAATTTGATGCTAATTTAGCCTGGGTTTGGAGGGTGTTTACCCTAATTTGCAACTGTCAGAAATTATAAGGCATTTTGCTGACTGTAAGTGTTTAAATCTTTGTTTTAGGATTTTGTTTGCATACACTACTAATTCTCCTCTATCAGATGCATTCATAATTTAGCAAACTTAAGTATGCCGTTAACAACTAATCCACATAAAAGTTTTCTTTTCAACATAAATTACTATGTAGCTATGTAATGAAAAAATAATTCATAATGGAACATTCAAGAGAACCTTAACTATTGGAGCACTCCTGTGCTCTAATAATACTTCTGACAAAGTGTATTTCTCTCTCTTCTCTTGTTCTCTCCCTCCCAGCTCTTTCTCTTTAAGAATGGGGTCCTTCCACTTATTCTCAAAATTCCTCTGTCTTCTCTCTGTCTCTGCCTCTTTTATTTTCTCTCTCCATCCCCATTTCTGTACCCCTCCCCTCGCTAAATTCATCTACTTTCTCTACTTCCTATCCTCTCCCTCACTCTTTCATGTCTCTCTCCCTCTATTCTGTTTCCCTCTATTATTATTATTATTTATTATTATAGTTAATTTATAACGCGCCAACATATTCTGTAGCGCTGTACATAAATTAAATTAAGTTCAGACAAAGATAAATACAAATTAACATATAGCAAAGCAAGGAGGGCCCTTCCAGACCAGACAGCAAAAAAAGAAGAATATATTTTTTTCATTAAAAAAATACAAACATTTTAAACATAACCAACTTTCCTCTCATATAAAATAAGTTTCTTGAATGTTGTACTTTTAGAAAATGAATCATTAGGTTATGTTCAAAATACACTAGCTCCCGCATGACAATAACCCAAAACACACAGCCAAGGCAACAAAGGAGGGGCTCAAGAAGAAGCACATTAAGGTCCTGGAGTGGCCTAGCCAGTCTCCAGACCTTAATCCCATAGACAATCAGTGAAGGGAGCTGCAGGTTTGAGTTGCCAAACATCAGCCTCAAAACCTTAGTGACTTGGGGCCTCATTCTATTATCGGTCGTAAATCGGCCGTAAGACTGCGATTCCTTGTGGGGGTTCAGTTAACTCGCGATTCTATTATACGGCCCCGCAAGGATCTCTTTTTACGGCCGGCCGCATATCTTGGAACCGGCCGTAATCTCAGAAATCTAAAAACGCAAAAATAAATTCAAGCCTGCACTGTACAGCTCTGTAAATGCTAGGGATCATATTGGGGGACATGAGGATTAAAAGTAACCCACTCTCAAGCTTGCACATCAGCCCAAACCCGAGTTCAAATTAACTGTTTATTTTCCGGCTGCGGCGTGGGCGGGTCTGAAGTGCTCCAAGCACTCTGGACTTTTTACATGGATATTTTACGGAAATTAAAAATAAAATATTTTACGGATTTGAGTATAGGATAATTATGTGCTATTTTTTCTAACACCTAAAATCCCTTTATAGTCTTCTCAAAGTGCAGGATGGCTTTATTTGAGCTATTTTATGTGCTTAATTGGTGCTAGCGGGACCTCTTTCCTGCAAGTAAGCAGCGGCTCGTTTTTAGCCTTGCAGAGAGGGTTCCCGGAGCAATTGAATTGCAAATAGGAATTTCTTACGGCCGAAACTCTTGCGGCCGTTTTAGATCAAAGGCTTTCCTCTGGCGCGAGCGGCCGCAAGAGATAGCAAGGCACCGGCCGCAAGCCTGCCGGAGTCCCCGGCCGTAAGGGAATAGAATAGCCGAATAGCTTGCGGCCCCGCAACGGCTGCGGCCGCTAATAGAATGAGGCCCTTGGAGAGGATCTACAAAGAGGAGTGGGACAAAATCCCTCCTGAGATGTGCAAACCTGGTGGCCAACTACAAGAAACGTCTGATCTCTGTGATTGCTAACAGGGGTTTTGCCACCAAGTACTAAGACAAAGGGGTCAAATACTTATTTCCCTCATTGACCTGCAAATCAATTTATAACTTTTTTGACATGCATTTTTATTGGGGGGGGGGGGCGTTGTTATTCTGTCTCCCACTGTTAAAATACACATAAAGACAAAGACCCACCTAATTCCTAGTATATGGAATCAGTAAGTGGGATTGTGTATTGATTGTTGTCTCTAGTACTGCAGTTCATCCTGTATATGCCCCAATGTGTGCACTCAGATTAAGTACCTTTGAAATTAACAAGAGGCAGACCAGCCCATAATATATGTGGAAAAGGCATTAAATGCCAAAGGAGCAAATCAGTGCATTTGTTTTTAAATTGTAAATGTTAATAATTTTTATTCGTCGTTGTTCCCTATATTGAATAAAAGTTGTCATAATATTAGAAATCATTCCCTATTGTTTCTATAATGATTGATGGAGTGGCAAACACTCATGGGAAACTAACTCCCTAGATTGTACTATATTGTATTAGTAGATTGCACATAAAATCATTTATCTAAATATAAGACAAACATGGTATAAGAAGCTGTCCAGAGATAATTGTCATGTGATGCTATTGGTCATTTCATGTCTCAGCTCAACCAATATAGAAGTCAGTAATATATATACACACAAACACACACACACATATATATATATCATATCATAATGTTTTGGTAAATCACCTCTATGTAAGTCATATTTTATAGAAGACACATGCTATTCTTTCAAAAGAGCATGCAACAAGCCTAGTGGTATCATGTTACCAGAGCATAACAGATTCATATAAACCAATAATCAGTAATACAAAGAGAGAGATTAATCATAATATTGCATAAATCAAACAATTGTTCTACGAAGAATAGCTTGGGAGACAGGCACAAATTATGAAAAACTAATTTAAAGAAGGAGGTTGTTAAAAAAACAAAAGAGTAGATACTACATTATGGCTAGAACAACAGCAAATAATCTATGACACTGTAATTTAAGAGCACAAATACCCAGATTAGGTTTATTTCTAAGTATATTACTCACTGGGTTACAGAAATGTTCTGAGAATAAAGGTTACAAAACATCCATCTCTAGGAGATAAATAACTGCACAGATTATTTTCAGGAAGATCACATAATTGGTTAAAAACAGCTAGAAAAAGGATTGGAAGCTATGATACTATCATTTGTGCTATGTGAACTATTAACTCTCCAAATTCTACTTCCATCTCTGAACTCATATTGCTGCTACAGGAAAAAAAAGGCTTTTCTGGTTACATCCCACTCTCCCCTGCAAGCTTTATGGAAGGGCAAGTTACACAAAGTGTTTTTTATATGGACTTTTAAAGTTCCTGGAGATTGGTGACTTACATTAACAGTCAACAATCAGATTTTGTTCAGGGTATCATAAATCAATTTAAAAACTCTATTTAGAATGTGCTGATAATTTGAAATTCAAAGCAATAGCCTTAGGGAGTGATGAGAGGGATGATGTGTTTAAACTGAGGTTATATTATTGTAAATTAATATTAATCTCTTTTTTGGGCTTTACATACATTTTTGTGATCTGGCTTCAAATACTTTGACACTTTGTTTTTCATTACAATAGTGTTTCATGTATTCTGAAATACTTTCAGATATACGTGTTTCTTATTATGTTTTCTCTATGTTTCTATATTATGTTTTTATGTTTCATTTCTCTTTCTTAACTGTGACTAATAATACTAACAGAAGTAAATATATAATATCAATGAGAAACCTTAGCCTTTGAATCAAGTCTAAGTAGTATCTGTTGTATATAACACAGCTTTCTATGATAATAATATTAGTGAATATAATAAATATCTAAAATTAATATGGTTCAGTGTCCACGAAGAGAACTAAAACCCATAGTAGAACAATAAGTAAATTCAAAATTGATAAAAGTAAACCACCAAAATGATGGGCTATTTTGATAAAGTTGACCAGATAGAGAAAAGTGTTATAGGAAAAACATAGACCATGTGAACACTGGGATAGGTAACAGTTGCCTAATAATGCTTTTGTTGCAGTAATACTCTCACGAGATTCAATCAAACGTAAAAAAACATATTGCTATAGACATGAGTAGAAAACATATTGCTATAAAAATGATTGAATCAAGAACTATTTTAATTCCAGTTCTCCAAACCAAGTAAGAAAACCTTACTGAGAAAGTGTTGTACTTCTTCTACTTGTCCTAAATCTAATCTAATATTGAATATCATAATGATTGTCTTGCATGGAAACACATTACGTACACACTAAAGTACATATACCTCTCTCTTTAAAGCTTCAACGTAATCTGAAGCCATTCTATTCTATAAGGCTCATCTGGAATGTTCTACTCAGGACCCACCCTCATCTGTCGATTGAATACACACACTTAAAAGTCCAACAAGAGTCAATCTTGTGATTTTATTAATCAATGCTTTATTTGTACCAAAAGTTCCTTGTATTCAACTGCACGATTCTGTCATATGAAATTTACTTTTTGAAGACTTGTTTATTAGAACTCCTTCATGGGAAAGCACTCTTGTTCATTTGTCTCTATACATAGCTACATATCTAGGAAGCATCTACTACATATCTAGTAGGACATTGGATTCCAAATTCCGGAGATGAACCTGTCAGAAGGAAAAAAACACAACATTAGTATATCCTCATAATAGAATATGAAAGGTACATCCAGGGCTGAATTTTTCATTAGGTAGAAAAGGTAGCTACCTAGGTGTGTTGCTCTGAAAGATGCACCCCAAAGTTTCAAATCTGACATTCATTTTGGCACACTGATCAGAATCTTTATGGCAATGGTGGGGAACGTCAGGCCCGAGGTCCGTATAAGGCCCCCAGACTCGTTTGATGTGGCCCTTCTCCTTATTCCATAGCCAATGAGAAAGATAATGAGAAAGTGCTAATGACACAGATAATGAGATATGAAGAGCTGGTGAGAAAGAGACAGATGATAGCAGTTCTAGCCATCACATTAGGGATGAGTTAATTCAATGTTTGACCAAAGATAGTAGGCAAATTTCTAAGTTGATAATTTTGTATGACCTTTGAATGATTTTTTAAATAGTCAAATGGCCCTCGGCAGAAAAAAGATTCCTCACCCCTGCTTTATGGTGAGGGGCTCCAGAGGGAGAGCTGTATTGACTTACCCTATGAAAATGAATTTTATCACAATCAATGGTATTTTTAACTCCCGGATAGATCAGTAGTGTGTGCAAGTTACTCAGTGAGTCAGATGTATTATGACAGCTCCATGGTATGACCCCTCCCACTTTCTACTTGCAGGGTGTATGCTTCTCTTGAAAATACAAGCAGGGACAGTACAGACATGCAGCCTTTTCATAGGTAATATATATTAAAAGCACCTCTTTCCTCTCAACCTTGTGTAATAAATTAAGTAACCATGATGGTTTTATATAATTATAAAGCATGTGTGAGTCTAACAGACACTGCCCTCCCCAAAGTACCCCAAGGGACAGCTTGGCATATTGTTCCTAGCAGCAACAAAGACGTAAATATGGCCCTAGATGCAGCAGAATCCCAGATGGAGCAGCAAGGGCCTGTGATGGAGGTAATCTGTAAGGGGAGTTTGCCCACTGTAATCCCAGCAGCAGTGTAGTTCTACTTCAATCAATGTGCCCTGCTTCTCCAGTGAGAAAACCATCTGGGGGTAGCAGGGGTAGATGTTGTAAAGTTACAATGGTCCCTGAGGCCCTACCCATGTGCTCTGGGATTGAAGAATAATGTCCAAGTGTTACGGATCAAAGTCCTTTGGGTCTGTGAGTGACAAAGCAAATTAAATCACGACCATGAGCCACATTCAATTGCAAGGTGGTATCTTGCGGTATACAGGCCGTATGCTTGCTGCGGGCTTGAACTCTGCTACAATTCCGGTGCTATTCAATTGAGCAAGGCCGCAAGTTACCGGCTGAAGTGTGAAGACAGTAAATCCTGGTTTCATTTGTAACACTCCCGAGCGTGCCAAAATGAAGCAAGGCCGTCATTTGCGATCCTGTCACAGGTCAATTAACCAATAGGAACCGGAGAACCCAAATTAACGACGGGTTTAAAAGGCTGCGAAAACCATAACTCCCTGACTTTGCTGTAAGTGAGAAAAACACAGGTCTAGGTGTTGGTGGGTTTTTGAGCGAGATATAGATAGAGACAAAGAGGGAGAGGGAGACAGAGAGATAGAGAGATAGAGACAGAGAGAGAGAAAGAGAGAGATAGAGAGAGATAGACAGCGAGACAGAAAGAGAGACAGAGAGAGAGATAGAGAGAGTCAGATAGAGAGATAGAGACAGAGAGATAGAGAGAGAGAAACCCTGGAGGAGGAGAGGAGAAGGGTGAGAAGAGAAAGCGAATGAGAGTGAGTGAGAAAGAGAGATAGAGAGAACGAGTGAGAGATAGAGAGATAGAGACAGAGAGATAAAGAGAGATAGAGAGAGATAAAGACAAAGAGATAGAGACAGAGAGATAGCAAGAGAGAAACACAGGAGGAGGAGTATAGAGAGAAGAGTAAGGAGAGAGAGGGGAATGCCGGAGGAGGAGAGTGAAGTGAGGAGGAGAGGTAAAGGTATGGAGAGAGGGAGAAGCAGAAGCAGGTCAGGAAGAGGAGGTAGAGGTGTATGAGAGCAGAAGGGGGGGGGGGGGGGATGTGCCCCCAGATGTAGGCACACAAGCTGTAGGAGCAGAGGGTCAGAGGCCTGATCCCGAGGGGGAAGGTAGTGGGGATGAGGGGCAGGCCCCAGGGAGATAACAGGGAGGCCGGGAACCCCAGGCACAGTTGGGAGGGCAAGGTGTCGTGCCAAAGCAGAGGACCCACAATTATAACCCAGAGGAGACATCCTCCTCAGGGAAATCAGTGCCCACTATAGCATCATACATGGCGGGAAGGATGTGAGGCCTAACCAGAAGACAAATGCCTGGATTGAGGTTGCTGCAAAATGAAAGCATGTTCCTCAACCACCTATTTCTGTATCACAGATTCTGCTCATCGATTTTGGATTATTTGTTAATATCTGAAAACACACTGTGTGTGGAATAGATTTGTATGACATTATACATGATTTTTAGCACATGTTTCATTGAGCAGATATAGACAAGTTGTAAGTGCTATGCACATGACTGGTTTCTTCAATTTAATGGATTGATTTCTGATGATCCTTTTTTGTCATCAGATTGCGGTTGCAGTGGTGTATAGACCACATGTGACCCTGGTAGGTGCTATGCAACATGCTTATTCTAGACTATGACATTTCCCCCTTAAGGTATCCCCTTTTTTACTGAAAAATCCTATTGCCCTTCCGTAAACCAGGCTCATGATATTAATGCACAGTCATATGCAGATAATCATGTTATCATTGTTTTTGTGTGTTTGTAATGTACCCTGATTGTGAACCTCCAGATTAAATATTGAAACAAACAACATGTATTTTGTACATAGATCTTCCTTCAATATACTTATCCCGTGTTAATGTAGGGTTGAGGTAATAGCTCTGTCACTAGTGCAGCTGATGTTGGAGGTAATGTCCCTGAGTTTGATTCCAGCCATAGCTATGTATGATATTCCTGTTTCCTAACACATGGATATATGTATTCATGTTATATATTAGAACATATATGAGGTGCAGTGGTCAAATGTTTATGTGTAGATGTCATGGACCCATTTTTCTCAGCCTGGGTGTTGGGATATTGAGCCACCAGACTTCTTGGCTCCAGCCACTGAATTATCTGTATAAACCCCTCTATTGCATTTGTAAATCTGCTTTGTTACAATGTTTGCCAGATTAAGTTAATCCAATCTGCTATGTGCTAGAGACGGCAGGATGTGTATTGGAGATTAAGCCTATTAATCTCAGGAAGCTACTGTTAGACCCCATGTGGAGTTTATCCCTTGGGTTTGTCTGTCACACCCTCTCAATGTGGTGCTGTGTACACCCCCTCTGTATCTATCCCTATAAATACTGTTGTCATTTTCAAAAATAAATCAGTTTGCTTGGAGATACATAGAAATCGTGTATCTCTGATTATGTTCCTGGTGGCTGCGATACTGAACCTATTTCCAACCTACAAGTAACCTGTCCTGGTCACTACCACAGGAAGGTTACTGGGACTCCTGGAAGCGCTGATTACGGATGGAGAGACTCTGACTGATACAGAAGCCAGATATCAGGGTGCTGGTGCCGAGATTTCAAAGAACCCAATGGTCCTTGTGGGTAGATAACCTGTAGTCTATAGCAGGTGGCTCTGGGTCTGTATAGCCCCTACTCACGGATCATCCCAGTAGATTAATATATTTGTACACACAGTTGTTATGATTATATATATATATATATATATATATATATATATATATATATATATATAAATGATAAATTGATACATTGCTAATAAGATACACGTGGTAGGCAGGGGGCTCAAACTCATGACATAGCAATAAGGATATATGTTTACAACAAGATGTTACCTACTGTGCAACCCATACCTCCCTAACACTTGCATTTTAGTTCACTATTATGATGTGCACTAGTTACATGTCTCTTGTTTCATTCTATATGCTGGGTTTTGTGTAATAGCTTTAAAGGCTGAACTAGATTGACAATATTTATCTACCCACATGGTTTAATTAAATAATGCAAACATATTGTGAATATTATAATCACACCCTAACTGATGGTGCAGAGCACAGATTTTGACTTTCATGGTCCTTTAATTGGTGTTACGGAAATGCTATGGTACCAACATTAGCGAGTCAAACACAAACAACATAGCTGATAAATAATATTTAATCTTAGCATATATTTTAACATAAACATAGCAACTAAGCCACACAGTGACAAATTATCACAGGTATGCAAAGTATTATGGTGGAGGAGGGTAGGATACAGAGTTCTAGTAACACAGGGAAATAGGGATAAGGGAACAGAATGCAGGCTGGGGGAATGACATTGATATGGATGATCAGTTGAGGGGAATTTACAACGTATCATCCAATGTGAGGTAATCTAATTTACATCATATTATTACAGATATCAAGACAACTATAACATCCAATAAGACAAGATAACAATAATACAGAATATATAGGGCATGAAATATATATTATATTCATGCCTTGTTCAGACCGTGATCTGGAAGAAACACACAATTAACATATTATGATGAACATTACATATGCTATATGAGCAGCTTCCAACAGATGCAGGTATGTTGGCACATGTTTACATGTTATTTAGTGAGATCTCAAACAAGCTACTCATCTGGCAGATGATGATGGATAATTTTGTGATGTGGGAATATCCCAACTATTACACATTGATAATTCTTTAGAGATCTACATGTGGTGTTTTACCTTGGATGTGGTCAAAAGGATAGCCACAAGGAGATCTGTACCCTACATGATTATGTATTCTGACCGTTTCAGCAATACATATGTTTTTGGGAAAGGAAAGGTAGGCCTCCATTAATGGAGTTGTTATTTATTTCTTCTTCTGCATACATGCGCATGTTTTTAGCAAATACTGTTTTTAGCAAATACTTACAATGTAGTCAATGTTTATGTAGCTGATGTTCTGTTGTTGTACATGTTGTTTTTCTATGTCTGTTTGGTTAACTGATGAGTTGACACACGGCAGCACTTCTGTAATGGCAATATGATGAGATAATCCACACATAATCCTCTGACATCATTTTGATTACAACATTGAGTTCTACTTTAATAAGTGATCACATCTTGTGGACCTTTCCTGTTATCTGACCGTGACTGCAGGTGGCAGCATTTGTGATCACATAACAGGAAAGATCCCATCTTTGTACCCCATGCTGAACATTGATTATCACTTTAAAATATGCTGGTATGTTCATATTTCCAGATTGCTATTAATTGCATTGATCTCCATTGGATGTGGATTAGCATGATCAGACAATGGAAACATTACTGTTTTGTACTGTGAAGAGGTTTTCTTAAACGATTGTGCGGCCTATATACATTGACATTGTGGAATTTATACTCCCATCCATTTAGCTATGTTCAGGAGATTTGCAGATATCAGTACACTAGATACTTGCCCGTCAATAATGACGGGTTTAAAATTTGTAAGGCTAGCAATGCTGTTTGCCACAATTCGTGTGTCTTGCCCCCGCTTCATAATTTCTTTAATGTGTTTCAATATTGTAGTATTTTAAATCTCATATTCCCTATGTATGTAAAATGGCAACAGTAACATTAAATAAAAAGTAAACGTGTTTATTGTTACAAGATGCAACGTGTATAGGTATATCTATAAAGTATTAAATCTAGAAGAGGAGTAACCTTCTATGTGAGGGAAATATTTTCAATATCATTAAATTATATAATTTATGGAAAAAATCAATTAGTGAGTGTAAATAAACATATATTTCAGAAAAAGAAGATAGACACTCCACTTAATTGTTAAACCCTTATCTATTAGTTTAAGGAAGATACAATCATAATAATTAAAAATGAATTTATTATCAATGTTAAAATTAACAACGGCACTTAAAATACTTAAAACATAATTATCTTATACTGTTCCACCATATCGTCCATACGTTAGAAAATGTGGTAATTGCACTGGATAATAGAGATATAGATATCTAATGTGGAAAACAATATGATATGTACAAATATACAATTACTCATCCAAATCATTGAATGTGCAAAACAAAAAAACTGACTGATATGTAGTCCTATTAAAATAATATAAAAGAGCCCAAGTGACAGAAAAGTTGGTCTTCGAGATATAACTCCTTTTTTTTTTTTTGTTGTTGTTTAGCCTTATATTTTTTTTAAATGCCACATACTGTTCTTGTTTTCTTTTTTTTTTTTTTTTTTTTTTTTTTAGAATTTACAACACTTTATAGTACACTATATTTTTTGTGAATACTCAACCATCATCTAATAATTCACCCTGACTTTCATTTATTTTAATGTGAACTTTAATTTCTTCTTGTTTCTTACATCTTGAAAATGCCACAAAGAGTTGTCCATGAGCAAATACAAGTTCTTCTAAAAAGAGGACAACAGAGTTAAATGTTTGTCCTTGGGATTTATTAATTGTCATTGCAAATGCCATGACAATGGGAAATTGTCTCCTTTGAAGTATAAAAGGCAAACTAGTCTCACTTGTAGCCAAATCTATTCTTGGTATGAAAACTGCTTCACCTTTATTGGTCCCATTCAGAATTTCTGCATGTATGAAATGGTCTCTTAAATTCTGAACAATTAATCTGGTCCTATTACAAAGGCCTTTTTTTGGGCTCATATTTCTCCTTAACATGACAATTGCTCCTTTTTTTTAGTTGCAAAACATGTGGTGGCATTCCAGAGGGAGTTAATGAATTGATAAATTCAGTGGTGAAATTAGATTCACTCTCTTTGTCATCAGCTAGAACAAAATCAGCACTGTAATAATTTTTTTGTGTGCCATCAATTAATTTGCGAATTTCGTTATTGAGATCCAAAGCATCTTTATTTTTGGATGTTAAGATTACTTTCTGTTCAAGCTCTGATGAATGTTCGGGGTTATTCCATTTGGGAATATTGCTGATATGAGTGAATCTTTGCAAATCCTTTCTGCTGGTATTACAACGGTATCCTCAGGTAAATTGGTTACTAGGTCTGTTTTTCCTTCGCCAATTTTAATTATCCAATTATTGAATTCATTTCGGCCTTCAGAACTCATATTTTTTTACTAATTTAAGGTGTGTAAATTCTTTCCATAGTGGACTTGACTTTATACATATTTCCACAATGTCTGTGTGATTTCCACGTACAACCACAGGTAATGTTTGTCTTAAATCTCCTCCTAATTACATGACTTTGCCACCAAAAGGCAAATCATTACACATGATTTCACATAATAAACGATCAATACATTGCAGAGCATGGTACAACATCATAGTGGTCTCATCTATGATAATTAATTTAGATTTTTTTCAACTTACTGGCTTGAGATGATTTCATTCTAATATTGGAGACTGGTGTTTCCAAAATTGGAACTGGAAGCTTAAATCCACTATGTACTGTTCTGCCACCTTCTAACAATAGTGCAGCAATTCCATTCATTGCAAAAGGAAGTGCTATTTCACCTTTAGCTCTAATTGAACTCACCAACAAATTATAAATGTAAATATTTCTGAAAATGGATGAAAATTAGGCTGAGCAAAGCCAGGCACACAGGACTTAGAAAATACACAATGGCAAAGCCAGTAACACTTACAACAACAACGGCAGGCACGTGGGACTTTGAAAATAAAACAAACGTCAGGGCGTAACACGCAAACATTCAGCAGACACACAGAGAAGAAACACACAGGAAAGGGACAGAGGGGAGATGGTGGAAAGAGACACATAGCATTCCCAAGTAAAAAACTTGCAGGTTAACTGCAATGAGCGGCCGTACAGTAGGTGGAAGGAAAGGCTCACAATGGGCGCCGAAGGAGCTCATTGCGATCCACGAGATGAATACCAAAGGTGCTCATCGCTGGGCTCACGATAAGCACCACGAGCAGGAGGGGCTTGCAATGACGCTCAGCGTGGGGCTCTTGCCAAAGACGCTCAGCGTGGAGCTCGCAATGAGCGCTGAAGGTGATCAGTGCAAAGCAGGATAGTTGAAGTACACAGGGAAGATGCTCGCAATGAGAGCTGAGGGTGCTCATTGCGGGCCACGCGATGATCGCCGAAGGGGCTCAACGCAGGTCTCGCAATGAGCGCCAAAGGTGCTCAGAGGAACAAAAGCCTCACACTATGTGGCAAACAGCATTGCCAGCCTTAATATTTTAGTCCCGTCATTTTTGACGGGCAAGTAGCTAGTCATCTATAATTCCTGGATCTGGGAGATTAAAAGTTGCACAACCTAATCCATGACATAGAAATAGTTCTTGAATTTCCAATAATGCTTTTAATTCAGCTATGGAGTCGTTGTATCTTTGCACAAAATCTTCATACATTTGTATTTTAAATGATTCCCACAGAGCCAATGCATTTGTAACATTGCAAAATATGCAGATGTAAGCAAACTGTTCCCTCAGCTGACGTGGCATTTTACATTGAGCTGCTTCTTCTAGACATCTCTCCTATTCTGTGTCATCAGCAAGGAAGTTTCTATGTTGTGCAGCTAATTGAAAGGTGTCACACTGTAAACTGTGTCATTGACAGCTCTCAAGTTTTCAAAACTTTGTGCACCAGGAACATTTAAAAGTAGTAAACGTAAGCAGAAACGTTCAATGTCTCTGGGACTTACTGTATACATTCTGGTAATCATTTTATTACCAACCTTTTGTCTACGTTTCCATTTGTCATTGACGAAAACATAATGATAATGAATCTCATTGTGTAAGTATTCCCTTGCCTCAATATCTTTGGAATGTAAGATAAACCAAGCATTAAGTGTGGTTTGTTGATGTTCACTTTGTGCAAGAGCATTTTCTTCATTGCCAGTATGAAAGTAAACTAATTGTCTTTGTGGCAAATGTACAGCTAACCAATATACTGCATGTGATCGATCATGTATTTCAAATTTCAGAAGCTGCCACATTGCTTCTGGTGCACTGACATAGTGAGCATCTACATGAGATGCCAGTTCATCATGCAGTAACTCATTTTCTTGATCATTTAGGCCAATTTTTATCACAACAGTTGCGGCATCATATCCTTTATAAATATATTTGTAGACATATTTAATTGATTTATTGGAAGTGCAAGCTTCCACATTTATGTGTACATTATACCTCATTAAGAGATGTGGATTATATGGCACCACATACGTGTTATCTACATCTTTTTCTCAAATTATTGCCTTTGGACCTTTTCTTTGTCTATACAAAGGATACCCATCACAATTAGCAAAAGTTTGATCTTGAAAATCTTTTGGGAAATCTTTTGTGCATTTGTTACTTTTCATACACAGTGATTGCGGATTTAGCTCTCCGCATGGGCCATGAATCATACGATGTGTTACAGGTTTTGGTGTATGTGGTAGCTCACTGGTAGTTACTGAATGCAGTATTCAATTTATGATTTTCATCAAGTATTATCAGAATATGTGCATAGAAAGGGATAGTGCAGAGTGCATGTTAGAGAGAGTGCGTGATAGACAGAGTGCATCGTAGAGTGCAGTGTGTGTGTGAGAGAGTGTAGTTTGTGTGTGTGAGAGTGTAGTACATGTGTCTGAGACAGGAAGAGTTAAGTGTGTGTGATAGAGAGGGAGGGGTGTGTAATATACAGAATGCAATGTAATATAGAGAGTGCATTGTAGAGGACCACCTGACGGGGTGAAGACACAGGGGAGGGAGAGAGGGGCGAGAGGTGGGGTAAGAGACACAGGTGGGGGGGACAGGAGGGGGAAGAGACACAGGGATGGCTGAGGTGTGGGCATAGACAGAGGGTATGGGGTCGGAAGATACCCAGGTGAGTGAGAGAGGGGGCAAAGAGACACAGGGGTGGGAGAGGGGTTGAGAAGAGACACATGGGAGGTAGAGGGAGGATGACCCACAGGGTAGGTAGAGGGGGGGGGTGAAGATGCACAGGGGAGGGGGTGGATATAGCCACAGGGGATGTATTAGGGGGGGTTAGAGACACAGGGTAGGGGGGTGAAGATACCCAGGGGAGGGAGAGGGGGGTGTTGAAGAGACACAGTGAAGTGAGAGGGTGTGTGGGGTGTAACGGGGGGGGGGGGCAAGAGACACAGAGAAGGGAGAGGTGGGAAAGAGACACAGAGGAGTGAGAGGAGGGTGTGAAGTTTCAAATTATATTTCAGTAATGACTGTATGTTATACAATCAAAAGACATACAGCATACAATGTGTTAAATAACGTCAGCCTACTTTTTTTTTACACAATTTTCTGGTGCAAATTTAAAAATCATATTTAAGTAATGACTATATGTTATACAATACAAAGCCATACAGCATACAATGTGTTAAGTAACGTAAGTCTAAAAAATGTTTTATATGTAAATTTCTTGAAAAAAATCAATGCCATAATGAATAACTAATAAACCTTTTGTTCATCTTAGTATGTATTTTATATAAATTAGACAGGTAAGTTATCATGTTTTAAATTATGTAATGTTAAAATGTATTCTTTTTTTGTTTTTCAAATTACCATATTTATCGGCATATAACACGCACCGGCGTATAACACGCACCTCATTTTATGAAGGGAATTTCAGGGAAAAAAAAATTCAAATAAAGAACTTTGAAGCAAAATCCTCAACCTCAACCTCCCTCCTCATCCTCAACCCCCTCCTCAACCTCCCTCCTCAACCCCCTCCTCAAACCCCCCATCCTCAACCCCCTCCTCCACCCCCCCCATCCTCAACCCCCTCCTCCACCCCCCCATCCTCATCCTCCTTCCTCAACCCCCCTCCTCAACCCCCCTCCTCAACCTCCCTCCTCATCCTCAACCCCCCTCCTCAAAATGGGAGATGTAGATATTAATGTAATGTATTGATGTTTGTTAAAGCATATGGACGTATACAAAATGATTCATGTGATTAATACATTCAGTACAAACATTCCTACTTTCTATGGCACTGTCTCCTCACATGCATATACACATCTATCACATGGCGGCAATCCATGATGGGTTAGACTTGCTAATGCCTTGTTTGTGCTGGGTCATATAGCTTTTTGATTACAGCACCTGTTAATATCCAGGTGGATTTCAGGTTTGAAATTGCTCACTTGTGTATTTGAGACTTATCTCTCATTACAGCTGATTTAGGTTATGGCTATGGGAATCTTGAGCATGATAATCTGAAGAACTTCCCTGCTTTTGTATTGTTATTGCCAGTCCTATTTGTAACCCATAATGTTTTTGGCTGCATTAGTTTTTGTTCCCCTGGTACATGATATATGTGATGTGGTGGTGTAATTTGACCACTATTTGGTTTCTCAATGTAGATTAGATGAGTGAGAGATATATATAAGATGATCTTTGTATTTTTAGGGTCCACATTAGAGCCTATGTGAGTGAGAAAGGGATATTATGGCAGCCATTTTCATGTTTTTGTGTTGCACTTTCAGGTAGTGTCTCTTTAATTGCTTTCAGCATTTTGCAGCATGACTTTTCATATTGGCATATGCATGACCATTCCAACATATAAAAATGTTTTATTTAAGGCCTATTTGTTAATTGGGAATTGTTGTGCAATGAATTATAATGCCTTCCATTGCTTTCCCCATATTGTAAAGTCCATTGGTGTTTTTTTTATTGTCTTTTGCAGTGTTACTATTCTGTAAACCCTTTGCAGGTATTTGGAACCTGTAAGATTCTGGCCGACATTTGCCGTTTGGGGGTTTGACTGCATTTGCGATCTTGAGGAATTGTAGCAATTGAATAGAGATTTGTGATTTTAGAGATTGTAACTCTTGCGGACTTGCAAATGGGCTGTAAGTTCCAGGTTTTAACAACAGCAAAGATTTCAAGCCTGTAACATGTAGACCGTTTGTAAAACACACCAATTCAATAGCAAATTCAATAGCAAAAAATGTGTGGGCTCCATTACGGGCTCCAGTAACTTACAATTGCTCAATTGAATGTGGCTTCACGAGTGGAAGAATACCATTTGTGTCACATCCAAATTCTGAGCAGTTCTTTGTTACAAAGCAGTGGGTTTTATACAGAAACTGTAAATTGCTGATACATTTGTAAAACATTGATTTGTTAGTCCACCCCTGCAAGAAAGCGTCTATTTGACCATCTGGGTGTTAACATTAAAATCAGTCTTATTCTTCCCCCCCCTCTTCAGGGTTCTTCAGAGGGACTTGAACATTTGGACGAGGAAGCATATTTCTTGGACGGGTCGGATAACCTCGGTGAAGATGAACATCCTCCCGAGGCTCCTGTACCTAGCCAGAACCCTTCCTGTTCAAGTTAATAACTCAGAATTAGCTCGCTTTCAGTCCTTGGTGTTCAAGTTCATCTGGAGGAATAGACCCCCGAAAATAGCAAGGAAGATCATGTATAGACATGCATCCAAGGGAGGTCTCTCATGCCCGAATTTTTCTAGCTATTTCAGAGCGGCACAACTGGCCTTTATTCCTCTGGCACATTCCACTTCCCTCCAGCCTAATTGGGTTTTCATAGAGGAGGCACAAATGCCCCCCCCTCACGTGGGGTACTATCCTATGGGCACCAAATTCGAATACTCTTAGGTCTTACATAAGTAATCCAATAACTAAATTTACTTTAAAAATCTGGAACTGGGCCAAGAAAACCCACAATCTAGTATACCCGGTAACTCCTCTTACCTCGATTTTCACTTCCCCCACCCTCTCGGCTACCCTCTCTTCTAACTCTAAACAATTTTGGATTCTGCAAAAATTAGATAAATTAGGCTCATGGCTGGAAGGGGGGAAGATTATTTCTCTAGGAACAGTTTGCAGAGGGAGGGAGTTTCCTGATACGGAAATATTTAACTATATTAAAATCAGGCACTGGGTAGAAGACGTTCTCAGGGAATTTGGCCCGCCTAAAGACTCCTTGCTCACCACAATTTGCAAACACTCAGCCCCTACTAAGGGTACACTGGGAGCAATATATAACATAATTAATGCTCCCCCCTTGGATTCACCAAAGCCTTCCTTTATGCTGAAGTGGGAGCTGGACTTGGAACAGACTTGGGATGAGCCCTCCTGGTCTAAAGCTTTCTCTAGCCTTTCTAAAGGGTCCCTTAATTTTAGCTTGTTGGAAACCTCGCTGAAAATCCTACATAGGGCGTATATGACCCCCGCTAGACTAAATAGAATTGTGCCTACAACTTCGGATAAATGTTTTAGGGGATGTCAAGAACGAGGGGACTTCATTCACGCGTGGTGGAAATGTCCTTTAGTCTCAGAAACCTGGGCTAGAGCGGCTGATCTACTTTCCAGATTATTTAGTATCCCACTTAAACCTACCATAGCGACATGTCTCTTAGGCAGGAATTATAAGGAACTGGGAGGGGTAGGCAATAAATTGACACAATTGATTTATCTGGCAGTAAAAAACATCATAGCTAGAAGGTGGAAGGACAATTCCATTAACTTCCAGGAAATCAAAAACAAAATAAACTTCCTATTTATACATGAGAGAATGACTCATACACTATTGGACACACATCAAAAGTTTCTGGAAATTTGGGGACCCTGGATCTCCTCCCCCGACTGCATTTCTTAGGTAGTGGGGGGACTAGTTGAATTTTTGCTAGGGAGGCTCTTTACAATTGGAAGAGGAGTGGAGCGGGGGGCGGACTGGAACAGGCGGAGCGGGAGAGGACACTGGAGGCTACTTCGGACGAAAGGTAACGACAGTAAAACTAAGATTGGGTAGCAAAGGAACTGAAAAGGCCACGGTATAGTCAAATCCTGACCTTTTGTAGTAGAAGAGCGGATGGGAAGCAATTATCTACTATTTGCTCTTTTCCTTTTACTTCTTCATTTCTTTGGTTATTTGTTTATTTTTCTCTTCTTTTCTTCACTTCTTTCTCTTTCTCTCTTCTCATGTGTTCATAGAATATATTGATTGTAACACGATTGTTTATTTAAACCAATTTGTGCACTGAAAACGTTAAAATTATATTAAGGAATAATTCAACAAAGAGAAGCAGTTGCTTAGGATAGTAATTATCCTTTCTTGACATGTGGAATTATGTTTTATAGTATGTGCTTATTTTTGTACAAGTTTTTTCTTGATTATTCTTAATAAAAACTTTATGAAAAAAAAAAAAATCAGTCTTATTCTAAAATTTATATTTGTGTTCTTGGTAAAAAACATTATTATAATTAACTAAAAAAAAAAACAAAGAGAGAAAAATCCCTATGGAGATGCACTCTAAAATCTAGGGACTAATATGAAGTAGATAAAACTTAACTTTTATTTACGACTACTAAAACATTTATATAATTAAGTGCCAGTGCAAATAACTGTTATTTTATACCAGGGAACACATAAGTGTAATAATCTTCAATTTCATTAGTGAGTGTCAACATATATCAACACGAGAAAAATATAATAATAGTATAAATACCTTAGTTTAGGTGATGGTTAATGTACCACGGGAGGATGTAGTGTCCATGTATATGGTCAGTATTACATCTTAAAGGAATATGTGTTCTCTAATAGTGTATCAAGTACAATATATGTACTCAAGTATCTAATACACTTCCATCAATAGTGGATTAGTTCCAGTTCTGGTCTAAAAAGGTCTTCAATAAAGCAAACATGTATATTGCTACTATTTAGTAAAATGTGTTATGGTTATTTATGAAGGTATCCAACTGTTACCCCATACATTTGATCATAGATTTTTAGTCAGCGCTTGGTAATTTCTTAAAAAGTTTTCTCAGTAGGTTTCCTCAAAATAATCTGTGTGGTAGTTAAATAATGATAAGGGCAAATACCGGGGGGACATCTCTGTCTCTGGTTCACAAGACGCTTTTCGGTATTATCGCTTCATCTGTGGAATGTGGTGTCTGGAGACGCGACATTATTTGAAATGTTGCCACCGTCCACAAGAAAGTGTCATAACCAATTAGGAGTTTGGCAAGCTTTCAATATAGTGACAGAGCCACACATTCAAATGTAAGTAGTCAAATGTTAATAACAGCATTTCTAAAGCAGTGCCTAGTGCTGCGGTATTAATGCCTAATTCAATTTAATACAAAATGCATTAGTATTTATATAATATGTGCACCTAATGTGTATGAAGGTTAAAACAAACAAAAAAAGAGCCAAAATAGTATCAGCCTTATTGAATTGCGATTCGGCCAATTGAATAGGGCTCTATATAAGCACATAGAATATTTTTTTACAGAAGTTTTTAGTTAATGAAAATCTTGCTTTTGGATAGAAGTTCACTAACTAAAAACTTCTGTAAAAAAATATGCTCCCTGCTTATATATATTCAATTGGTTGGATCACAATTTAATAAGGCTGTTTATTTGTAGTATAGATTGAATTGTGCTGAGAGGATTTCATGTCGGTATTGACGATTGTCCAGAAAGAGTATCCGTGTCTTGTAAAATAGAGTAAAACTGCTTGTTTAGTCAATACTGAGCTACTACTAAACAGAAATGCACATCTTTAGACTCAAATAACGTAATTTGCACTAATATGGCTCTGAAGTTTTAATTCCTATCATTTCCCCCTTTTGAAGATTTAGAAATGAATCAAAGAGGTTTTTCCTAATTCTCCATAAAATCAAATTATGGTTATCTCTGATCTATCTTTAGGAAGGTGTTAGTATCCCATCCAAGTCAATGGTATGATGCAAAATAGGGTGGTAATGATAACCACAATTCCCCATAGTCAATGTCCTTTCTTTCACTTCTTTCAAAGGGGTCTTTTACCTGACACAGATCCTTCTGGTAATATTGAGCTTTAGATGATCATCTTGTGGACTCACTTCCAAGAAATCTTTAAATATCTTCACTCTCTTCTTTCAGTTTGAGGGATGTTATTCATGGCCAGATTACTAATAAGATGACATAGGCAGATGCCTCCAAGCACTCCTCAGTGAGGGGCACCTCATTTTGAGTTCAACACAAACATTTGTAAAGAATAAAAGTTTTTATTTGTATTAGACATATTTCTTTACATTACTGTTATATAGAAAAGTATGGGAAAAATACATGTGCAACTTATTAGGTACTTATACCTCACAACGACGATTAAAAAGTTAACACTAAGGGTAATAAGGGTAAGCTAAAAACAATGCCATCCGTGTGGCCTGAAGAATCCAAATCAGTAGGATAATCAATATTTCATATGTTATATGTTTCAATCTTGAGTAAAGAGGATTCTAAAGTGCAAATGTTCTACCCAGTGTCCAAATCACTAATGACACAGACTAATATCTGTATATGTATGTGTATTATTTCTATCCCTCTATGATCCCCATTTTTGCCAATTTTAGCCAAAGTGCTTCAAAGTCTTAATTATTACTGATGATAAGAAGCTGAATAATATGGCGTTTGGCTAGATAAGCTCTATAAATATTTAAAGAGAATAGCCTCAATACTATATGCGTTTGTAGGAAATAGAGCAGGATTATAATAGGGGTCTTGTTTAAAGATCACATTCAGAGGACGGTGAGTAGCAGAGCATGATGCGTCTACATGCATGTCACTGTGAACCGCATGTGACACTCCTCCTACACCTGACGCGTTTCAATGTCACAGAGGACGATTTTCTCAAAGGGTAAACAGGGAAGGGGCGTCTGTGCAAGGTTTTTAAATGCTGAGGTTGCTAAGGCAAACGGAGGGAGCAAAAGAGTATTATAAATGCAGGCTAAGAGAGAATTAGGCAATTTTAGACTGCCAATCGTGAAAATGTTAAATCAAAGCAATTTGTCAAAAGTTATTGAATCAATATTCCAAGGGTACTCAAAATAAATAGACCAAAATTATACGGGGACTAGATAAAATCAAATCAAGGTGGTATAATGTTAAGAATTATATTGGATGCATATAGAAACTACAAAGTAGTGACTGTTATTGTATATAAAAATAATCTTAAACTTATCAAAGTGATGTGGGTAATTTTATAATACTCCTTTGCTCTCTCCGGTTGCTTTAGTTGGTTTTAACTTTGTAATCGTCGTTGTTAGGTATAAGTAACTAATAAATTGCACATGCACATGTATTTTTCCCATACTTTGCTATATAACAGTATTGAGATATGGTATACTAATACCAGAGTGGAAAACACTCATGGGATCTCAGAAATCCAAGTTCACCCTGATATATTTCTTTAAATAAAAAAATGTCAGAGGTACTCATCAGGGAACGAACCAACCTTAATAGGTTAGTTCTATAGCCATGATAAGCTACTCTGATAGCAACTTCTTTTAGCTCACTTGTGCCCTTCACAGGGAGAAATATCCTGTAGTATATCAGTCTGGACCCACTCACTAGAGTGACCTAGCCTCGAAATACCAGGCAATTCTACCCTGAACAGGAGAAACAGCAAACCCCAGATGCGTTTCAGCCTTTATGGGCCTTGTCAGTGAGGTGCAGCTGAACTCCCTAAGGCACAGTGAGCAAGGGGTCCACGTCTGGAGTCCCCTATTACCCTTAGGGAGACTAAACCGTAAGGGTAATTTGCATAAACAAAAAAAAACAAAGTCAGAGGTGCTCATCAGAGAATGAACCAACCTTAATAGGTTAGTTCTATAGCCATGATAAGCCACTCTTAGAGCAACCTCTTTTAGCTCGTGCCCTAACTTGTGCCCTCCACAGGGAGAAATATCCTGTAGTATAAGTCTGGTCCCAGCTGAGGCAAAATATTCATCTTAACTGATTAATTTGACATTTTGACCATTTCTGCAAGTCAGTCATTAGTACTTTATATATTGGTTGATAATTTGTCTTATATAGGCATCCAAAATGAGCAGTAATGTTATCCGCAAGATATTTAATATGAGATTTTGGCCAGGAAAAGTCATAACTGAGGTAGAGAAATTCAATCAAAAGAGGGCAATGAGAGATCTAAAGCCTCAGTATTGTCAATATTTACTTTAGACTTAAGAACTTGCTAAAGATCTCTAGGGCTTGCATCATACCTGAGAAAGAGGAGAGGTTTAGTAAGTGTGCATAAGAGATTGTCAGCAAATAAACAACATTTGAACTTGTGAAGGCTTTAGTTGACCCCATGGATGTCCAAGCCAAATTGAATAAATTGAGCAAGGGGCTCAAACGCTAGGGCAAAAGATAAGAGGGGACAATAAACAGCCCTGTCTGACCCTCTCTGAATATCAATAAAACACCTTATCTCTTCCAGACAATTTTAAAGAGGCCTTAGGAGAGCTGTAGAAGGCAACAATTAAATTTATAAAATGGCCCTTAAACCCACATTTAAACAAAACTGCATGCAAGTAAGGCCATTCCACCAAATGAAAGTTTTTTTCACTGTCAAGGGCCAGGAGGCAAGCAGGAGTTTGAGATTTTTGAACAATTGGCATAACATTGAAAATGTGTCTGTCGCCCCTGCTTGCCTGTAAGGGATAAACCCTAACTGGTCCTTATGAACAAGCGTGGGTAAAAACTGGGCTACTCTATCAGTAATAAGTTTTGCAAGAATCTTAATGTACCCATTCAACAAGGAGATAGGTTTATAATTTCTTACCTCCAGGGGATCACAACCTTCGTTAGCCTTCTTTTTAGCTTGATTTAATTCTGGAGGAACTGAGTGGCCATCTAATATCGCTTTATATAGATTTTTCAGATATGGGGCAAGAAAATCAGCAAATTTCTTATAATAAAGGTTAGTGAATCCATCCGGCCCTGGGGATCTACCCATCCAATTTCTAATTTGTGAACCATCAATGTAGGAATATCACAAGAATTCAGAAAAGTGTGCATTATATGGTTGCGATGTTGCTTAGGGAGGAGTATGGATTCTGATAAACGTTTAGGAATGCTTTCTGGATTTTATTTGGACTAGTAGTAATTAAGCCTCCTCTCTTTGCAGGATCCCTTCTCTAAGCTGTAGCTTCTTTTGATGTGAGGTGGCCATACAGGTACCCCTGATAAAGGCTTTATGATTCACCCACACCCATCCACACCAATCCCTGAATCTTGTTTCAACTTTGCATTAAAAAAGAGTTCAAATTCAATTGTTTTCAGAAAAGTGGATTAGTTAGGAGCATCTCATTAATTCTCGAAGAAAAGGGAGGCCTAGAGCTAGGACCCAAGTCCAGAGATATTCTAACAAATAAGTGATCAGACAAAGGGCATGGATGGATTTAAACCAAGCCTGTATGATCAATAAAAAATTAGTCTATCAAAAAGGTGTCAATTCTAGAGTATGATCCATGAGATTTTCGAATAGAAAGTATACTTCCTATCATTGGTATGTAGTGCCCTCCAGGCATCCACTAGGTGAAGCTTAGCTAGTAAGGGAATAATTTGCCTCAATTTTAAGGAAAAATGACTATATCTATACAAAGCCAACCTATCTAACACACACAATCACTCTGTCCAGGTCCTGAGATTCTAGATATTTTAGTAATTTGATTAAGGCTCCATGGGGTAAGTTGTGGTGGAATACAAGGAGAGCAAAGAGATCTTGGTGCCCAGAAGCTTGCCTATAAGAATAATATAATGTCAGCCGATCTTCCCTCTTTTGTTCCAAATAAAATGGGAAATTCATGCGTAAGAGGATGGCTATACCTTCCTTTTTGGAGGACTGACTAGTGGCATACAATCTGGGACACAGCTTCTGAATTCATTTTGGAATTTTGTTATTAACAAAAGGTGTCTCTTGCAAAAAATAAGACCGATAGATTAAAATAGATAAAGGTCTTAAAGGGGGAATTAAATCCCTTAACATTATGTGTGAGAACGGTGTAATTGGTGTTGGTCATTTAATAAAAATGAAGAAAAAGGCAATCGTGCTATAGCACATATCCCTCTGTAAGGAGTGGAGTGAGCCAAAGCCAGTGGAGACACAAGGCCCTAAAACCCCCAACTCAAAAGAGGAGGAGGGTTGCCAAACCATAGTTAGATGTCTGCAGAGTAAGAGGTGGGAAGGCAAAATTAACTCAAAGAGAACATAAAAACAGCCTAAACAATATGAATAAAACATTTTCTCAAAAGGAAACAATGCATACTTATGTGCCTAGGGTAGAGGATTGAGATCATCAGCCCTCTTTATTTCCATAATGAGAGGAATGTAAAAAGTATGTTAAGTTTAGAAATACATAATATTTCTGAAAGTGCAGTTTCTGAACTGTTTTCATGCTGCTGTGGTGAAAGTGTACCGTGACTGGACAAGCAGCAGCATTGTGAATAAATAGCGTTGAAACTTTGGAGCACCCCTTACCATTGATGTCAGAGGTGAACATTTGCTGTTGAGTAGCTCACAGTTGAGCAGCTTGCGTCCACATAAACCAGGGGGCTATCAGACTAGTGTCTTAAATGACAGTACAGCCAACCCTGTTATATATGGGGCTTGAAGCAAATGGCTGGCGAACGTTCACCTGAAATGGCTTCAATTTAAACAACAGTACCAAAATTGGACCTCTAATTGACAAAGGGTTGCCTTCTCTGGTGAGTCATGTTTTATGCTCCATCGACTTGACGGACGTTGGCGTGTAAGGTGTGATACCTCTGAAAACAAACACTCTGAAACCATTGTTGGAAGAACACAAGCTGGTGCCGGCAGTGTTATGATCTGGGGAATGTTTCCTGGGCATTATCTGGGTCCACTCATACCTCTGGAAGAAACTCTCAACCAATTGGGTTATCTATCCATCCTTGCAGATCAAGTACACCCATACATGATGACTGTCTTCCCTGGAGTGGATGGAATCTTCCAGCAGAACAATGCAACATACGGCCAGAATTGTCTGGTTGTGCTTGGAAGAGCATGACAAAGACTTCCAATTGCTTCACTGGCCCCCAAAATCTTGAACCTTATCGAGCACCTATGGACCACCTCGATCTCCATGTCCACCCTATGGATCCTCCACCATGCACTCTTCAGCAGATGTTGGATGCACTACAGGCTCCAAATACCCTTGCCAACCTTCCAGTACCTCATTGACTCACTACCATACTGTCTAGTTGCTGTGCTTGCTGCACACAGCAATTATTCAAGATAATAATGTGACTGGACCAGCTATTTTTAAGCGGGATTGAGCACCCGGTATTAAATTATAATGAAGTGGAACCCTATCTTCACCCTTCACAATATTCTCCAGTTCTCTTTCCCCGCTGGTAAATATAATTTTAGATCTAATTAATTCTACTCTAATAAAATATCAAGATGATAACCATTTAGATTTGAAGTAATCTGCTAGAATATAAAGATAATACATTCACCAGACACAAAATATATCTGTAATTCACCAAAAAAAGTGTGTGTTATTGATAGACATCATCGTATTTAGGGTCAGAGGAGGTCATTGTGACTGGTACCACAGATTCACTGGCTTCATGTACAGGGGAGGCTCCCCCTTTAACATTTGGTGTCTTCTTTTGAAGTGTGTTTTGTTGTGCATCCAACCACTGCCTTGAGGGTCTCAGGGGAATGCCTGGCTCTTGACGTTCACAAAAATCTTCATCTGAGATTAATTTAAATTGAAGCAAATGATTATTGCATTTCTCCAGGCCATGGCCCGTATAGGATCTCAAATCAAATTGAAAAATTAGACTGAATGGAAATCCCCACTTATATTTTAAATTATATTTTGTGAGGACAGAAACTTCAGTAACCTACATTTCATCAGGGTAGTCAGATCTGTGAATAACTGTAGTGGTGACCCATCAGGGCCTGAGTTGGTTGCCATTTTTCAAGAGGAAGACAACATTAAATCTATAAGTTTTTGCAGGCCTTTTGGCTGGTCAGGGTTCGTTGGAGCACCCAAAGCTCTGTTACTGTTTCCCAGTAATTTTTGGGAGGATTGTGCTCACCAAAGCGTTTAGGTAAGGAAGGCGATTTGATATGAACTCCATGAATGAAAATATATGTCGGCTAGATCTATTTCATAGATCTTCCAGCTTTTCCTCTAGGATAGACATATGGGAGGAGTTTTGAGAGATCTCAACCTTATTCTTAAATTGTGTTTACAGTATTTAATCAGTGATGGACTCCAAAGCCTAAGTCCATTGACCCAAGTCCTGGATCTCCTTCTTGATTTTCTTTACAGCCAAGGATAAATGTGATTGTAAAAGTTTATCAAAGTTCAACTTGAATCTCTAAGATCCCCGTCAGGATCATAGACCTTTGAGGAACCTGAGATGGATCCCTGTGGAGTGAGGTATATTGTTTTGCCTTGAAACTTTCAGGAATGCTCTTAGCAGATATGCTTCTTTTTTATTTTCCCTTTTTCTCAGATGGGGTTGCACCACCTCAAATTGAATTACTGCAAGCAGAAGCAGGGAAAGAGTGAAGAAAGTCAGTGAATATTTACATAGCTAGGGTTGCTTGATGAAGGTGATCACTCCCCAAATCATTTCACAGAAGGGTATTTAAAAGCCCATGGCAGGAGGGTAATCATTATATTTCCAGACAGAAATAGGAGAAGCCCAGGAGAATTTTGGCTTGAGAAAATAATCTTAGCTAAGGCTAAGGTCTCTGATAAAATTGATACGCAGACAATTGTAGAAAAATGATCCTCTATCCTCTCAGCTTGAATATGTTTTATGTTGAATAGCAAATTAGCTTGCAACCTCACTTACGGGCTGAGGCAGGGCCTCCCAACGGCTTCCGAGTTACGTAAAAAAAAAATTCAAGCCCGCAAGGCTTTGAGCAATAGCGATTTACGATTTAAACCTTGCAGGCTTGAAAAAAAGTTACAGATTTAACGGCCACCAAGACCGCAAATCTTTTTAAAAAATTAACCGGCAAATGAGAAAGAGGGTGAGGGGGCCAAAGAGAGATAGCGCAAGGAGAGGGTGCGAAGAAGACATAGGGTAGGGAGAGAGGGAAAGAGACAAAGGGGAGGGAGAGGGGGGGAACAGGGCAGGGAGAGGGGGCAAAGAGACATGGGAGGGAGCGGGTGAAAAGAAACATATGGGCGGGAGAAAGGGGGAAAGAGACACAGGGGAAGGTGAGGAGGCAAATAGACACGAGAGAGAGGTCGGGAAGAGACACGGGGAGGGATGGGGGGGAAGAGACACAGGTTAGGGAGTGTCGGAAGAGACACAGGGAGGAAGAGATTAAAAATTAAATATTATCCCGTCATTTGTGACGGGAAGCCTGAAATGGGTGCCAAGGGCGATCATTGCGAGGCCTGCAATGACTGCTGAAGGCGCTCATTGCAAGGCTCACAGAGAGGACAGAGAAAGATAGAAGAGGAAGGGAGAGGACACAGAACAAGGTAAGGAGACAGAGAGAATCTGTGCATTGCGAGGCTCGCATTGCCCGGCTTTGATGCGCAGGGGGGGCCTTACATTGTGCGGCGTAGCCGCTCATTGCGAGCCCTTCATTGTGTTTCAAACAACAGCATTGTGAGGCTTCCCCTTTTTTATGCTGTCATTTTTGATGGGCAAGTCTCTAGTAAGTTGAATAAACAAGGTGACAATATACAAACTTGTTGCACACCTTTACCGATCTTGAACCATTCTGTTTTTCTATATTCGGCTCTGACGAGGCTTCTTGGACCACATACACTGCTCAGGAAGTAGATGATCTGGAACTCCCATCTCTTTAAAAACTTGACACATTTTGCTGTAAACCACGCATTCAAAGGCTTTAGAATAGTCTATGAAGGAGAAATATTTTTCTGGAACTCTCTTGCTTTCTCTATCATCCATCAGACATTGGCAATTTAATCTCTTGTGTCCCTTCCTCTGCTAAACTCGGCTTGCACATCTGGAAGTTGCAAGGTCCATCAATTGGTGGGGTCAATCTGGTAGGCTCTTAAGCATTACCTTGCTGTCATATGAAATGAGCGCAATTGCTCAATAATTGGAGCACTCTTTGAAACCGCCTTTCTTTGGGATTGGGATGTAAATTGACCTTTAACAGTCTATTGGCCACTGTTGATTTTTCTAAATCTGTTGGCATAAGGCAGGCAACAATTTCACTGCATCATCTTCTAGGATTTTGAATAGTTCAGCTGGGATTCCATCAACTCTTGCAGCCTTGCTATCAGCAAGACATCCTAGGGCCCATCTCACTTCACACTCTAAGATGTCTGGCTCCAGCTCATTGGACAAACTATTGAGGTCATCACTGCTGTTAAAATCCTTACTGTACAAAGCTTTTATTTTTATAGTTTACTAGCGACTTGACATTTTAAGCCATGGGAATGCTGTTTGAGACATAATTAAAACCGTTTTGTACTGTGAGGACCTTTAGCGCTCATTGCGAGGCTTGTGCTGAGCGCCTTCAGCACTCATTGCATGCCTCGCAATGAGCGCTTTCGGCACACATTGCAAGCCTCTCCTGTCATATACTTTTGGTCCTCTGAGAGAGATATATATTTCTATGTATATGTAGTTAAGTAATAATTAATGATTTTTTCAATTAATTAATTAAGTAAGAATTAATGAATTATTCAATAAAAGAATATAGTTTAATTATTTATAATTGATATATGCATCGAGCAATAGGCTGAAGAGCTAACAATCTGTTTGTATTTTGCGTCTGCATAGAATATATATTTTGAGTGTTAGTGCCCGGCTTATAAAGTGTAATGAATGTTTGAAGTGTACATTCTACATTGGCTGCATGCGCGAGGTAAAGCCGTTGGTTTATTGTGTAAAGTGGCATTGTATAGTCGTAATGTTATTAATGTGGTACGTGTCTCGTGAGCATTTTCCGGCTTTTATAATAGTGTATCTTGTAGGTCGTAGTGTGATGTGTAAAGTGGTATGCGTTTTGCAGTGTTTTGCGCGGTTCGGGGTCGTGCACCCTCGTTTTCATTTTTTTCGGCTGATATTTGTTTCCTTATTTAGGCAATTTTCGTGCGTTGAAAATCGCCTAAATCGAGTTAAATTTGCGTTCCACCTCACTCACAGACGTCCTGACTGTTGCCCCATGCTGTCTGTGATGTTTTGTAATTGTTTTGGGTGTATTTAGTGTGTTTTTCGGGTTTTTTGTTCGGCCGCTAATCTTGTACGTTTTTGCGTCTCGTATTTTTTTTTCTAAGTCCCGCATAATGGCTCGCTTTGTGAGGCTTGCAGCGACTCAGTGCTAAGGTTTAACGGCTCGCCTCGCTTTGTGAGGCTCGCAGCTATGAGCGCCTTTGGCGCTCATCGGCTAAGTCCTACGCATTAACGGCTTGCCTCGCAATTGATGAGCTCCTGCAGCGCTCATCGCTTACTTGTACACACCTAGCAAAGCGTGACGACGTCTTGCAGTATGACAACTATTATATGCGATTCCTGCTACCTCTTCTTTATCTGATCTGCTTTTATAAATAGTGGTACTTCGTTTTTCGGCCTTAATCCGTTCTGGATGGCAGGATGAGTTCCAAACAGATTAACCTCACTTTAACTGTACTGAGAGCTACTGAGAGCCCAATGGGATGGTGGCAATGTAGAAGAAGGAGGAGAGAGGTTATTGCTTGTAACTTTGGTTCTTATAGGCACAAAGTACAATTTGGTTCTTGTAAGCATAGGCTGCACATTGCCTCTTACAGACACAGGCTGCACATTAGCTCTTACAGACACAGGCTGCACATTGGCACTTACACAGGCTGCACTTTGGCTCTTACACAGGCTACATATTGTACCTTACACAGGCTACACTTTGCCTCTTACACAGGCTGCACTTTGGCTCTTAGAGGCACAGGCTGCACATTGGCACTTACAGGCATAGGCTGCACATTGGCTCTTACACAGGCTGTACGTTGGATCTTACACAGGCTGCACTTGGGCTCTTAAAGACACAGGCTGCACTTTGGCTCTTACACTGGCTGCACATTGTCTCTTGGGATCTTACAGGCACAGATGCAATTGGGCTCTGAAAGGCAGAGACAGGATGCAGGGAGTCGCCAGTGTGTCGACTTCTGATCAAGCTTTGTGTTCCGAGCAATTGATTAGGTCAGTCCCATGCATTGAGTACCACGCAAGCATGGAATTCCTAGCAATTTTTCCCCCTGTGAGATGCGTCAAGTACAGAAAACTCTGGAAACCAGAGCCAACGTGATATATATATATATATATATATATATATATATATATATATATTGTGGCAAAGCAACTGTCACTCTCGGGATCAGTGCCATAGTTTCCTAGTTTCCGGCACTTTAAATGTAGAGAGGCCTTTCAACGTTTCTTAGGCTTTTTGCTGAACATATGAAAACAAACAAAATTGATTCTTATTTTAAAGCTCTGACTCAACTATAAATTTAGTTCCCTCTCTATCAAACTACTCCAAATAAAGTATATAGGTCTCAATTCAATTGAGCAATGAGGCCGTAAACTAATTTGCTATTCAATAAGCGTCTTTTTGGGGGGTCGCAAATGATCTCCGGGTTAGAAGCTGAAAATCCCTGTTGTTGTTACTGTAACTTACACCCCATCTAAGCCTTTCATCTTTCAAGCCCGCAAGAGTTACAATCGCTAAAACCGCTAATTGGTATTCAATTGCCATAATTACCCAAGGCCGCAAACGGCAAATGTCGGCCAAAATATTATGGGTTCCAAATGGGACCCTCAAAGGGTTTACAGACTAGTTTTTAACACTGCAAAAGACAATAAAACACACCAATTGACTTTAAAACATGAGGAAAGCAATGGAAGGTATTATAATTCATTGCACAACAATTCCTTTTTTTACATACATTTTTTTTTCTCATATGTTGGAATGGTCATGCATATGCCAATGTGAAAAGTCATACTGCAAGATGCTGAAAGCAATTAAAGAGACACTACCTGATGAAATTGCAAACCAAAAACATGAAAATGCCTGACATAATATCCCTTTCTCACTCACAGAGGCTCTAATGTGGACCCAAATATACAAAGATCATCTTATACACATCTCACTCATCAGATCTACATTGGGAAAACAAATAGTGTCCAAATTTCACCGCCACATGACATATATCAAGTGTCAGGGGAACATACACCACACTAATCCGGAGAGGCCAACTCACTTCCATCATCAATTTACATTATCACCTGTCATATTGTTCAGGACTTCAGGGGAATATTGATACTCCACAGTATCAGAAATTGGACTTGGCATGTGTATTAACTCTCTATTATTAGAGAATATACAGTATATATATATAGTTTATAGGTCACATTAAAGGTGGAAAAAGTTCGGAAATGATTTATCTTTGTCTCATTTTTTTTACAGCACAGAAACCTGACATTTTAACAGGGGTGTGTAGACTTTTTATATCCACTTTATAGTATCTCACAAAAGTGAGTACACCCCTCACATTTTTGAAAATATTTTATTATATCTTTTCCGGAGACAACACGGAAGAAATTACACTCAAGTGAGTACACCCCTAATTGGAAATGTCCAAATTGGGCCCAAAGTGTCAATATTTTGTGTGGCCACCATTACTTTCCAGCACTGCCTTAACCCTCACAGGCATGGATTTCACCAGAGCTGCACTGGTTGCCACTGGAGTCCTCTTCCACTTCCCCATGATGACATCACAGAGCTGGTGGATGTTCAAAACCTTGTACTCCCCCACCTTCCATTTGAGGATGCCCCACAGATGGAGACATGCTTGGCCAGTCCATTACCTTTACCTTCAGCTTCTTTAGCAAGGCAGTGGTCATCTTGGATGTGTGTTTTGGGTCGTTATCATGTTGGAATACTGCCCTGCGGCCCAGTCATCGAAGGAAGGGGTTTATGCTCTGCTTTACCATGTCCTTAGTCTGCTTGTCTTCAGCAAACTATTTGCCAGTTTTCGTGTGCATCATCTTTAGAAGAGACTTTCTTCTGGGATGACAGCCATGCAGACCAATTTGATGCAGTGTGCGGCGTATGGTCTGAGCACTAACAGGCTGATCCCCCACCCCTTCAACCTCTGCAGCAATGCTGGCAGCACTCATACGTCTATTTCCCAAAGACAACCTCTTGATATGACGCTGAGCATGTGCACTCCACTTCTTTGGTCGACCAAGGCGAGGCCTGTTTTTTTTTTGTCTCAAAAGTTTTTATTAGACGCATTATCAACGCCATATAACATAATTTGCAGACAATAGGAGCACATCAATAGGTACAATAGAGTGAGTTATATATTTTACAGGTACATTCTATGAAGGATTAACTATTAACACACCTCATTCATAGTAAAAGTACACTGAAACCATAGATGACTAGTACCCAATCTGAGCATGTTATGGTGACTAGAGAAGTTTTTCCCTAAGATTTTATGGGGATTGCCTATTAGCTAAGTGTTTCACACTCGAAGAGGGAGAGAAAGCATAAAAATACAAAATAACTAATACCAGATGTTAAAGAATGAACCTACCTCTGGCCACCCCCAGAAGAAAGCCGGGTTTGCGCTAGGATTCCATCTATACTGGTGTTATGTATGTCCTGTGTAGTACCTTTAAAGATGTCTCCAGGATACTGTAGTGGTATGACCCCTTAGATAAGAGTATCCATGAAGAGGACCAGCAGTCTTGATCCCTAGTCTTTCCCAGATCTTTCTCCCACAAGATCATATATTTCTGCTTTCTCTCTTGATTGTTTGTGTTAAAAGTATTGTATAGCAGACTGAAGATATTTTTTGAAGCGAGGGAGGGAGGGAGCAACTCGCAGATTTTAACAAGCAAGTTCACCCTTGGAGCCCCATGTCTTCTCCCAAGCATGCTTACATGATGGTATAGTTTGAGAAAATTAAAGAATTCCTTGAGAGGGAGCTGGAGTCGGTCCCTTAGTTCAGCCGTACTCATCAATTTGTCATTATTGTACCAGGACCCCAATCTCAAAAAAGCCCGGTGATTTCCACCAAAACATGGAGGTTAACGATAAGGTAGAGGGTAACTCCGGGTGGGGAGCCACCGCTGTCAATTCTGCCTGTACAGTTGATAAATCATGTCTAAAGGCCACCCAGTTCCAAATATTTATTGTTAACAATGCAGGGATGATCACTCTTTCCCAAAAGCAGGTGGGCCTTGGCGACCACACCAAGCTATCCCATGAGTATGGAGACATTTCATTATTTTCTAGGTACACCCATAAGGGGTGGTGTTGGGTTGAGTGTGCCAATGGAATCCAACCCAGCTGAGCTGCCTTGAAGTAAAACTTCAAATTTGGGCTAGTAATTCTGGGGCGTTTGTTAGCCCAAATAAATTTAAGAATCTGTTTCTGGCATGATTCCAGTTGTTGGGGCAGCACTAAAATGGGAAGCGTACGGAATAAATATAGTAAGTGGGGCAAGATACTCATTTTAACAGTGTTTATGTGGCCTAGCCATGAAATCCTCCCTCCAGTGCTGGCTTCCGAAACCTCCAAGCTATGTTTGGGGATAATTGGAAGCAGCAGTGGCGTCACCGCTCTTTGCTGATTGTCAGGATGCGAGGGTACAAAATTATAATTTCGTACCTTATATACACAGCACCCGTTGCTGGGGGTGAATACATCAGCACAATTATTTTTGTTTTGCAAAAACGCTTTGCATTTTTTCATGCAAACATTTTTGCTAGGTGGGTTATGATGCAACCTTACAGAATGCATTCATAACCGACCTCACTTTAATACACAAACTCACACTCAAACACTCAGCCACTCACTCACACATTCAGACACGCACAGTCAGACACTCACACAGATACTGACACAGACACACTCTCACTCACACCGACATACACACTCACTCACACAGACATACAGACACACTCACACAGATATACACACTCACACACTCACTCACACAGACATACACACTCACTCACTCACAGACATACACACTCACAGACATACACATTCACTCACACAAACATACACACTCACTCACATATACACAGTCACACAGACACACACTCACACAGACACACACACACTCACACTCAGACACACACACTCACACTCAGACACTCACACTCAGACACTCACACACTAAAAGACACACACACTCAGACACTCACACAGACATACACTCACACAGACATACACTCACTCACTCACACAGACACACACTCACTCACAGACATACACACTCACTCACACAGACACACTCACACAGACACACTCGTGCATAGACACACTTACACAGATACTCACACTCAGACAATCACACAATCACACAGACACACTCACTCATTCAGACATACACACACACACCATCTCTCTTGCGTGCTTGGTCCGACGTCGTCGCCGCCGTCCCCCCATCTCCCTCCTCCCTCCAGTGCTGGCTTCCAAAACCTCTGAGCTATGCTCGGGGATAATCGGAAGCAGCGGTGACATCACCGCTCTTTGCTGATTGGAAGGACGCGAGGGTACGAAATCATAATTTTGTACCACATATGCGCAGCACCCGTTGCTGGGGATGTCTACATCACCCCCAGCACAATCTTTTTTGGGGGGGGCAAAAATGCTTAGCATTTTTTCATGCAAACATTTTTGCTAGGTGGGTTATGATGCTCCTCTACAGGATGCATTCATAACCCACCTCACTTCAATATGCCTTTAAGATCATGTATTTTTATTTTTATTTATTTATAATATATAGTCAGTGCTTAATATTCAATCCTAATATTTACCACTGACATTCCCATAAACCAGTTAAAGAACACTGGTAACATTTTCAAGTCTTGAAATTAGTCCAGCAGATGAAAGTTAAAAAAAAGGAGCAGAGGTGGGGAGAAGGGGGAGAAAGTAACTCTCTCTTCTAGAGTTTTTGTTCTTTTAGTTCCAACCTATTTTAAGGGTCCAGTGATCCATATATCCCAGCAAGATGCCCACATTCTAAAATGTTCATATAGTCAGCAGACATCATACTAATCCTGTGCATGTAATGACATTTTCTTTTTATCTCATCAAATGTGAATATGTTCATTTTCCAGTTTTTAGCTAGAACACTTCTGGAAGGTAAGAATATCTGATTGTTATAAAAAACGGTTAATTAATTAATTACAATATTATTATTCATAATCATATTAATTATGAGTATAATAATTATTCTAATCTCATCCTATGAGATTCTTGCCTTCTACGGATAACACATATATATATAGTCAAGAGTCGTTACAGATTAATGGTTACAAAATATTCATTTATTAGAACACAATAATTAATACAAATACATTAATAATACATGATAATACTATGGAAACAACATTATTATTATTATTATTATTATTATTATTATCGTTTATTTGTAACGCGCCAACATATTCCGTATCGCTAAAAACAACATCTCTTAACTTAGCAGAAAGACATTCTAATGCTACCAATTATGTCCATGTGTGTGTATGAGAGTATGATACTTTACCAGGCCTTCACAGTGTAGATAGAGAGCTCAACAGAGCTGAAGAGTGCAAGAGAGAGAGAAACAGCCTGGAATGCTACTTATATTCTGTATTTGAATCCCACCCCCATACTCGTGTCCTTTACTTTTTACTGGTCAGTTAGGTCACATGTCCTTCACAAAGTCCCCTCACTGGTCAGCTGTCCACACAAAGGATTCCTTCAGCCACATGGAAAACTAAAGAAATCCAGTTCTCAAAGTTACACACACCCATGCGTACAAGAATACCATATATGGTCTTCTGCTAATTCTCTGAATTAGACTGTACTAGTCAAGGCTATCGCCATCATGTGGTTGTATAATAGAATGCACCTATATGTGGCAACTCAGCTTTATATTAGAGCTGATAATTCTGTAATCCATAATTCTTGATGCCAGGCCGGTTTTACACTGATTTATTATAAATTGTACGTCTCTTGGAAGTTGTGGTTTAGGTAGTCCCAATATTGTGTCTTCAGTTTTTTGGGGAAGAGAACATTCTAAAAGTTTTTCTAATATGTTGTACGTTTCTTCCCAGATATGTGTGTTTTTAGGACATTCCCATAAAGCGTGTAATAGTTTACTCACTCCAGTACATCCTCTAAAACATTTACCCTCCAGGGATGGGTTTGAAATTTGTAATCGCATTGGTGTAAGATACCATCTTAGTAGAGTTTTGTAAGTATTTTCCTTCAGGCTTATATTAAGAGAGGCATTTGCTGCCTTTATGAGCATTTTAGCCCATTGCTTATAATCAAATATGTTCCACTCTTTTTCCCTTGAAGTTCGTAAGATAATTTGATTGTTGTGATTTGGTCAATAAAGTAATTATACAAAGTAAAGATGTTTTTCTTTGGGGTTATGCTGCTATTTCCTTTGGGATTATGCTGCTATCACATATAATAGTTGTCAAACTATGAATCGTCGTCACGCTTTGCGAGCTCGCTTCGCGAGGGACGCAGTTTGGTCCGCAAATCCGGACCCTTGCAAAGCGAGGGGCCGCATTTGCGGAAGGTGGAGGCTTTAAGGCGCATGACTTTGGAACAAAACAACCCTGCATAATCCTTAACTCGCAGCACTTTGTCCTACGCCGCCTCAAAACACTAACAACACAACCCTGCATTGTTAACTCCCAGCACTTTTCCTACGGCACCTTAAAACACCATACAAAACGCCCACACACACCTTAACTCTCAGCTATTTACTCCTACAGCGTTTCAAACAAACCCACAAAACTCCCACACACAAACCTTAACTCGCAGCTCTTAGCCCATCAAACATCACGACCGAGGGACTTAGAATGTCTGTCAGTGAGCTGGAACTCAAATTTAACTCGATTTAGACGATTTTCGCCACTCGAAAATCGCCTAAGTGAAGGAAAAAATGGACGCCGGAAAAAATTAAAATGAGGCTACACAACGGACTGTTACTAAAGACAGAAAATCCATTTGACGTGAGTAACACATACAATATTGTTGCCATTTTACGACCATCTACACAATAATGCATCTGAAATGGCAGCTTTCCCTCCTAAACTAACGGTTCTGGCTCGCGCATGAAGCCTATATATAGGGCACACTTGCTGACACTTTCTTCTCAGGTGATGACAATCTGACTGGACATTTTCTGCTCCCGGAAAATCCAAAGAGATTGTTAGCTCTTCAGGATATTGATTGCTGGATATTTATTATAAACTAGCGAATTGCCCGTCAAAAAAGGACGGGCATGAAATCGTAAGGCAGGTAATGTTGTTTTATCCATTTTTTAGTGTGAGGACCTTCGGCGCTCATTGTGAAGCTTGCGCTGAGCGCTCATTGCGCAGCTGCTGTTGTTTTTTTTTTTTTTGTTATTAGAGGGGCTTTTTTTGTGTATATGTATTTTTGTATGCCAATGAAATAATTAATAAATTTATAAATTTATATACTTTACCTATTCCTAAGTAATATGTGGAGGAAGCATTGTGCTGAAGAGCTGACAATCTGTTTCTATGTTCCTGCAGCATCCACTGTAGTTGTGCACGGTTCTGGAGCTGAGGTGTAATTGTCAGCAAAGTGTGCAGTGTGTAGTGTAAATGTGGAGCGTGCGCGAGGTAAAGCCGTTAGTGTAGCTGTGTACTTCCGCACTCATAAATGGCGCAAATGTGTATGTGTTACGCTGGTGTGTATGATTTTCCGTCCTTAGTAAAAGTGTATCTTTAGCTTGTATGGCTTTTTGGAAAAGCTGTATGTGCTTGGTGCTGTTTTGCGTGTTTAGGGTCCTGTAGCCTTGTTTTCGGTGGCCATTTTTTCTCTCACTTAGGGGATTTTCGTGTGTCTAAACTCGTGAATTTGGACTTAAATTGAGGTGCAACTTCCCTTGCAGAGGTCCTGGGTGCCCCCTCCCCCCTTGCTGTGGGTAAGCTTTTTATGTCTTTTTTTCCGGTGCGCGCGGTTCGGCCGTTAAGGTCGTTAACGTTGTATTTTTGCGAGGTCGTAATGTTTTTTTTTAAGTCCTGCGTCTCGTATTTTTGTCTGATAAGTCCGTAAATTTCCTGCGGTTCGTATTGTTGTTAAAGTGCTGCTTGTGTGGGTGTTTGTAACCGCGTGTGAGGCACCGTAGAGCCTCCATCTCCGCAAATGCGCCCCCTCACTTCGCGAAGGTCCGCATTTGCGGCCTGCAACGAGCCTTCGGCTCATTGCAGCCAATGTTAGAGCCTCCACCTTCCGCAAATGCGGCCCCTCGCTTCGCAAGTGTCCGCATTTGCGGACCAACTGCATCCCTCGCTTCGCGAGCTCGCAAGAACTGCGTCACTCGCTACGTGAGCTCGCAAAGCGTGACGACGATTCGTAGTTTGACAACTATTATATGTGATAGGTAAAGTATAAAAATGTATTTAATTACAAAAAAATATTAATAAAAAAAAATTACATTACTTCATTTTGCAATACCTGTACTTTAGCACGTTATTAATCATTAACCATTTCAAATATGTTTATTAATTGATTAATTCATTTTTAATGGACACTCATTTATTAATTATTAACTATTTAAAAAATGTATACAATTGGCTATTGTCACTAATTTTGGCAAACCAGATTTATTCATTACATTTTCATGTAATCCATAATGGCCAGAGATCAAAGAAAATTTATTGTTTGGACAAACTACTTCTGACCGACCAGATTTGGTGGCAAGAGTATTCAAAATAAAACTCAATTAATTAATTCATGATATAACTAAAGCAGACTTATTTAAAAAATGTGGGGCTTTTGTTTATACCATTGAATTTCAAAAAAGAGGCTTGCCACATGCACATATACTTTTAATCTTGCAAGAAAAAGATAAATTTAATACGGCAGACAGAGTGGATTCAGTAATTACTGCTGAACTGCCACATCCAGAGAAACATTTAACACTTTATGAGATTGTAACTCATAGAATGATACATGGTCCTTGTGGAGAGAGCAATACAAATTCACAATGTATGGAAAATAAAAAATGCATGAAAGAGTTTCCAAAACAATTTCAAATGCAGACTTATGTTAATTGTGATGGAAACCCTGTGTATAAAAGAAGAGAAGGACAAACAGCTATTATCCGTGGCCAAAAGGTCGATAATAGATATGTGGTTCCATACAATCCACATTTGCTGATGAAGTACAATGCGCATATCAATGTGGAAGCTTGCACTTCTATCAAATCCATCAAATATGTGTATAAATATATATATATATATATATATATATATATATATATATATATATATATATATATATATATATATATATATAAAGGCATATATAAAGGCTATGATGCAGCAACTGTTGTTGTGCAAGTTGCACAAAATTAAAAAGACAACCCCATTTTACATGACAAACTTTAATCTTATTTAGATGCTCGCTATGTAAGTGCTCCAGAAGCAATGTGACGTCTTCTCAAATTTGAGATGCATGATCGGTCACATGCTATGTATCGATTAGCTATCCATTTGCCACAAAGTCAATTTGTCTGCTTCACTGCAGGCAATGAAACAAATGCTTTAGCACAAAGTGAACATAGAGCAACAACAATTACTGCTTGGTTTCAATTAAATTGTCAGGACAATCAGGCCAGACATTTTTTATTCATTGACATTCCAAATCACTATGTATTCGTAAATGGTGAATGGAGACAACGAATGAAACATAATTATAAAATTATCCCAAGAATATATACAGTCAGTTCATGAGACATTGAACGTTTCAGTTTAAGATTACTCCTTTTACATGTTCCCGTGCACAAAGTTATGAACATTTACGCACAGTCAATGACATAGTTTATGAGACTTTCCAGTTAGCTGCAAGACATCAAAACTTTCTGGCAGATGATACAGAATGGGAGAGATGTCTTGAAGAAGCAGCACTATGTCAAATGCCAAAGCAAATGAGAGAACAATTTGCTTTCATTTGTATCTTTTGCAATTTACCAGATGCACTAACTTTGTGGGAAACATTTAAAATATGTGTGAAAACTTCTTAAAAAGTTACAATGAGACCATTGAAAGCATTAATGGAAATTCAGGATTTTTTTCTTTGTCATGGATTAAATTGTGCCAATTTTAATCTGCCTGATCCAGGAATTATAGATGAAATTAACTTTGATGAGTATGACACTGAGATTGAATACCAAAGAACACAAGAAAAAATTTGAACTTTAAATGCATTGCATTTGGAAGCATTTAACGCCATCAAAAATGCAATACAAGATGACATGCTCAAAGAGCGTTATTTCTATCTGGATGGCCCTGGGGTACCAGGAAAAAGATATGTATATAATTTGTTGATGAGTTGCATTCGAGCACAGGGTCAAATAGCACTGACATTTGCAACCACTGGAATTGCCGCACTTTTGTTAGATTAATTGTGAAGTATTTAAAGGATCATTTTATACATGCAGAAATTATGAGTGGTACCCATGAAGGCAAACCAGTTCTGATACAGTGAATTGATTTGGCTCCAATTGAGAGTGGTTTGCCTTTTGCCCTTCAAAGGAGACAATTTCCGATTATCATGGCATTTGCCATGACCATTAATAAATTCCAAGGACAAACTTTTAAGTCTGTGGGTATTTTTTTTGAAGGAACCTGTGTTTGCACATGGCCAACTATGTGTTGCATTTTCAAGATGCAATAATCCAGAGGAAATTAAAGTGCATGTTGAAGAAAACCCAAGTCAGGGTGATTTATTGAAAGATGGATGCGTTTTTACCAAAAATATTGTGTACTATGAAGTGCTGTAAATATAGAGGACAGTGATTTCATTTTGACAACAACTTTTTATGTTACTTGAACTGATTTTAGAGGACCACTATTTCAATAATAAACTCTATACAATGGCAAAAAAACATAGAGGACAGTGGTTTTACTTCTAGGACAACATTTTAGCTCTCTGGGACTTTTTAAATAGGGGACCACTATTTCACTTAGGAAACTCTATGTGCCATTTGCACAAAGTACAAGAACCAAAAAAATTAACCAAAACATTAAAACAACAGTAAACAGTGGTTATACAGATTGGAATGTGTTAGAAGTTACTTTTTTACATGATTGGCCCCACAAAACAATTAGGTGGCATTTTCTTTAATTTCAAGGTTAAATGTTATTGTTTTATGTTACTATTTCACATGTTAACACTGTATTTTCAAAGTTGTGGAAAGTTGGTTAATTGTATATTGTATATAGTCAAGGATTTATGTTACTGCAAGTTTCATCATTTGTTAATACATTGAACTGTATAATTTAAATAGAGAGTATTGATTCAGGGAGTAATCCGACCACCAGTTAATGGGGTCAGGAAGGAATTTTTTTGATACAATTGGCCAAGTTTCAATGGGGTTTTTATTGTTTGCCTTCCTCTGGATTCAATGCCTATTTAGTTGAACAAGTATTTAAAAAAACATTAATGTTACAAAGCTTCTCATTGTTCAAAATAGTTATTTACAGAAAGTTTACATAGTCCTCTGTTATTCATGGATAACTATCAATTCAAAATGTTAGTATTGGTAAAAAAAAAGTTCAATATTTTTTAAAATACAAGTTGCATGTTACAAACTTTTATGTTATGATTTACAATATGTATTCATGAAAACTTTACAGATTGTTATATTGTTATTCCATGTATGACAATTAAAAGAGTTAATATTGACAAAATAAATTGTTTACCTGTTGGTGAAATACAAGTTGAAAGGTAAAAAAATAAAAAGTTTTATTCAAATATTTGTATTTCTTTGGACATAATAAAAAAAAAGGTTAAGAATTTCAGAGAATTATATTGTGTGGCAAACAGTTTTCACAGCATTAACATTTTATTGACCATCATTTTTTAATGGGCAAGTCGCTAGTAATTAAATATTGTTGGATCTACCAGGATAATCTGTAATTTTTATCACTTGTGAATTCCTTATGGGGAGTGAGCCAAGGTTCGTTGTTTTACACTAGTATTCTTTTATTGATTTATTTCGATAAATTAAGGCAATGTAAGACACTTTTAGGAAGGTTTTCTGAGTTAATTGAGCATTTGTTGCATAAAGATATTTTGTTCTTTGAGAATTGAACTTTCAGTTTCTATCCAGCAAGGTGGCCTTTCCTTCTTTAACCATTTAGTCAGCTGTGCAAGTCTGGATGCTTTGTAATATGTTAAAAGTTCAGGATTTGCTAGGCCCCCTCTTTTTTTCTATAGTACAAAGACATAGAATGCATGGCTGGAGTTCAATATGCATTGTTTGGGCTTGTAATAAATATCACAGATAATCTGTAAAGTCTTGTTTTTTGTTTTCCCAGTTAAAGCGGAGGGTTTCACCTTGTAATTTCAGTATTTTGTCTGTTTAATTGATGTTGCGATTGTTCTGAAAAGATATATCATTTTGGTGAGTGTGTTCATCTTTATTGTGTGTATTTTGCATAACCAGATGATTTTGTAAGAAGACTTTAATTGGGTCTTTAAATAGTTTTTAAAAGTGTTTCGATAATTAGCGCTATGAATTAAAATTGGTTTGCTTTGGTATATCAATGCCCAAATATTTTATTTGGTTTTGCGACCATTTAAAGGAGAAGCTTAATATTAGAAATGTTTCTCTATGCTTTGGAAGTTATATGTTTTCCACTAAGCTAATGTGGTTGATTAGAGAAGAGTCAATCAGAAAGTAATTTATTCTGGAATAGGTACCATGTGAAGATGAATAAAAGGTATACTCTCTGTCCCTGGAGTGGAGTCCCCTTCGTGTATCTACCAGATTTCTAGGGGAGGCCCAGGAAAAAGTTAACAATAACATAACAGAAAAATATCAATAAACAGGTATATACAGTGCTTTGCAAAAGTATTCACCCCCCTTGACATTTTTCGTGTTTTGTTGCCTCACAACCTGGAATTAACATGGATTGTTTGAGGATTTGCATAATTTAATTTACAGAACATGCCCACAACTTTGAAGATGTTTTTTTTTATTGTGAAGCAAACAACATATAGCGCAAAATAACAGAAAAAGTAAATATGCATAACTATTCACCCCCTTAAGTCAATACTTTGAAGAGCCACCTTTCGGGCAATCACAGCTCCAACTCGCTTTGGATAAGTCTCTATGAGCTTGCCACATCTTACCACTGGGCTTTTTTCCCATTCCTCCTTGCAAAACTGCTCCAGCTCCTTCAAGTTGGATAGTTTGCGCTTGTGAACAGCAATCTTTAAGTCTAAGCACAGATTTTCTATTGGATTGAGGTCTGGGCTTTGACTAGGCCATTCCAACACATTTACATGTTTCCCCTTAAACCACTCAAGTGTTGCTTTAGCCATTTTTTGGGGGGTCATTGTCCTGCTGGTAGGTGAACCTCCTAGCCTCAGATCATACACAGAGTGGTACAGTTTTTTTTCTCAAGAATATCCCTGTACTTAGCACCATCCATCTTTCCCTCAACTCTGACCAGTTTCCCAGTCCCTGATGCTGAAAAACATCCCCACAGCATGATGCTGCCACCACCATGTTTCACTGTGGGGATGGTGTTCTTTGGGTGATGTGATGTGTTGGATTTGCGCCAGACAGCGTTTTCTTTGATGGAGGAAAAGTTAAATTTTAGTCTCATCAGACCAGAGCACCTTCCTCCATGCATTTTGGGAGTCTCCCACATGCCTTTTCGCAAACTCAAAACGTGCCATTTAGTTTTTTGCTGAAAGTAATGGCTTTCTTCTGGCCGCTCTGCCATAAAGCCCAACTTTATGGAGCGTACGGTTTATTGTCGTCCTATGGACAGATACTGCAGTATCTGCTGTGGAACTCTGCAGCTCCTCCAGGGTTACCTTGGGTCTTTGTGCTGCCTCTCTGATTAATGCCCTCCTTGCCCGGTCCGTGAGTTTTGGTGGGCGGCCATCTCATGGCAGATTTGCTGTTGTGCCATGTTCTTTCCATTTGGTTATGATAGGTTGGTGGTGCTCCTGGGATCATCAAATATTTGGATATTTTTTTTATAACCTAACCCTGACTTGTACTTCTCAACAACATTGTCCCTTACTTGTTTGGAGAGTTCCTTGGTCTTCATCTCAGTGTTTGGTTAGTGGTGCCTCTTGCTTCAGTGTTGCAGCCTCTGGGGCCTTTAAAAAAGGGTTTGTATATGTAAGGTCAGATCATGTGACACTTAGATTGCACACAGGTGGACATGATTTAATTAATTATGTGACTTCTGTCAGTAATTGGTTGCACAAGAGCTTTTTATAAGTGTCATAACAAAAGGGGTGAATAAATATGCACATGCCAATTTTCTGTTTTCTATTTCTAAAAAAATTGTTTTATGTATATATTTTTCTCCTTTCACTTCACCAACTTAGACTATTGTGTTCTGATCCATCACATGAAATTCAGATTAACAAAACATTGACATAAGGCTGTAATGTAACAAAATAGGTAAAAAGTCAAGGGGGTGAATACTTTTGCAAGGCACTGTAAATGCTACCGTTCCTTGTATGTAAACTTCTTGCACTTAAGTGCATAGGGTGTAGGAATGAGACCATCATCCCTTGAATCTATGCAATTAAGAGGAAGGTGATAATGGTTAAGTGAGCTTCAGATGAACTGAAAGTTTGGGCTTTTTCCTTGTCATACATTTAATTGTTTTTTAAATTTAATTAAGGTTACATTTTTCCTTATGTTTTCACCTCCTATACAAGATTATGATAAAGTTAACTTTTATTATTATTATTATTATTATTATTATTTTTGTAAATTCAAATAAAGAATAGTGGTCCAAGGGGCCTAAGTATACCTTCACTTTTGCTAGGTTAATATAGCCATAAACAGACGAGTGTTCTCGTTAATTACCAGAGTCTTCAGAGAAACCAGAGCCCTAGTCTTGAGAAGGAGATTGACCAGTTGTAGCAGCCTTAAAGTGTTCATGGATACTTTTTAAGATGTGCCTCTTTTCGTTTTGCCCATTAGCTAAAAGAGAGAAGAGCTGTCGCCAGTTGGGGAATTATGTATGGAGGTGAAAAATTAAAGGATTCAGGTTGCTCCTTGCTACAGAGTTGTAAGTCTTTAAGGTTGGAAAGAGTAAGGATTATTTCCAGACATTCCTTCTAGGGATGTAGAAGAGCCTTTTGAGTGCACATCATTATTCCATTATTGTTGATCCAAATGCAGGTTTAGAGGGCTTTTGTACGAAAGCAAAACTATAGGGATTAAGTATTGACGCAATCCTTCTGCTAGTGTGAAGTTTGTAGAGAGGATCAGTCTATCTTCTGATCATATTGTGGCTTTAAAGTTTTCAGTTTCATCAGAGATCAACTCCGTCAACACTTATTAATTGCTGATAGTTATGAGAAGAGATGCCTTCCATAGGTGGGATTGTAGAGTTGTCTTCTGGTCCATTGTCAGTTATCCCTATTATAGCACAAATTTCGTGAAATGCGTATGTTATGTGTGACATTGAGTAGGTAAAAAGAAAGAGGGGTATAAGTTCCATGCAGTCAGATTTAGTTCTAGGAGCTGAAAAGGTATCCTGAGCAAGCCGGCGTGTTAGGCTGGTATGATATAGGAAAAGTATACGCATTTCCTAGTTGTCACCAAACATTGGTGCCATAAGCCTGTGATTTCTAATAACATTGACTTGACAATTGGCGTGTATAATACCATTTGGCCACTAGCTGGTACTGTGGTACTTAGAATCACAATTTATTAAGTTGTTCATTTTAGCTGCATATGTTTTCAGACGGCTGAGGCAGGGTGGTACTATTATGAGACTACACAACAGTCTTTAAGCAGTGTGAAAAACAAATAGCTTCTTATTCTTCAGGTACGTTTTTGGGTACAAACAAACACTGTTTCTACTGTGTCTCTACTTCCTAGTCAATTTCTGGGTAAGCATCAAACTCCACCATTGCAAAAAGTATTTTTGGTTTTCTCTTATTTGTCACTTATGAACTACAGTCACTCCAAGCAAGCTATCATAGGTTGGGTGAGGCCAAGAGAAAGCAAAGAGGCATGTTGTTAAAAGCAATTCACAACTCATTTCATGCATTGCTGTCAGCCCAGTTTTAAGTTTGTTTAGTCCCAAGGGCTATCGTGGGTAGATGGCCCACACAGGTATGAGGTCGCTTACCCCTCTCTGCTCCCACGCTTTATAAGCCCTACTCTGTGCAGGTCATCTTTATAGAGACCCCCGGGCTAGGTACTTTTGTTTTCTTTGTCCCCCAGGATTGGTCAGCAACTCCACTGGCCTCCGATCACTGCTGCACCTCCTCCCATGCCTCCAGTAAGCCTTTGCGGTAGAGAAAGTAGCTCTCCAGTGGTGTGATCACATTCTCTACATCACATTGTAGGGCGTGGTCGCAAGGTGCTTGAGGCTCACAGGAGCCACATGAAGGCCCGGTGCTGTATCTCTGAATCCAAGTGACGGATCTGACTCTGTGAAGTGCAGGGCTTCTTTCTGGAAGAGTTTTAGGGATCTTAAACTCTTATTTTTATTTTTATTAGATTTTGATAGCCTGCAACTGGAGCTCCTGCGAGGCACCTTCTCTGGCTTGGGCAGTTGGCTCGGCCCACCTGGATGTGATATATTTAATGCTTCACTTTTGTTTGTGTATTTTTGTACCTTGTACATCCCTGGCAAAAGTCGTACGTGCCCGGCGGTGTTTTGCACATTTTGGGGTCGTGTAGCCTTGTTTTCATTTTTTTAAGCCGCCATTTTTTTTCTCAGTTAGCCGATTTTCAATTTCCGAAACTCCTTAAATTCGACTTTAATCAGCGTGCAACCTCACCTCCAGACATCCTGGCTGTCCCCCCGTGCTGTGTGTGATATTTTTTAATGTTTTTTGTTATTTTTGGTGGTTTAGGTGTTTTTTGATGTACGCGTTTCGGCCATTAAGTTCATATTTTTGTGACCTCATATTTGTATTTTTTTTTCTAAGTCCTGCGGGCGGTAATTTTTTTTGTCTAAGTCCTGCTACATGTTTTTTGTTTTAAAAGTCCCGCTTTTCTGGGTTGTTTGTTACCGCGAGTAAGGCGTCGTAGAGCCACCACCTCCGCAAATGCAGCTCCTCGCTTTGAGAGGGTCTGCATTTGCGGCTTGCAATGAGCCTTCAAAAGTGATACTATTTTTCTTTTAATATGTCACTTATGGCTACAGTTGCCCCTATATAAGGGAGGGTGGGTGTTCTTAAATATTTTGTTTGTGATAAGTCCAGTTGTGTAATAAAGTAGATTTATGTAGATTAAATTGAAATGAATGAACAGCTGCAAGAAATCAGTGTAACACAATGATGCATGGTAAGGTTATTCTGGTTAGTGTATTTTTTCAGGTGACTGCTAGATGGCAGCAAGACTTATGAAAGAGTTATAAATAATGAGGCTGATACTGATTCTTGCTGTGTAGAATGCGGTGCAAATGATAAGCTGTTGGATTTTCAGTTTATAACTTTCACAATTACACAGCTAAATGTTTCATAAATAGACAGATTAGACCCTGTCTTGAATTTGCCCCCAGGGTAGGACATCTGTAGATTAGGTTACAGAGATTGAACCTACACAAACCAGTCGGACTAACTGTGTGCCCTATTCTATTGCCCAATTCATAAATTTATACACA